>BQMF02000393.1:0-419902 GCA_027922465.2 Turritopsis dohrnii
TCGTAAAGCCGCGCACGTTTATTTTTATACCACCAATTAGGATTTCTCAAAGACGGTTTCCATGAAGTGATTTCCACCCTCCGCCCAGTCACCTTTTCGCTCTTTCAAGCGTGTTTATAAAAGCTACTAATGCACGGGTCGTATTTTGGGGTGCGTGGGCCGGAAGCTATGTAGTGAAACAAACTGAAGTAGATGCCAACCCGGTCAACCGGGACAGCCCGCCTCCATATGAACAGCCCCTAGGACTCATCCTAGTAGGCTCAACTTAACCGATTTGCAATGTAGAAACCAGGCATTCACTTTCATTTTCAAGCAACCGCATGTGTTGTTGTGATTCACACAAAAAAACCGCTGACCATTTATGAAATGCTATACAAACCTGATGTGAAAACCTAAAATTTTAAACTATTTCTTATAACAACTTTTACCATTGCATATCAAAATCTAACGAACCGAAATGAAATTTATGAAAACATTTTTCTCACAGAGAAACTAAAACAACATTCCCATTGGAAAACGCGTTTTGTTCAGCGCGGCTATTTTGACGTCAAAACATTTGAAGCCCGTACAACGAGATTGATGGATCGTGACATTTTAATAGCCAGAGTCTCTTTAAATGGTAATCATTCATGAATGTTTTGATTGCTTTAAATCTTTTTTGTGTTGTATAACTTGGTTTATTTTTAAAAATGTAATGTATTTGAATTACTGACTAGATGTAGCTTGATTTTGGCATGTTGAATCTCGCCCCGCAGAGTTGAATCTCACCCTAACTCACGGTACCGTATTTGTGGTTACTCCATTTATTGCTTATGGTGAAAGATTAATTCATAGTGTATATAAAGACACACAGCAAATTTGTTTGATAATTGAATACCTTAGCAACAAAATATATATTATATACATTTTTATATCATCGAGAGATAACAAAACATACATCATCATAGAATTTTATTGAAGAGCAGAAATATCTATATACTGAATTCTTCTTCTACTTTTGATTAAAAAAGACGAGAAAAAGGGTTCCTATTAACAAACCACAGAATATAATGAAGGAAATTAAGGGGGTTTTGAAATTACTTTTTATTCCTTTATATCCATTTTACAATGATACACTTTGATATTATACACACATTCAGTTAGGAACAACTTCTAGTTAAGCTATGAAGCTTAATTTAGAGGATGATGTTAGTTAGGAGAAGTCAGCAGTCTAATTAAGCCATGAAGTGCCTAAATAGGCGCAAAAAAAAATTAAAAGATGAAAAACACATAGAACAATTTCTGGTCGCACGCTCTTTTCGATTGTGAAGTGTTTACATAATGGTTAAGAATGTTTTGACAAAAAAAAATTGAAAAATTCTACGTAGCCGAAAGTCTAAAAACAGCATAAGACATATCATTGAACATATTCACCGCCAAATTAAACGGTGTGTCTCCAAATTAGTAGTTGATTCGCCAAATTAGGCGAATATAGAAAACTGCTAACATATTGGGTTGTGCGTTCATCGTAATAGTCAAAGTAGATAAAAATACGCTTAGTTAGCTGCTTAACATTTTCAAGAAAATTCTCGTTTTTCCCCGTTAGATTTTTCTACAAACGTGGTCAGATGGTCCAAAATGAAACTATCCATCGTAACATGAAAATATCATGATGCGAATTGGTCGTTAAAAGTGTAAAAATATCGAAAAAGCGAATATATACGCTTAATTAAGCTAATAACAGCTTAATTAGACTTGCATTGATAGCCAAATAAGGCTAAACTCCAAATTAAGCTTCATAGCTTAATTAGAAATTGTTCCTAACTGACATTATTCAGAGTGTTATAGAGCATTTATACAGGCAGCAACACAATGATTCGATCAATATATTTCCCATTTGCTGATTTTGATTTTTATTATTGTTGACATGATTTCTTTGCATTCTGTTTATGCTTTTTCAAATTCTTACCAACTCTGATTTGCAATTGGCATAGTGGATGCAAATAGCTAGCTACATAATTTCCTTTTAAATACATTTTCGACTGGATTAATCAATTTTAAAGGAATTAAGAGAATGTTTGAATGATAGATATTTGTATACTAAAAAGTATGCGTAAACAGCTCAATACAATAGACACAAAGCCAAATTCCCTTTTCCCCTTCCCTTCTTCTCTTGCACCCACCACACAAATCACCTTTCTTCCACAAGTTAGTGTTAGAGGCCTGCTCTTATTTTTCGAGTTAAACTCACCCGAAAATACCACATTGCACTTTAAAAACACTAACACACATATAATATAGAAAATCATGATTAGTTTCCTGTATTACAACAGTATTAGGAGTCGCATTCCACTTTCGGCCTGATGTACACTTTTACAAATAATAAACAAGAGTGTATCACAACACTTCGCGTCCCCTTTGACACCGCCTACGCCATTTCGCTTGGTGGATAATAGTACGTACCCGCCCTGCTGATGGTATAGGTGGTGTTCTTTCAAAATGCGTTATTTCAAACAAAAAACCTTGGTCTCGTCAACATTTACAGCTTGCTGGTCCATTGAGAGCCCGAATAGCGGGACTCGACTGCTGTATTTACTTTTAGAGGAAAAGAAAAGCGAACGATTCTTTGAAATCCGTAGTGTCATCTGCAATGACCTATAGATGTGTGAATCATAGACGATAAATGCTGAAACAAAACAACGACTGGATGCATCTGAGATTCTACGGTTACCATGTACAAATACACATAAAAGCAACAAAAGGATGAAAGCAAACAACGAAATGCTATCAATTTTCAGAGAGAGGAAAATACAATGGTTTAGGCAATCATGATCAATTCGACTTTATCAATACATTGAAGTTAACTGGAGTACTTGGTAAAAGAGGGAGAGAGAAATCAAGAAATTACAATGCATGGCGACATCAAAAAATATGCACGAATGTGTCTCCAAATGATCATGCAAAGGCAGCAGCCAAAAATCCAACTTCATCAACGGATAAGATAGTAAGTAAGTTAGTAACTGTCCACCGACATGCAACTATTAGTTGACTTACCGCCAGAGATACGTATAGCATTGCTCTAATTTGGCCGAAGGCCAGTGTGCAGTCAGTCGATGGCTCCTGATGGGCTGACACGCCTGCCTTTAAAGCGCATCGGAGTGGTGTATTAAGATACGACATGACTGGACGACTCGAACATGGGACGCCGCAGTGGTCGCACTCGAAGCTACTAATCACTACACCATCGCTGCACTTATCCGGTTTTTTTATCATAAATCAGGGACCTCAGGCTGTTCAGGTGATTTTTAGAGCTCAATAAGGGCCCCATAAGAATTCTGTAGAAAGACGCGGCTACCTCGTAGCTTTCCAACGAGGGGTCGATCGCCTTATAACGATTATTTGTTCCAAAGTTATGCCTGATTGAATGTCAGAGATTGAGAGCTAAATTTAGACAAGTTTTTCCTACAACTGTGCATACTTAACGAACTATTTTTTTGGGACATAAATTGACATTTAGAGTACATTGAAAAGTCAGGAAAGTATTATGGAAATTCAAACGACCATATCTTTGGAAATGCTGATCATTGAACCTCAAAATTTTCAGGGATGATAGATAAAAGTTGATTATCTAGGGAGAAGTAAATATTTTTTCGAAAATACCATTGCGCATGCGCAAACTATTACTTCAATTATAGGAGAATGTATATATAATTTAAGTGAATAAACGAATCAAAAGCAACTATTTCATCACTAAAGCATCCTATTCACTAAGTTACCATTAAGGGCAATTGACCTGAACCATTTCAGAGATAGTCACGTGACCCTTAACATTTTACAGACCGGTCTGTAAAATCTTTAAAATGCAATTTCTGCATAGATAAAAGGGAAACTTTAATTAATTAATTATTCAGACCATCAAAATATTTTTTGTACTTAACTGTTCACGGCCGTTCACACTTGGTCTTGATCACGTGACTGAAGTGTATTTTACAGACTGGTCAGTAAATTACAGGCACACAAGAAATTACTAAAGAATGATCTGGAAAATAAAACAAAATAGAATAGAATTAATAGAATTGATTTTTCCAAAAATTTAACATTCTGAAAATTTGCCACAATAATGACACTGAAGTGTATTTTACAGACTGGTCAGTAAAATTGAGGAAAACAAGAAATTACTAAAACAATGCTCTGGAAAATAAAACAAAGTAGAATATAATTATTAGAATTAATGTCTTCAAAATTCAACATTCTTCATTATTGGAAATTTGCCATAATCATGTCACTGAAGTGTATTTTGCAGACTGGTCAATAAATTAGAGGAAAATGAATATATATATATATATAATTATATGTGACGGTTTGAGGGAAAATCATAACAAGTGATAATTTCTGATAAATTTATCAGTAAATTACTGATTAGAAAACAATAAATTTAATCAGTAATTCGTTCGATTTATCAGTAATTCGTTCGATGAATCAGTAATTACTGATAAAATAATCGGTAAATACTGATAAATAATCAGTAATTTATCAGTATTACGGATTCATCGAACAAATTACTGATAAATCGAACGATCTACTGATAAATCGAACGAATTACTGATAAATCGAACGAATTACTGATTATTACTGATACATTTCTGATAAATTATTGATGAATTTATCAGTAATATCACTTGTTATGATTTTAAATAATAATGTATTCCAAGCTTAATGTCTTCAAAATTTAATGTTCTTCGTTATTGAAAATTTGCCACAATAATGTCACTCTATATTTTGCAGAGGGTTAGTAAAATCAAGAGCAATAAGAACTTCAAGAACGGCAAGTGAGAGGTCGTGGGTTCGAGTCCCGCTGCAATTGGAAAGGTACATTTTGTGCGGATATCATTAATTAATATATCAGCACATTGGTTTCAGAATAAGAACTTCCAAATTAACAAACCACATATGACATATGACATATTATCCTGAAATAAACTCATGGAGTTTATAAATAGCTTACAATAATGTACACGAAAAGACAAATGGCAACAAAACTTTGTTATTACAATGTTCTTTTCAAACATGATGTATTGTGTCCAAGAACATATTTCATTCCAAATTTTCACAACATTTTAGTGATCTTATTGTATGTACATATGGCTTGGATTCATTATCCAAAGTTTGTATTCATGACATATCCCAAACTAAATCATTATGCTTCCATGGAGTAGTTTGCAGTGGAAAAAATTTTGAATGTGAACTTATCTGTTCCACAGAGTGATAACTTGACCAAGCATTGTACACTACAGCGACCAATAATTTGATACAGTCTGGAATTCCCCAAATTACTCTCTTGTTTAATTTATTAAACTTAATATCAACCACTTTCCAATTCACTGTAACATTTCGGAGCCATAAAAACAGTGTTCACCATCATAATCGTTCACCACTATCTTTCGCATGATGTTTATACTTTCAGTACTTTCAGTATGTAGACACAGTTTGGGTCAATTCATTCACAAAGTGAAGTAATTTGTACTTCCTATGATAAATCCGTTTGTTTACTTTTTTGTCAGTACCTTCAACTTTCAGTGTAATATTTATTTTAAATAAAATGAGCATGCTTCATGCATTTATTGATAAGACGTATTCACCAGTAATTTTGATATTACATGCATTTCTGCTGTGATATTGAAAATTTTCACAGCACAGTTTTGTTTATTATCAAACTTTCATCTTCTTTTTCAAGAACATTTCCCAGAAACACCAATATTGCCACTATAAGGAATGCTTTCATGATATAATATTTTGATTGCAATAGTTGATAAAAATTCTTCTTCAAAGCCTTTACAAAGCTACTTCTACAAAACATAAACATAAACTCTTTTGAAAAAATATCAAAGAAATCATAAATTTTGAGCCCATTTACTTTGTTGAACCAGTAAATACTTCTTTATTACTCTTTGTTCTATCCATTTCCAAACTAAACAATACCCTGTTAATGTAAAAAATACACATCGATCGAACAGGTTTTAGCAGAAAGACCAACATATCAAAACAAACAAGATGGTGGTGTGTGCGGGGGGAAGACACCGTTGAGAGCCCATGAAAAAATTCAATTTTCCCCAGATAAATAGGCAAAAGCACCAAAACTACTGTACTAAACTCAAAATATAGGAACTATATAACATTATTCTAAGTGAAAATAGTGAGAATTAAGAAATCGAGCCACTTTGGGAAAACAATCAAATGTTTACTTGCTTGAAATTCAATCTATTTTAATCGTTTTTCGGTATTTTCAGCTGTAAGAATATCGGAAAATCATTTATCTTTGAAAAGGTGCCCAAACTGTATGGGTGCAAGATGTATTTGGGTGGGAAAACTGACTATATGTGCATGTACCCAAAATACAGTCGATTAAGAACTCCGGGTAATAAAATTCCGCTTCTCTCGGAAATTTTTCGTCGAGAGTATTTGGTCACGTGACTGAACAGCCTACTATTAGTTGACTTACCGCCAGAGATACGTATAGCATTGCTCTAATTTGGCCGAAGGCCAGTGTGCAGTCAGTCGATGGCTCCTGATGGGCTGACACGCCTGCCTTTAAAGCGCATCGGAGTGGTGTATTAAGATACGACATGACTGGACGACTCGAACATGGGACGCCGCAGTGGTCGCACTCGAAGCTACTAATCACTACACCATCGCTGCACTTATCCGGTTTTTTTATCATAAATCAGGGACCTCATACAAACACAATGATGTATGTGTTTACCCTCAAGTTCCGTAGCTTTTCGGCCGTTGATGAAGTTGGATTTCAATCCCGCGCTTACAAGTGCTAAGTGGATCGTTGAGATAGCGGATTGATTTGAAATCTTACAGTCGCAGTCAATGGTCTCCCTGTCTGAAGGAAAACACTTTATCAGTCTGTTGCAACAAGAATTTAAGAACAAATTTCCTAAACTTTCTATTGGTGGAGAAACAAAATTATTGAATGATTCCAAAGGGGATTTCAAAGCAATATGTGTTCTACAGGGCTTGCCTTTTGTCTGGTCTATGTATTAGAGAGATTCCTAAAATGGATGAGCCTGTTATATGATTGTATATATTTCCCTACAAATTTATAGAAACGTAGTTTCGTGTAAACGAAACATGATTTTCCGAGTCCTGCTAATAATGTGAAGGTTTCATAATACCTTTAGACATTCTTTTGTGGTCTGACTTCAAAATTAAAACTGACAGAATATGTCCATTACTGAAATAAAGAACATTGGGAAACAATACATTATACAGAATTTAAACGCAAATTTTTTCTATTTTCTTTCTGAACCAAGAGGAAAGCCTCTGAAAAATGTTTATGCGTTTTCGAGATTTCTTCATACATCTGTGTTCTTCCTGTGTTTCATCACAGAAAGTGAAGTGTTTCGTAATTTGGCCATTTTGTTGAACAATTTCATCTTCCCCTAAGATCACTACATCTTGTTTGTGGAGGTCGTCTTCTGATCGATTGAATTCATCGTCTTCACAAAACGACACTATAGACATGCTGTCATCAAATCGGAATTCCCATCTTACAACTGGAATATCGTTCAGTTCATCGGTGTTAGCTTTACTATCAATGTGTGTGAAGAGTTTCAATGACTCAACAGGGATCAGTAAGGGGTCTTTACTAATCTCTGGTTTGATCTCTTCATCGTGGAGGATCGGCAACGATGAGACACTACCAAAACTGATTAACGACAAAGTATTTTCATCGTGAAATATCGGCAACGACGACACACTGCCAAAACTGACGACTGACAATGCATCATCACTATCTTCAGCGACTCCTTTTGGAGATAACTCGCTGAATATCATCTGTTTCTCCATCATCAGGCAACGATGCTCGTAATGATGACGTTTTTCCATCATTTGTTTCATAAACACGCTACGCATTTTGTATCTGCAACTGATTTTTATGAAAGCACTTGTCACAGCAGAAAATAAGCGTCTAGTCTTAAAAGAGAGTTTTTGTGAAAACGCATACAAATCATCTGGCTACTGATTTGACGTCAAATTTTTAGAAATATGCAGACATTATGTATTTAAAAATGCTAGCACAAGATGCTAGCATAAGATCCATGAGTTTTATGTAGGATATACCTTGCTCACCATATTAATAAATATTAATAATGTATATCTTATTTCCATCCTAACTTTTTCGGCAATATCGCGCTATACTAATCGCGAGTGTGCATCCGCTTTTTTCACGCTTTCACTCTCTAAAATTTCGGGTCGTTTTTGCGGTCACTTATTCATAATGGAGTGTCAGACCACGACGGTTAATATTTTTCTACGATTAGTATAGGGGAAAACATTGCATTGCATTTAATCGTTTCAAATGTTTTGATTATTCGGGAGATCAAGAAACAATAGACAACAACGAAAGTATTGCGCGAAGATTTATTAATGTTTTTAGGGTAAGTACGCTTTAGAACTTTTTTGTTTGTTTGTTTTGTTTTTTCTTATAGTATTCATAGGGTTTCTGCGTCATTACTTTTCAAATAATACGCGATTGAAGAAATGAATCATGGTTTTTAATCATGACGGTCTGGGTTCGTAAAGAAAATCGCAATTGTTTTTAATTCACATTTCGACACTTTTATGACTTTCGCGTTTGGCTTTTATTTCCATTGGGGTATGGATTCCATGAACAGTTACAGCGATTTTAATCTTTTTGTTGTTTACCTGTATGCACAATTTATTTTTACAACTGCATATATCGTATCGTGAAAGATTTATTACGAATATGTTGATGTGTTTCAGATCTTCTGATTAAAAAGTTTTTCTGTTCATAACTCCAGTGTTGAACTAAATATGCTTTAGCCGGAATACCTAGAGATTTTTAATTAAAAGAGTGAAGAGTGTTTTTTTTCTGTATTGACGTTAGATATTTTTAATCATGGGGAACTATTGCATTGCATCTTCAATTTATACATTATTTAAAAAGTGAAAAAAAGTGGACGCACAGCGCGTATTTTTATTTTTGATGAATTAAAACCCGTGTTCTACACGCTGTTCTACAAGAGATACTACATTCTAAACATTCTACATTCCAAAGAATTGAAGAATGTTATCATACTGAAATTCATTATAAGCCTTTCTCTCTGTTCAGCTCACATCGATTAAAACCTGTAAAAAATTTTTACATGGGTTACTAGTACTAGTAATAAACCTTTCCCTGATATCTTTTCAAACGACGTAATTTTACAAAACTGAACAATCCCGCCTCGTTTTGAGTGGCAATTTGATGAAAATTATCACAAATTTGGTCCTCAGTAATTTCCAGTTATGAAAACCTTGTAAGCATGTAACAATATAACGAATGGAAACGAGGTCGGGTTTGATAGTCTGATAAGATATTGCGGCCTGAACTGAAATTGGGAATAACATTGGTAAAACGAGTTGGATTATGGAGTAGCAGAAATTCGATGATACAAGTCCACGAGATGTGATCATCGCTTAAGTTTGTACTCTCAACTTTGTTATTAAACCAGGACACAAACTTTTCACCACAAAGTGGGCAAATTTTATTGAAAATCCCTGCGAAGAAGTGCATTTCAATAGAAACACACCATATCACTAAAAATGCTCTTCGTCACAGTGACTTTTTGACGATTTTGCCCACTGAGCAAGATTATATATTGACAAACACACTTCTAGAGTAAAAATTGGGGGAAAAAACTATACCACGTGACAAATTCATGTAGAAAAACCATTGAAGAAATTTTCTTTGAAACTTTTGTTACAAAGTTTTCAGTTGGCAACATAATATTCAGTCCTGGAAATCCATTGAATAACACGTGACACTAGTGCGCGGATTGGAGGAGTGTCACGCCCCATCTATTGCGGATTGGATGAGTGTCACGCCCCATCTATTATCATCCAATAATGCTATACTATTTACTTTACAAAAAATTATTTTACAGAAAAAAATAAATAAATTAAACCAGCACCATATTTCGTTTTCTAGCCAATCAACAACACGCTCTTTTTCAATTGCTTTATTGTGGCGGGACAAAGTAAGTCAAGATGGCTGTTTTCGAAGAAAAAGAAACATAAAAAAGGAAAAAAAAAAGTTCTAGAAAAATATAGTAACATGTTATTTTCGATATATAACATATTCTTTCCTTGTTTTCGCCATGGAAAAGTTGTGAAAAACATCAGTGTTGTAAATATTTTCAAAAACTTCACAAAAGATCAGTACGGAAAAGCGAGGGTTACGCCCCTAGTGTTACGCCCTGCATTAAACGTTAAAACGGCAGACCTTTACATAAATTACGTCATTACTAACTTCGCCTCGTTTCTACGCTTATGAATTATTACATGGTTAACCTTATAAAAAGAATTTCGTGAAAACTTTTTCCCCTGAGGTATCGTTTCTCTTTTTAAGCAGCGTAAACGTCATTAATATTCAGTTTGAAAACGAGACATTGGTTGTTGTGACGTAATTCATGAAAAGGTCTACTGCAAGGTCTAGCAGTAAACATGGTCCCAGTCGAAAAACTTGCTGAAACTGCTAGGAAGGAGTACATTTCTATTGAGTTACAGAAACTATTTCAATAAAAATGCTCTTCGTCGCAGAGACTTTATGATGATTTTCTCCACTCGGGTTGAACACGGTCTAATCTTGCAGTTTGAAAAAAAGAATCTGTTTAATTATGTCTTCGTTTTTTAACTATAACCTAAAAATTTGATGCGTGATTAAGAAAAATATAGCTAAGATCAATGCTTTGTGTTTTTCTTTACGCCAGTGTGAACATGTATCCCGACGTATCAATCCGACGTAACGGTATCTACTGTTCGATGAGACGGAATAAGATGCTGTATCATAGTTGATACCACTTTTTCTTTTGATATTTATCAGCCAGCGCTTTTGCAAGTGATTCATATTTTTGGGCGTTACCCATCAACTGTTCGGTCTGCTCTTCCAGTTGTCCTAACTTTTGACCTCGTTCGACCAGTTCCTAGATTGATATATATCACGGATACAGACCCACACATTCGAGACAAAGTCAAAAGAACATAAACAAACAAAGTTATTCTTACCTGTCTGGCTCTGGATAAAGCACCGCCCACAGTATCCGCTTGCTCCCGTAACGACTCAACGCCCGAACCATACACGTGCGACGCAACTTTTCGAGAGTTGCCACTTTTCGGACCGACTAGAGAACACCACAATAAAGAATATTACATTCGGGAAAGTATTTCGTATAGCTTTTGAAAAAGAATTACAATATCTCCTTACAAAGTTCTTCACGGTCAAGTGACGAAGGTGTGGGTGAGAGTATACTTTGCAGAAAACCTTTGGGTTTTGGTTCCGGAAGTTGTCGTAACGTAAACAAACATCCGTTTGCGTCAACAAATCTTTGTCTACAGAGATAAGCAATTCCAATATCCGAAGTTACAAGTAAAGTGAATTTAACAAGTTTACAATAAGATAAAAATATACGAACTCTTTTTCTCGTGTTAAAGCGATTTTTTGAATTTCAGTAGGAGAACCTAAAAAGGCAGCTTCGCCACCATTTCCCATCGTAAAGGTCCGAATCATCCTATAATAAAGCAAACTGCCGCATTGAAGATGGAAATTCGCATAGTGAGGACAATTAGGCTGAACAAACATGACAATATGTTTCAATATCATCACACTTTACGGTGTAAACCTTGCGAAATGTGTTTGGGTGAGGGTAAGGGTCAGGGTTTTTCTCTTTTATAAGCGTTTTCACCGTATTAATGTCATGGTGATTTTTCAGTTGAATATACTCTGAGCAAGATCTCGAACAATTTTCGTGTAAAACTACTGTAAAAAAAAAAACTGACCTGTAGTCAACGATGGAAATACCACAGTCCACATTAAGCAATGGTCTTAATGTTGGTAAACTAAATATCTTGAGAGAACCTTCCGTCGTCAAGCAGCCGACACAATTGCCGCCTAAAATACAAACAATAAAAAAATAAACAGGAAGTTCAGGCGTTATCATCGGATATTTTCAAAGTTTAAATACGACAAAACCCGTAAAGGAGAATTTAATCGATTCGACAGAGACGGCGAAGATCGCGCTTACTATCGATGCACATGGAGTCGGTTTTGATGATGAATCCGTCACTTCCGACAGGTTCGACGACACTGAATTGTTTTAGTGTCGGCAATCGTTTCACTTTGATGTGTTTCTCGGTTACTATGGCGACAAAAGTTCGTGTTGTGGATTCAGAATTCATTGTTTGTATGTTCGTTCGGTTTGCAGAGGGATTGGGGCTAGCGTCGTCTCTCCAAAAATCGAAAGGCGGAGTACAGATGTTTCCATACTGATCAAGAAGTGTGATATTTAATACGCAGTGGCGTTGTTCATTTATCGTGCCTAGAAAAGAATGTCTTAAGAAGTTATCACTCAACAACAAAATCTACTGATAAGTCCGGACTAGATGGATAGATCTACCTGTGCACAGTCCTAACACTGGTTGTAGTTTCCGTTGTTGGGCACTGGTAGGTATACTGAGTGCAACAACAGATGTGTGCCCCGAACTTGTACCAACCCACAAAGCAGGACAGGTAAGGTTACCTAGAAACATAAGTTGAACCAGAATAGGAATATTGTGTTCAGTATAAAATTGTATATAAAAATGAGTGGAGTAAAAGGCGGGCTACAAACCTCCTTTTCGTGTGTATGAACAAGCGAACGTCAACGCGTGAATTGAACCTAGGTTATGTTCACTGTTTCGTTCCCTGCTACACCAGCCACCATCTTCTTTTTCTTTACTACCGCCATTCCCGGACGGTTTCTTCGATAATTTCGGGTGAGTCAGTTGATCGACATTCACACTAATTACTCGCGAAACACGGTCTTTCCTTTTACTTTCCTTGTGTTTTTTGTGATCAGGTGTTGCTGTTGCTGCATGGCCATTAGGAACAGGATCGTTACTTAGCGAAGTTTGACTAACGTTTTTACTAACTGGAGTTTTGGGAGAGTTGGAGGGTGCCACAGTCCAGTCTCCAGGAGCTAAAGGACAAATGCACATGTAAAGATCTGGTGACGTGAGGGCAAAGTTCAGAGCAAAATTGTCGAAAATCTCTGGGAAGGACTGCATTTCTATGGAAATAACCACACTATTTCAATAAAAATGCTCTTCGTCGCAGTGACTTTTAGACGATTTTTGATAAACCTCTACACTTATTATGAAGGTCTTGATAGGGCTGAGATCAGGTGTAAGTCAAACATCTTGTAAGTGATTGAAAATCTTACCAGCCAGCTCATGGTTCATGATTACCATGGTGGTGACCTTTTGAATGTAATCTACGATGGCTACACCGATTGCATTGCCGAACGAAACCCTAACGATAAGCAGAAGGAAAGTAATAATACAAATCATGCATAGTGTGATGAGTGCAGAAGAACATCGACACTCACAATCCGTATGATGAACTTAAAGCCACTGCAGTAATATTCGGCATCGGCTCATACGCTAACTGATTGCAAACGCAGACGGGCTGGAAACCAGGTGGCCATTTGATGGCGGTGGTACGCAGCGGCGGATGGTGCGTTTGTAATGCGAAATACGACGATAAAGTGTTTTGTGACGCAGAGCTTGATAGGCCAGATTCGGTAAAAGGGTCGTTTAGTGACTCATTATTCCGGTCGGGTGTCTCTGAACACTCTTCCTCCACACAAAAACTCACGTTGATAGTCTAAAGAAAAGAAGATTTATTTAAAAACATGTATATATCCAAAAAGCATGCACATTAGCGTGTGTGGGATAAAAGTAGCTCACTGAAGTTTCGGTGATCGCGTCAGTCTTTGAAAATTTAAATACGCCCACAAAATAACTTTGACAAGCAACCGCCATCATCCTTCCATAAGGACAGAATGTAATCTGCTGAATCGCGAATGGGTCGTCAAACTGGTCACTGCTTGACGCCTTGCTGACGTTGCTCGTCGTACTGGGTTGTCGGCTCATTTGACGTTCAAATAGACGAGCGACAGAGAACTTGTGACATAGTAATAACATGCCTATAACATTATTCATATGGTAAATTTTGCGCTTCATGAAAACAACAACAACAACAACAACAACAACAACAACAACAACAATACACAAAAAAAATTGTGAGAATCCTTACTGGAAGTTGCATCCCATATCTTGACACTTCCATCAGCATGTCTAAAAAGTAAGCAAAAACACATTTGAACATCTATAAGATTCGCACTTCCCTACTAGTATCGTGATCAATTTTCTTATGTGAACTACATCATAGCTACAATGATGGCCATGAATGAAATATCTCTAAAACTACAAAGAACTATGAAATACTGAAAAGAGACTTGCTAAACAGATTTTTGAGCTCTGTCGTATTTGTAAAGATCTCCTTAAGTCTCGTTTACCATTTTAGTCTTTTTAACATATTTACACGCTAATATATGAAGCTAGTACTAACAGTGTTATTTCTTGTTTCCATATTCCTGTCACTTCAGAGGTCAGAATGGTCAGGTTTTAAGATAACCTATACTAAACATGTGGTTGTAAATGTAACAACCAAACCTTCTCTGATACAAAACACCCATTTAAGGTCGATAAGAAAAATTACATGGCCTTTACAAGGCGTACATACCCAGTTATAATAATGGCTGGGTCTTGATTTTGCTCACCTTCTTGGCCACCATTTAACGGCCATGACTGAATTAGTGAAAATAATATAATATATAAATATAAATAATATAATAAACGATTATTAAATTCTAGGACGGAAATAAAAATTGAAATGGCCCAAGAGAACGTTTTTACCCGACTTGACGTTTGCGAGATATTTTTGTTGTGTCCAGTAGCTAAACTATGCAGATCTGTCAGTAAAGGATTGTGGCATTGAGATATGAAGTGGACACATGTTATTATTGATTCGTGGAGATCATATCTGTATGGTATCGTAAACCAAGGAAGGCTTGAAAATAGAAGAAATTAATTGCTGAAAACAGGCTTCGCATTCAATCAAATACACATCACACAAATAAAAAAAGGCAATAACTTGCAAAGTAGTGTAGGTGATATAGTCCATACCTCGGAGCCATGGAACCGAGTAAATCGAACACAACAATTTCATTTCGCAGAAGTACAAATAGAGCTTGTGGTTCCGGAAATTCTATTATCAAAGTATAAGAAACTTCATTTATCACTTCATTATTGCTCAAAAACCCTAACATCAGAAATTCAAAATAATATATAATTTTACCTGAAGGGATGGGCATACCCATCAAACATTGAAAGTCTATGACTTGTTCTGATAGTAACAGGCTTTTCGATCTGCCTCTCATTACAGTCAAGCCTTTATTTCTATTTCCATAAGGCATTCCACCAGAAAAAATAATCAAAGGATCTCTAAAAGAGAAAGAGATTACAAAAAAGAAAGAAGAGATAACACAAAATAATGAACAAAACAATATGTTAATTTCAAGGGAAGATATTTTTACAGTAAAAACGTTTTCTTCAGGATTAATAAGTGCTTTTTACCCTCAAGACCGATTGAGAAAATAGTTAGGAAGTATACTTTGTGTTCAGTACTCTATTCAAAAATTCCCTTCATTTTAAAACCTTCATTATTCACTTTATGGCCTTCCTTGTTTGTCAACCTTTTGGACTATATATTTACGAATTAAAAAAATAAAAAAAAATGGTGTGAATTTTAAAAAATGTGGTTGGATTTCTGCACCAGCACAAAACCCTTTACAATCCCTTGTGGTTTTTCTTGTTTTCATTTTTCTTACTGTATAAACCTAGTGTGGTGGCTATGCGTCTGTGACATTTATGTTTAAAGAGCTTTGTGAAAACGACAATTTCATTGGTAAATTTATCGAGAAATTCTCAAGGTGAGAGTTATATAAAATCCAAATAATATTTCATCAGAATATGGTTATTGGATTTCTTCAAAACCAGATGTGGTTCTTCTTCTTTGTATTTTCTTACTGTCCAAAACTTGCATGATCTCTATATGTTTGTGTCACTTACTCATGTTTGATATTGCACCGTATTTCATCATTTTTGTAAAAGAAATGGCTGAAATGCAATTTTTCTTTACAAGTGAATATCTGAAAAAGGTTTGTTATGCATTTCTGTATGATCAATTGTGAAGTTTTGTCTGGTATCTGTAGTGTGGAATGTACTTATTCTGTAATCACAGTTTTTAAATCGAAAGATATCTACTTGATGATCAATGGAAAAGTAGTTTATAAGTGAAACTGAACACCGTTATGCTTTGGAGGGTGATTGAGCAGAAAAAAAATTATCTAGTGTTTATCGAAAAATAAAGTTCTGTTAAGATAGAAATACCTTGAAGATAGAAGTATTCATAAAGACTTTTTAAAAGAATTTTCATTGACCCCCTTTGATGGGTTACTTATTTCGTATTGTTTTCGAATTTTGTATTTATTTTTAGTGAATTAATCCTGTAGAGTTTCTTGAACATTTAAACATTTTAAAGCTTGAGAATAATAGGATTTCAAATCCAAAAGTTTTGGCCATTAAAAAATCGGATTAATCATGAAACATGGTGGTCCACAAAAATAATAACTGCCTGTTTATTTAATACATCATTACCTCTCTCTTGCTGCTAACCATTCCACCTTAGTGATTGGACAACAAACTAATGTATCTTTTGAGTCAGCATTAGTATTTTTAGTGGCTGCAATGAAAAAGTATGCAGATGGAACCAATGTTAAAGGTTTACAGAGCTAGTAAAAACCGGGTAAAACTTTTTACAGTTTATAACTTCGAAAACGATAAATCCTGTGTCAAAATAGGTGACGAAAAATAAAGTCACGGATTGGCGAACAGTTTAGCCATGTTGTAGGGCTTGAAAAAAAAGTATATGGGATTTCTTCGCTACAACCAACCATTACAAAGATATCGTTGATCAAAAATTGCAAAGACATCATAAACTCGTCCCCAAACATATTTTGACCCAAATATTCGTCACCCCATCACCAGTATTGCGGACCCCAAAAAACATCAGTTATTTATCCCTATTGGGTTCTTGAGATATTTCCCGAAAAAATGCTGTGCTTGATTGGGGATGCAATGCGATTATTATAATAAGATAGCTGGTAAAATGATTTTTAAAAAAAGAAAAAAACCTTACCATGGGGTACGCTTTGAAATTCTGGTTTCTTGCAGTTTCGAAAATTCCACGTTGATAATGTACCATCCCAATGTCCTGTTATAAATTGTTTTCCCTCAGTTAGCCAAGATGCACAGGTCATATTTTGAGATGGCTAAAACACAAACTACACTGATCAGACATGAGATTTCACAAAACAAAAACATAAAAACCATAACATTACTGACCCTTTCTGTTGCATAACTATGCAAAACCTTTTTCGACCGCAAATCCCATAGAACGCAAACACCATTTTCAAAGTTCAGGAGTAGCTGTTAATAATAAAGTCACAAAGTAAGCAAAATGGCTGCCACACCAAACCTTGGTCACAGTTATACCCTATCTTCCCTAGTGCTTCTTTTAGATAGTACAACTGAAAGGAGTATGGTAAATGAAAAACATGTCATGCAAAAACATAACTTGCCAAACCTATGTAAGTATAAAACTGGAACTGTCAGAAGTCAGGCTAAACTAATTTCAGCAAACAGCTTTAACTGGTTGGAAGAGAAAATTGGATAAAAATCATATTTCTTCAACAACAATATCATTTAACTATGACAGGTTCCACCTTCAAAAAATATAGCTAGTCACCAATGTCTATGTTCAGATAGACACTGCTAAGTTCCACGCCAAAACGGGATATCTTGCTAATTTTTACCCCTCAGATGCAGAAAAAAAACCCCTGGAGTTCTTTAAATCAGTTATTCTAATAACTCTTCAAATGTTAATAGTTATACAGTTTCAAAGAAAACAGCAAGGAATACAAGAACTGATAAGATACTACAGTATATACCTTGTTTTGATCTTGAGGATTACTTTTGATGGAAATGCAAGGGCCAGGATGAGTTTTACATGACCTGAATAAATTCAGAGAGAAAAGATAACAACGTAATTTGTGCAAAATCATATTCAACATCATGATCAATTTTAACTTACACATCAATAACATGATTCCATGCTATGACATAACCAGACATGTTAAAAGTTTCAATATGCACTACAAACACATTCCCTCGTTCTGTACCTACATAAAGCCATTTAGAACCAAATGGATTATGAAGGGCTGTGATTCTAAAGAAAAAGAAAAATAAGTTGGTGGTCATTGCTAATCAAACATGGACGTGTACAAATAGATCATAAACAGTTGACTCTAAGAATGTATTAAGAGATGGGTGCAGATAGCTATTATGAAAATTACAGCTGGAAAGAAACATGGAATTTTATGAGAAAACAATAATTTTGTGTGCAGTTCTATCCTGTTACACAAAGTTATTACAAATTCTTTTGATCAGCAAGTGATTTGGATATGACTAAATGAATGTTAAAGCACATTCAAGAGTGTTGATTTCAAAAAGATTAAGTTTCTTTCAAACTATATTGTGAGGACTGAAGCAGATAATGAGAATTAAATTATGTTTTCCCAGTCAAAACACAGTCACAATGTACAAATGACTCAAACCTTTCAGAACTTTTAAAATTCAGAGACTGTATGAGAGTAGGCTGTTTCTGTCGCAAGCTCCACAGATGCAACTTAGCATCATCACAAACACTGACAAGGCTGCCCTACAGACAATGATAGGAATAAATAACAGATATTTTTTTATTTTTGTTTAATATTGGTCATGTGAAGAGAAAAACAATAAACCTCGTTGATGAGAAACGATAAAATCTTAACAGGGGCGTTTGATTCGTGATGGAGATGAAATTCCACAGAAGGTTTGCCACATCTTTGTTTGTTTAGTTACGGTCTAATAATCATTCATGTACACAGAAGCATTCAATAGAACAGCTATGTGCATTTACAACACAAGTTGAGCAAAGATAAATAAACAAATATGAAATTGGGCCCATAAATGTGATGAATTCTTGAATTTTCAATTGAATTTGCAAAAGGTTTGGGTATACATTATTTCTTAGTTCAAAATTATACCAGAAAACATGCTTGACTGATTACTCAAGTTAATTACATATATGCTTATTCATGGACGTTTTAACAGAAAAAGATACATTCTGATAGCACCAGTGTCTGTTCCAATCGCCAGCAATTTTTGAACATGATCTACTGCAAGACAAGTTGCATGGTATGGAAAGCCATATCTGTTGAGCTAAACAGAAGAAGAAGATTTAGAAGAAGACGGATTACAACAATACTGAAGTTAAAACATATGGTAAGTATCAACAAATCGCAACAATAGTCACATTTTGCTTTATCATAGAGTATCATAGCTAACCTTTGTGAGAGTAAAGTCCTCAGGTTTTAAGCTATCATTAATATATTCAACGGGTCCATCAGTCTGCGAATTCAAATTATTGACACCGTCCAGTATCTTTTTGAAGACGCCAAATTTGTTCATTGTACTTTTCTACGATCTTTATCGATCTTCATTTTTTAGTAAAAACTAGTATAAAACAAATATGGGTATAATAGTAGAATCCATTTAAACTGTCTTCTCGTTTGATAGATTAGAAAATTTAGGTGATTGATGAATAATGACAACATAGCTCAAGAAAGTTAAAAAGTAATAACAAAATTGAATAATGGTTATATTATACAAAAAGTTGACAAAGTTTTTTTTTTAAAAAAAAAAAAAAAATAGAATGGTGGTGAGTATTAGATTAAACATCACAAGTACAAAATGATCCGAAGGTTTAGAATAATTTAGCTATTATAATTCATCAGTTCCAAAAAAAGAACTTCAAGTCAAAAAACTTACCAATCAATTATTACTAAATAAAAATAATTAAAAATAATTAAATTTGGACCTGGATTATGTATATATTTTGTCATTGCTATCAAAAACTTGCATACAATGCGCTACAAAATGTACGTTATGTGAAGAGATAATGTCAAAGTGTCATAGAATATTTATTAATGTGTATTGTTTGCTGCTTATGAAATTGTTTTGCAACTTCATTAAAAATCGGCCGAATATTATAAGGCCAGAGTCTAATCTAGAATGGAAGGGCAGTGTTCGGCAGAAGGGAAAAAGGGCACATTATGAACACCCAAAGGGCACTTTTTACGCCCTGAAGGCATAATTACATTTGCATTACACGCTTTTTTTTATAAGAACAATTTCATAAGAACATGAGCCTCAGATTTGGCCAAAAAATAAGAACAAAATAAGAACAACCTGAGGCTCAAACCATTGTTCCAAAAATTAAGAACAGCCTGAATGTGAACGATGTGAATTCTCTTACTGGTATATGGTTTAGAAGTTTATTGGGGTTTTTTTTCACCTTCAATAAATGTGCAAATGGGTCATTATCGAATAGCAACCATACCTTTTAACAGTTGTTAAAAGATTTCTATTTTACTGGAAATTCCATATAATAAATAAGAACAAAATGAAGCTTAAATTTGAAACTATATTCTTAAAGGAAAGAACAAAATAAGAACAATTCAGGTTGAAAAATGCTCCAAAAATAAGAATTTCAGGTCAGATTTTACTGGTTCTTATAAAAAAAAAGCGTGTGATTAATTCAATTTCTTGAAAGCACATTAATTTTCTTTACAAAATTTTTTTTAAAAAAAATAACCCATAATAAAGATCATAAATTTCCTAGCAGAAGATAATATCAATGCTATTGTTAACAGACTTTCCCTTTCTATTTTTTCTTTATCCTTAAAAAACAGATGATTAGTCAAAAAACAGTTAGACAGATGAAGAACGACGAACAATGCTTTGAAACATCTCAAAAAAAATCTGAAGTTAATGTTGTTCTTTACTTTTTGAATAAAGTTTTTAGCCATCATAAACAGTTGGGATATGTTTTGATTTGAGTTTATGCAGTCTTCACCTTTTAAAAATAACATGCGTGTGGTAAAATGCACTCCTAAAGTTTCCTACGCGTGCGATTAAAATCTTCGTATCTCACCAGTGTGATCACAAGTTGTTCGAAATTTATGTGTGCGATCTGATATTTTATGTGATTGGAAAATATGCCTCCTTTTGATAACTGTGAAAATGAAATAAGTAATACCATTGCATAATAATCATACGTTATGCCCACGATTTTTTCACATGATGATGACAAATTGATGTGTGCAATTAATTGTACGCCTAGGACTTTTGACGCGTGTGACAGCATGTGCATGTGCGATTGTACTCGTCAAAAGAAGAAGACTGTTTATGATAAGGAAGACAGTTTGTAATTATGAAGATTGAAATTAAGTCATTTGTATATTATTTATATACATTACTGCTACCTATCATGACAAATTGAAGATATCTGAAAGTTCAGCTCAGAAATTGACCTGATCATAAACTCAATGAAGGGTGTATTCAACCCATATTCACGAGTCTTGCTGGTATCAAAAGTTACTCATATACCTCTGAATTCATTCAGTCAAAGTTATATCCTGAAAGTCCAATCTGACAGGGTAATATACCTTGAAGGCATCCTTAAAATATATTTACCATCAATACCCAAAGCTACAAACAGCCTTCCTAAATGAAAATACAAATTTTTTCAACTGATTGCAAGTTAAAACCACTGTATATTCTGGACTGTCAATCATCAAACTGAAACACAAATCTGCTTTTGCTGAGTATGGATGCATAATATTCATGAGTAGAATCTTAGTTTATTCTTGCTTTCAAGATCTTATGACGTTCATGATATTGCCATTTATAAGCGCAGTCATAAAAAGTGTTAATACCTAGTAAACCTCTCAAAATTTGACTATCATTTCGTATTGTTAATTAAAGTTTCTGTGACAGGCAATATCAACAGGTAGATAAGAAGTACCCCTATTGAACATCACCCCAATCTAAACTCAGCTATGGATCCCTGAATCTTTTGCAAGGAACCACAGTAGAAGCCATTACATTTGTCTACTAAGTCATCAAATAGAGTTGACATTATTCAGTAACAACCCCTTCTTCTCTTTTTTATATATATACACAAAAGGTCAGAATGATGTTGTCATTGTCACCTGAACTTTCATTATTCATAAATTTAGTTAGCCTAAAGGTGCGTTCTTATCCCACACAGCTACTGTTTAATGCTTTCATGCTGGAATTAAGAGTTTAATTTACTGAATTTTTCGGCTTGACGAGAGCTAAAGTAAACAGAATTTAGCAAAATTCGCAAATGCTAAGGGAGTTATTTTATTTCTTAAATTTGGTGCAAAACTAATTCTTTCAATTAAACAGAATACATTATAAATAAGTGTATAAATCTTTAAAAAAAATCACAGATTAATTTAATCTTCTGTCTAACTTCCAATTCCGTGATTTTTAGCAGTTCGGTTTAGCGAAGGCCTGGGGTGTAAAAATGGCAATATTTGTTGACAATCACATCGGTTACCGGCTGAATTATGATAAATTTCTTGGAAAGAGAAGAAAAGATAAAGATAGTAGCTAGCTTTGCCCTCACGGTGCCCCGCTTGTGACAAAGTAGATCCACACTTATATGGTTTCTTCTTGCTCCACCCACCATCACAGAATATACTCCCACACACGGGAAACAACGATTACGCACTTACTACACTACTAACTACTACAAGCCAAAGCCACATTATTACTTTCTCTGCTGGAGAAAATGTGAGAAATACTTCATCATCTGGACCATCATTACGTGATGCTCGTCCGAATATTTTTTCGGCACTATGATGCGTTGTAACATCAATATTCTTATTTGATGGAAATGCGCCTTCTCTCTCTTTTACTACGCGAGGGAAGAAAGGAGTAGTAGGGGGCCATGGCCCGACCACTTTTTTGCAAAGCAAATAAAATTAATTGAGAAAATTTAGATTTGAGAGTTCTCAAATTCATTGTCTTACATAGCGTTACATTAGTCTTTCCGTATATTGAAGTATAAACAACTTTTAAGTTGTTTGTACTTCAATATACGGAAAGACTAACACTTTCAAGATAATTAACTATCATAAGGTCAATAAAAACATGTGTCAGCAGTTTTCTTCTGAGATAATGTCCACCAGAGAGCCAATCATTTTTCACTTTGTTTAAGCGCTTTGTTAATACTAAACCTGCTCGTTCCCAGACCATTTCTCAGTTTTTTTATTTCTACTGACGTCGGCATAGGTGCAATCCTCAGCTCTCCATATCAGAGTTCATTATATCTTTAACACGCAAACGAACACGCAAATGGTTGCGTCATTCTCTCCTTTCATCTCTTCCTTTTGTATCACATTGCGCATTGATTGCGAAAGAGGGTGAAGACGCTAAGCGTTTTGTCGGAGTTACTGCATTTGTCGGTGTAACATCCACTTTATATAGTGTCCGCTTTATAGAGATCCCACTGTATTTTATAATTTTTATAACGAGCGGTCCATTTATGAAGTAGCTGCAAGTGAATTTTGCTTATTGCTCTGGATCATCGATAACGATAGACTTTTCTAGAAGTACAAACTTTTGGTACCAATAGAATACATTTCTAATTCCATTGATGTGGGAATATCATTGCAAGGGTTGTTCTCAGTTGATTATCTTTCTGATTGCCTTCAAATGCGTTTTGTTGCAATCAAGGTCAGGCATAATTTACTATGTTAATCAGGTATTATGAAAAAGACTATTATTGTTCTATTCATGTTTCGTGAAGCCAATCTAGAGGGATAAATTTGCAAAAAATGTTTCGGTCCGTCCGCGCCAACCATGGTGGCGCCTTCTCAGTCACTATATTATGTGGCCCCACCACTTTAAAAGTCGAGTCGCGGCCCCTGTTCCATAAATCAATTCAGAGTTGTAGTCAAACCGTCAGTCCGTGATATCATTCATTCGCAATTAACTTCTTATGAAAAAAGAAAAATAGAAAATAACACACTCTTCTTCATCATCATATTATTCTTATACATCATATGCAACCAATGGTCCTATGTAATTGGTTCTTCTGCTGCCTGCAATGGCTTGAAAATAATTTTTTAAGGAAAATTGCTTTCTGCATGAAAATTCGGCATTGATTCAGTTGTGTCCTAAACAATTGAACAATCATTAAGAAAGTAAACCAAAAACTAAATTTAAAAGTTAAATTAATACTGACAATTTTTAATAATATACACAAATTTTTTGTGTTTATTATTATAGACATCTTGATGTTTATTAAAACCTTTGTAGGCCTTTGCCTTTTGTCAGCACATAGTTCAATTCCACCTCTGGAATTATATAATTCCAAGTGTCTTCATGTAAAATAGATGAGTGACTATGAGGCTCTATTTCTGAAAAGAGATCATTAATTTGAATGCTTCGATGGTTCTTGATCTCGTTGATTTTTTAAGTTAGTTATCGGGAAAAAAGGGTCTCATGGTCATGCCCCTCTCAAACCAAAACACCACTGCAACGCAACTGTCAGGTTTCGTATGCTTCAACCATGGAGGTATAAAACAGAAGGAGAACGAACTCAAAATCTGCTATTGTACTATCCGTGATGCGCTGCATTGTTTAAGTCCTCAGTGTGTAATAACATATAATTGCTATCATCTTGCATAATTTTTATAATTTTGGCGTTCTTGCGTGAAAATTTCGTTCATATCAATTCTCCAATGTGATTAAAGATCGTTAGGGTAAAGTTCTTAGCATGCATAATCTGTAGGAATTGGGAGAATTATGCAAAAACGTCACAAATATGCAACGAAAACATTGCAACTTTAGGTCTATATATCTCGTGATCCCCTCAAGCAGTTTCGCTGAGCTTCAGTTTTTGAAGAGAGAATAATCCTAAGTTTTTGCACGTACCGCGGCACTATCGAGGCGCATTTAAGTCAGAAGATATGTAGATTGGAACTTATACATGAATTACGCGATATCTTCAACTCTGTATAAAAACATAGATTTTCATTTGTTTCTCAAGGAAGCTTTAGGTTTAATAATCTGCTTGTCACTATGCAGCAAGTTGATCCGTTGTTATAATGGATGATATTTGTTTTTTAAATTGTCGTTAATTTTTAAAAAGTATTCGTTTCACCGACAACCAGCCGAAAGCGCATCACGGATGACATCAAAGTGATACCGCAATGAATAGAATAGTCATTATCTGAATAATAGAAAAATAAGAGTTCGTTCTCCTTCTGTTTTATACCTCCATGCTTCAACCAGAGGCTCAATTTCACTAGCAAACTTAACAGCAATAAGCCTAGGCTATATTTCATAGCAAAGAATGGATATATCATATTTTTATTTCACGTGTTTCAAAGCTCTAACATATTAGCGACTAACCATAATTAGCAGTCCAACCAGAAGATGAAGTTGTTCCTGATGAAGAGAACGTAACATTTTTTTGTTAGTGTGGGCCAGTGTGTATGAAAATCATCCTTCGTTTAAAAGTTTTAAAAGTTTTTAAGAAAGAAATTCATTTTAGATTTGTATAGTATAATCGCTCTTGAACCAACCTCGAATCCAGAGTTTAAATTTACATTGCAGCACAAGACATCACGCGATCTCAAGCTGACGATTCACATTGTTATTTGCTCACTGGTATAAAGAGTCCAGTTGAGTCCACGATCTCCCGAGACCAGTGGGTAAAATCATCAAAAGATCACTGCGATGAAGAGGATTGTCATTGAACTAGTGTGTACATTTCTATGGAAAGATATTCCTTCGCAGAGATTTTTCAGTAAATTTGCCCACTGGGAGGCGAGCACTCACAGGCTGTCAAGTAAATAAATTGAAAGCTAAATTGCATAGACGTAACATTTGATTAAACTGAAAATAAACAATAACCGTCTGGTTGCCCTCTCATTAATTGAGATAAATATTGCATTTACACAATAAATATTATAAAAAAAATATATTTATGTATATATACAAAATATATAAATATGACAAATGTAATTTTGAAGCTCATTTAAAGGTGACTAAAGAATACAACGGAGCATCCGTATATTAAAAGGTCATAAGACCCTGAGTTCGAGTTTGGAAACTTTTATATTACTTTGACGACGTAAGCCCATAATCTATTTCATGAAAAAGTCTTTTCTAACTAACACTTTTTTTATTACAAAAAGGCATCACTTACATAAAAGTGGTTGCTGCGAAATTTTGGGTTTTAGTTCTAAAAAATGTCTTTAGCGTTAACATAGCATTATTTGGAATGAAAGAAATATTTTTGAACGTTGTCCATATATACTTGTATTGTTTATGGAAATGGACATTCTTGCTTTGCTTTGTTGGAACCTAAAATTTCATAGCATAAGAGTTCGTCTCAAAAGAAAAAAAAACACGACATTAATTCATTAAAATTCATCTCAAAATACATCAATACATTTGGTTCACGTTATAAGAATTATCACCATCGTAAATATTGTGCGCACAACATTATACCGGAGTGCAATAAGTGTGTAAGGGACAAACCAACACCAAACACCCAACACAGCAGCTTTTTTTGTGATATGAAATTATCCAACGATTATTTTATAACAACATGTGTGCAAAAGTCTGGTTATCTCACGAGAACAGAACTTCAGATTTCACCTGTCTCCTTTCTCCTGTTCCTTGTAGCAGTTGCCCACCATTCCAATTCTTTCAATTCATCGCCTATTGTTTTAAGGATGCGGCCGTTTTCGGTTTTTCCATCCTCTGTTACTTCTCGTTGAACCTGAACAATATAAAGCAATCTTAATTCCAATTCAGAAAATGTAGCAATACTTCTTCTTCATCTATCCTTTCTCTTCCTTTATACTATTGTTGATATGTTGCAAAATCAATGTTACTTTTTATACTGTATCATGTATTACAGAAAACTAGCCATGTATCTCTTTGCGATTGGGATTTAGATGGAGTAAACTCTACATAAAAAACTATTACACCTCTTAGCAATTAACTTACTGCTGGTATTGTTGTGAATTGTTTTATGCAAAGGCATCCTAATTCAGTCAAGAAGGGCAGGGCTGCACATGCAGATGATAATCCACCACTTGAACCCATTGAATATGATATAACACAGCTTGGTTTGTGTGCAAAACTAAAACAAGAAAATAGTCACTTCTGTTGAAAAACTTATGAGCTACAATACAGTCAAATCAAACATTTGTGTTTGAGTGAAAAAAGACAGAAAACACAATACTATGATCATAATAATCGTAATGAATAGCTATTGGATCCAAATAAGAAATCCTGCTATGTGTAATATAGATGATACAGTCACTCTAGGGAAAAAGATCAAGAACTTACCTTTCCCTAGGTACATGGTCCAAGGTGTTTGTAAAAGCAGGGGGTAAAGTTCGATTATATTCAGCCAGTAACATTATATAAGCATCTGCTTCTAACACCTGCTTATTCAGCTGATGAAGAATTTCTGGAGCTTCTGATCGATCAGCATAGAAATGAAGGGGCTTTTTTACTAATTCCAAATTATAGTCACGAGGATCTATGAGTAGTTCAAGATATATTCTCAGTAAAAAATGATAAACCATATAGAAAACCAACAGTTGACTGGGTGACACAGATTAATGCAAGAGAATATTCATGTGAAAAAATTTGATGTGAACACATTTCAAAAATAACTAACTCACCAATCACAACTAGTGAATGTCCATTAGGAGCAAGAACTGATTCAAATTGACTTTTCAAAAACTTGAGCACCCTGTCTCCCATTCTTCCATCACGAACAGAAGACATAACCACAGCAAATTTTAAGGCAGACATAATTTCTTATCTAAATGATTTATCTTAATATAGGAAAATACTTTCATTGGAAGTGTAACAATTCACCTTAGCATTAAAATGACATCTGTTAAAATTAAATATAATTTAGAATTTGCATCTTTTTTTAAACATAAATTCTTCCTTCCTAAAAAAACATGCTTTTCAGAAAATCAGGTGGCACACAACTTCAAAAATTAAGAGCTATTAATTAATTATACACTGTTAGAAACATAAGAACACAAGGGAAACTTTAGACATCAAATTGGAAAGAAGTGCTTGACTTTTATTTACAATCTGCTACCAAAACCAAAACGGTTAATATATATATAAGGCAGGGATTTTTCCAAGCACTTTCCAACTACCGTTTACCGGTAGTTAAAACTCAATCTTGAATTGAGTTTCGAAACTCAATCATTCATTGTCAATTAAACATTTTTTAGCTCTTCAATACGTAGTATTTAAAAACATGTTTTGAGAGAGTAATTAGGCCATTATTCACCAAACATTCTGTTGCTAGGGAGAAGGATCACCGTTGCTAAGGTAATTTTGAAATTTCCTTTGTTAAACACATTCATTTCTTCACCTTACCAAAGAATACGAAAACAAAAGTGGTACCAGTAGGACTCGTTTTCATGTTATTCAATGAAATTAAAAAACATCTTAGTTTCCAACTCCCTACGCATGCCTGTCATGGCAAGGCCTGTTTGTGGAGATTGAAATCTCTAAAATTGCGGAGCTTCCTGGACTGTTAAACTCAATCTTCTCTACGAAAAACGGTAGTAACCAAAAGTACTTGGAAAAGCCCCTGTAAGGGTAAAAAAACAATCCATTCTTTTTTACAAATTGTTTGTAGCAACTATGACGCGCCAAAAGGAGCTTTATTCCCAACGTATCAAATGATATATACTATGAAACCAAATTTAATGCTACAGGTGACTAATTATAATACTTTAATACGAATTTATTATGAAGAGCAGCGATTAAAATGAAAGGAACAAAGTATAATACTAAAAAACAATTATGATAGTATCGTCTGTTGTCCTTAAAACTAACTTATTGAATATTATACTATCACATTGTTGTTTTATAAAACTTCGGTCTAAAGGTCTAGACTAGGTTTGACTCGGTTAACAAAATCTATACATTTTGTTCTGAGCGAAATGTTCTGGCTGCTTTCACCTTGTGAAATATAGGATGGCAGAGAAGGAACTAGTCACTTCTCTGACCAATTTGGTTAAAGATGCGAAAAGAATGCCAAAAAGTGATGATACAAAAACAACAAAAACACTTAGATGCCTTTATCCTAGTGGTAATAGTAATGATGGTGGTGGATGTGGTGGTGAAGAGGAGGGAGAAGGAGGTAACAGAAGCACATGCAGTAACAGCAAAAATGGATTGACTGGAAGTGGTTTTAAAAAAGGCACAAGAAAAACAAAAAATTTAACAGCTGTTTGGGGTTCACCTCTGGAAGGAGCATGTTTGGGTTATCAAGTTTATCAAGTTCATCAAGTTCATAACAGGTCTATTCACATGACTTTAGAAAGTAGACCTAAGTCTTACAAATAAATATATATACTTATAGAAACAATGGATAATCACGAATAAAGTCTTACATTTAACATAAATTTACTGTTATGCATTAATCACGTTATGCATTAACCATTCTTTTTCTGTAATTTTATAATCATCAACATAGTATTATATTGCTTCAAGATAGTAATAAAATGCTGATTGATAGTATTATAATCAATCAAAAGGCTAAAATAAACTAGAATAGTAATAAAGCTTCTTTTGGCGCGCCATAAGCAACGTTAAAGAATTGTTTTGACACCTTGCAAATACCAAGCTACCAAGTAATCTACATCTGGTCAATTCTAGAAGGTTTGGTGCCCAACTTTCAACACACTGAGAGTGGACAGATGGTTGATGGTATAAACTACTATACACACCAGAGACTACTTGGTAAACTGTTCTACCAGAGTACCCAAGCTTGGGCCCTACAGAAGTCTGATTGCTAGCAGCTTTGCTTTCTGTGGTCCAAAACTCACAATTTTTGAAATATTTTTGTTGCGTATATACTGTGTCTGACCACCCTCTTTTATTCCAGGCTATGTCCAGTTCAGGCAAGCTGACTGAAACAGCCTTCCAGATATGGAGACCTGCATTGGACTCAACGAGTTGGATGCGTGAAGATTCACAGAAACATTATCAAGTAAATCAAGGAAGTAAGTATTATGATGCCACGCCCCCTCCCCCCCCCCCCCCCACCCCCCCCCCCACCCCCACCCCCCAGCTTCCCAAACATGAAATTATTTACCAGAAAAAACAATTGTAGCACTATATATATATCACAAAAAAAACAAAAGCTACTATACTTCACTCATAGAAAACATTATTTTTCGGCTGAATGCATATAAAAGGTACATCTAAGCAAAGCAAACTTATGATTAAAAATTAAAATCAACAATCGGAATTAAGCCGCCATTTTGAATTATTTTGTTTACATTTTTTCGAGTGTGCATGCTGAATGCGACGAATTTGAGCTGTTATGTTGGGCAAACGTGCAATGTTGGGCAAAAATCCGCCACGTGCATGCAATGTTGGACTGAAATGAACAATGTGCGCCTGGTGTTTTGATACAAGAATATAAGTATATAATTCCCCACGAATCTATAGAAAAATAGAAATAGTTTCGAGTTTCGTGTAGTAGACGAAACATGATTTTTCCGAATCCCGGTAATGCGAAAAGTTTTAAATCGAATTCCACACGTTTTTCATTTTCTTGCTTACTTAATTTTTTTTCTGTGTGAATATGCTTCAGAAACAACCTCGTGTGGTGGGGACGAGGTTGGCTTCAGAAATAGTTTCGAAGCGAAGAACCCATCTCAGATGCAGGTCTTGTTTAATGTCTTTTTCTTATAAATTCAACATTATGACACGAAGGTCAGGGTTCGAAGTTGGTGAAGGTAAGTACTTTTGTTTTTTCACAATTTTCATCATGAACATTTTTACTTTTTAAAACGTATACAAGATAGTCTACACATAAGAGTGTTTTTCATAATGATAGGTTGTTAAAACTTCGACTAATCTTTTCAGACATTTTTAAAATTAATTGTCCTGTGTTATCTCGACTCATAGTGTATCTCCCGCTTAACTGTCCAATGTGTTATTTCATCTGAGAGAGTTATTAAATATTTAAAGTATGAAAGTATGAAAGAGAAGGTCCATCTCTGACCTAGGTTCTTTTTAATTTCTTTTCCTTATAAATTCATGATAATGACACGAAGGTCTGAGTTCGAAGTTGTTCTTTATTGCAGGTTAGAAAACGGATTTTGAAGAGGTTTTTATGCTGAAACAAATCTGCTCTGTAACAAACAACCGTGTAGGTGTGTGATTTTGCTTTTCTTTCTTTGCTATTTTGATTTTGAACATTTTACTTTTTACTTTACATGAAAAAAGGGAAAAAGTAAATTTGAAGAGATCTTCGCCAATTCAAAGAAGTATAGATTCAAATTGGAAAGGATTTCATTACACTTCAATTGTACTAATAATCTTCCATACTGTTCTTCCTTTTTCAGGAGAGATAAATTTGTGGAACCGGAAACCTTGCTGTTTGGTTTAATACGCGACGTATAAACATAAGATCAGTGTTAACTTTAATGAGTAAGATGGAAATTCAGTCAAACCTCAGTACGATGCAAACAAGCTCTACCAGTTGTCTTTCTACAATGTCTGAGCTACCAGACGAACAACGCATATACTTCACAATTCCATTTGCAATAAATGCTGCTCTCGCATTCTTTGAGAATTCCGTTGTTTTGTTATCATTTGCGTCAACATTGTCGCTCCGTAACTCATCTGATATGCATATACTTGCTTTAGCCCTGGGAGATATCATCGTGGGTGCAATTCTCTCACCAATCAGTGCTGTTCAATCTGCAAATTCCAGTTACAGTAACTGCCTTGTAAATAAAATTGCACGTTATCTTAATGGTCTGGTCTCAATTTCGGCTTATGTTTTGCTGATGATTGCTGTCGATCGCTATTTCCGTGTCGAGAAAGGAATGAACTATCAATCATATATAAAGCGCCGTAAATACGTCATGTATGTTCTACCATGGTTTACGCCCTTGCTTTTCGCTGTAGCGAAAATTGGTGGCGAAGTGACAAACGCGTTTGTTGTGATAGTTAATTGCGCCCTCATATACGCAGTGAATATCTTAGCTGCATTTAAACTTCACTCCGTCTTGAAACAACATCAGTCAGCAACATCGCATAATGATGAAATCCAAAAACGAAATTTTCGAGCGTTTCGTCTTTTCGTTTTTCTAATCGCAGTATTTATTTCATCGACGTTTCTTGGTTGTTTTACAAAAGTTCTGATTGCCGTTTCCATTTACGCACCAGAAAAAATGCGATGGTTTAGTGATCATAAACCTACGTTCATAACATGTGGACAACTACTGTTTCAATGGAATTCTTCCATTAATCCCGTGCTGTATTATTTTTGGCATCCTAAATTGAGAAAGACTTTGAAGAAATTCCGAATTTATAACCAACAGTAATGTTGTGAGCCAACCTGTCATATAAAATGAATGACTTAGAACATTCGTTGACTTGGTAACTAAGTTATGTTGTTATATTTTAGTCGTCAAATTACGAACTACTTATGTCACGGAGAGCTGATGTTTTTTTATCGATAACGATCTTAGTTTGTAGGTCTTAGAAATTGTTCTGTTACTTTTTGTAATATCTTTGATTTTGAATTCCAAGTCTATTTTAAAATAGATTTGAAAGCTTGTTCAAACAGCTTCTACTATGGACCTCTAACTTAACATTATATAGGCAGATTCGTAAAATCAAAAGGCCTGTTACACGAAAAGAGAGACTTTTTCGAAACTGTTCAACTCAACAGTTTCCTTAGAGATTTAAAATCTTTTATTGTTTCAAAAGAAACATCATTACTTTGCACACTTCTTTCGAGTGGTAATGTGAAGTTTCTAATGACTTTGGTAGGGAAAAATTCACGAATAACTCTACTAAGTTGTATATAATTCCCCACAAGTGTATAGAAAAATAGCTTCGTGTAAAGAGGACATGGTTTTTCCGAATCCCGCAAATATGAAACAATGTAAACATATGTGGGAGTGAAAGTAAACAGAGATAAATAAGAGTGTGAAATACTAAATTTTCAGAAAGATGAAAAAGTTGGTGATTGCGAAGAAGCATTAATTTTTTTCACATATTATCTACATAATTTATGTGCATGAATATTTAACAAACTTGATAACGTCGATTGAAGGGTGGATTTTATTTCGGTGTTTTTTTTTCAAAGGACATAACAAAAAGGCGTCTTTTAAATAACGGTTTTCTAAAACGTCCGCACAGAGGCAGATCCAAATAGAGATGCAGGCTAGATCTCATTCGAACTTTGTAGAGGAAATTTTAGTCATTCGAACTTTGTAGAGGAGATTTTAGTCATTTGAAGTAAAAAAGAAAACTTGAACTTAAGACTGAAAGCGTTGCACTTCTCCACTTCTTTTTGACAGAGCCTGAATAGGTCAAAATTTATTGAAGTGCGTTGAGATTAACAATAGACATGATAAAACACCCAGCGGGCACAAAGACGTCGTAAAGACGTCGTAAAGACGTCTTTTCAAGACGTCCCTAAGACGTCGCAAAATGGTCGCGAAGTGGGAATCTCAAAAGACGTCCCAATTACATCTTCATTGAGACGTCTCGATGACATCCCAACGACATCGTAACGACGTCGCAGGATTATGAAATTTACTCTTTCAAAAACTGTAATAGGCCACAGGTGGACCCGAACCTGGAACCTCTGGTGTGCCAGCCGAACTCGTAACCGTTATGCCACCGCAGCTTGTTGTCAAGATGTTTAAAAACATTTACAAAAAATCATTCTATACAGACTGATTGCTTTTGAAAGTTTATAATTGTTTCGAAGATCGTTATTGAATCTGCACAGAGACGTCCCAAAAACGTCGTAAAAGGATCCCAATTGCGACGTCCCGTTTCAGACGTTCCTACGACGTCCTAAAATGATCTTAAGTTTATAATTGTTTCGTAGGTCGTTATTCAATCCGTATAAAGACGTCCCAAAAACGTCGTAAAAGGATCCCAATTGCGACGTCTCGTTTCAGACGTTCTTACGACGTCCCAAAATGATCTTAAGTTTATAATTGTTTTGAAGGTCGTTATTCAATCCGTATAAGGACGTCCTAAAAACGTCGTAAAAGGATCCCAATAGTGACGTCTCGTTTCAGACGTCCCAACGACGTCGCAAAATGATCTTAAATTTACAATTGTTTCGAAGGTCGTTATTCAATCCGTATAAAGACGTCCCAAAAACGTCGTAAAAGGATCCCAATTGCGACGTCCCGTTTCAGACGTCCCTACGACGTCCCAAAATGATCTGGAAAGCAAACGACCATTTTACGATTAAAATAAGACGTCTCAAAGACGTCTCGTGCCCGCTGGGCATGCTTTTTATTATTATTGTTTAACAAATATTTTGACAGGATAGCCTCTCAGTACTAAATACTGCTATCATGAGGGTCCTGCTAATGGACTTACGAACATTTAAGATTTAAAAAGAAATTTTATTTTAGTGGCCGTTCCAAAAAAAGTTTACAACTTTTAAGCCAAAAAGATAAGATAGAACCAAAGTTCTTAGGATAAATAAAAGACAAAGTAGCAGCAACGAGAAGAGAAAAGCTATATTATGTTCAACAATAAGCCGAACAGCATCAATGCGGTAGCATTTTGAAAGGACTGGATCGTCTGCGAACGTTTTTTAGCTTTTTCAAACGCAAAGTGGACACATTCTTCGCTTTAAGGAATAATTCAGTTTACATACCATTGCAACGACTCACTTTGTAATCCCTGTCGCACTTCGTCGCACTTCGTAATCCATTTCGTCGCAATTTTTAATCCAACACCAATCGTAATTTGTTGTAACCTACCCTTGTTGCACTTTGTTATCCATCTTGTCGCACTTTGTAATCCCCCAGAAAAGGGGTAACGCATAAAATTAAAACTCCAAATACAGTGTGTATCAAAAAATTGGAAACAAGACATATTACTGCAGCTTTAAAAGCAAACATCCTGTTTCTTCTTACAAATTTTATATCAATGGAATCCTGATCTTTTTGCCTTTCCCATGATGATGTATTTTTCGTAGGAAATGAAAAAGTAGAAGAAGAGAAAATCAAAATATAAGTTTGGAAAAACTCATTAATTTCTTAACGATCAAATAAGATGTTCAACAATAAAATCAATTTGCAAAAACAGTTTCATAACAATTTTTTAACAAAGCAACTGTTTCGCACGTCTATATACATGGTGTCTTCCAAAACATGGGTCCCAAATTTTAAGAAGGGATATCTGCACACCCAAAAGCGACTGTTACCTCAACCTTTCCCAAAAGAAAAACAAAATTCTCAAACTTCTTAATTAAGTTGTAATTTTTCTTTATATTCTCAAAGGTGCACTTTTTAAAAAAGTGAAATGCGGAGTTCTTATAAAACATTGAAAAATTTGTGTGAGTGTAATAATGTAAGTCTCTTCAATTACCCAAAATGGCCTCCACGGTCACCTGGTCTGTGACTTTTTTGTGGGCCTATCTGGAGAATAAGGTTTACTTGACACCAGCAGAAATCTTCCAACCATTACAACAAAGAATTGTTGCCGAGTGCAATTTCCTGCGGCAAGATCGACAACTTATCAGAGATTCTGATCGTCATATGAGGAGGCGTACATAACTTTGTGTGCAAAATGGTGCTGGTCATGTTGAAGGAAATTTAAGATACTTTAAGTTTTTACTTGTAAATATGTTTTAAATTGTGTTAAAAATAGCACTGTGTTACATAATCTACTAAAACATAGTAGCCTTTTTTGAAATGAATTTACTCTGAAGCTTTTTTCAAAATTCCAATTGCAGTTTAAAGGTATTAAGGTATGTTTCTAGTAGTAAAATTCAAGGTTTCTAAAGACCTCCACTTTTTTCAGGTTTATTGAACTTTATTTTGGGACCCAGGTTTTGTGGGACACCCTGTATTAATACCCGATTCTCCGTCTGTCTGTCTGTTTGTTTGTTTGTTTGTCTTTGTAGATCTAACCTGTGAGAGAAGTTTTCTTTTTTTTGCGCGACGTCAGTGTGAAGACATTGCATTGAGACCCAAATGGAACGCGATGTTTAGGGAACATTATCTCGGTAACCAATATCTTTTTTATTTTTTATTTTTTCATTCAAACAGAATACATTAACTAAATTTAAAAACAAAATGATTAAATATTTGACAATAGTATAAAAATTTCGATAATCGATTGTAGGCTGCTAGTTTTTCAATAATGTTTATTTCATCAGTTCTTATTTTGGATTTCACTGGCGTTCGTGTACCACGAATACAGGTGATTGCCGACTTTGTCAAAGCAAAAGAGATCGTTGTTCTAAGCCAGTTTATCGTTAAATTTTAACTTTCATTTTTCTTCTCGGAAAGTTGCATCGCCAGTGCTCGAATGAAATGTTGAGCTTCAGTTCCTAATTCCACCAATAGGGATAACTGACGTTTCTTTGGGGTTCGCGATACAGGCGATGGGGTAGCGAAAAATTTGAGCCTAAATTTTTTGTGCAGACGGGTGTGTGACGTCATCAAATTGTTCGATCAACGGTTCTCTGTGCCGGTTGGTCGGTTGGTCGTAGCAAGACGATCCCATGCATTTCTTTTATCTGTTTTCAGAGCTCTACAACACGGGTACACTTATCATTTCCAATTCCTTAATTTTATTTTTTGTGGACTCCAACGCAGGCTGAACATGGGCGGCGAGCGTCGCCGCCTTGGCCGCTAGTTTGAATAAATTTTACGTATTACTTTAATTAAGAGCACTGGGGAATGAGTGGAATTGAAAGGTAATTTTACAGTGTCTCTCACGACATTCTTTTCTGAGTCATTGCTACGACCTCAACGAGTCTTTTTTACTACATTTCGCGAGTCGAAATGACTTTGAAAATTTATAGATAGTCATAGATAGTCCAACAAATAAAATGACGACCTCTCTCGAGTCATATAGACCACATTTGCTGAGAACTTGGATATTTTAGGTAGGAATGATAATTCTTTCGTGCCTTACGTACTTAGGCATTTTAAATTTAAAGTAAAAACATTTGTAATGATTAAGTAGTCTTCGTGATTATTATTTTGCGTTCGTGCAATTGACTCACGACTCACTTGAACAAAAAAACTTTCAAACGAAAAGCCAAAAATAGCCACAAGGAAGAATTTTTCTACGCTACTGATCAACACATTCACCCAACATTTTCATAAAAAAATATTTGCTTTGGAAACTGAAATGGAAATTGAAAAGTTTTGTACGGGGGATTACAAAGTGCGACAAGAGGGATTATAAAGTGCGATGGGTTGGTGGATTACAAAGTGCAACATGGGTAGGTTACAAATTACGATGAGTCTTGGTTTACAAAATGCAAGGAAATGGATTACAAAGTGCAATGGGGATTACAAAGTGCAATAGGGATTACAAAGTACGACAGGGTGGATTACAAAGTGCGGCAAGGATAAGTCCAACATCATAGGGGTTTTGCTTTTCTGACAGTTGGCACTAATGGAGGGGAAGAATTTATTGGCTTTCTTTCTGTGCTAGCTTCTACGCTGTCAGGAAACAACAATGAATTATATGTGTTGTGACTTGGTCGAACACACCTCTCGATGGAAATAACTCGAGCAGCAACTTTAGCGGGTTGTGTAAGGGGTTGGTTTTCTCTTGTCTTTCAAGGGTTTTGAATTCCATAGGCTCGTATGTTTCTATATTGGAGCTTTTCTGTTTTTCTCTCGAAATTTCGCTTTGCCCATTGCTTTTAATTACACATATACACTGTTAAAACTAACTTAAAGATTTCTAATTCTCGTACGGAGCCAATTTTTCACTAAGCTGGCATCGTTATCTCGTGTTTCAGCTATCATTTCCGCTAGTCGATTATAGAATGTGAGACGCTCCTTCGCCATGCTGCCAAAGCACGTAAATAGAAGGGGTGTGGAACTGCCATGATCGATGGTATTGACCCGTCTGTTGAAAGCTCGTTTCTTTGCTTGCTCACTTGATCGATGTGAAGTTTCGAGTGTTTGAGTGAGGTACAATTTAGCAGTAGGGTTGAAAACTTAGTATACAAGTACGCTACTTGTCCCTTCACCCAGAATCCTATGGCAACTCTCGCCTCATTACTCTTTATGGCTGAGGCTGGCAATTCTTCTCCTGTGATCGTCTGCAGGACTGGTTCAACTGCTGCGTCTTTGCAGCACCCAGACAACAGTATTTCGGCAGTGACATGGCGTATTTCGTTGTGTCTTATGGCGATGAAACCAACCTTCGGACACGAAAGAACGTGATCTCCATTGAATTTAGCGCCACAGACGCTGCAAAGGTATATTGTACCTGATGTAAAGGCCGTCCCAGAATGATTGCTTGTAAAGCAGGTATTGCTTTATCGGAAGCGTTGTAAGCCAATTAGAGCCCCCTTTTCCATGCTAGCTTCTAGACATCTCGCTGTAATCGTGTCCGAAATCCTTACTTTAAAAACAGAGTTTCTCTTCATTACGCTTATTTTTTTCGTCTGTGATGTTTCAATGGTCTCGTCATACGCAATGTATTAGAGTTTCAACTTTTGTACCATTTCTGTGGTTGTGCCTCTATACTTGCATACTCATGCGAACTACGCTCATCCGGGTTTTGGATTGCTAAGCTTCCTAATATGACTGTAAATAAGAGCGTTTCATGGCCAGCTCCAACGGTTCTAACTCATGTACGATGTCCGGAATTGTTCGCATCACGTATGTAAATCTATGTTGGAATCCAAAGACTTAAACAGCATAGGCGCAATGTAAATACGAATTTGCAATATCAGTTAATAACTGTTAATTCACCAATCCATTTACTCACTAACTCCGACACGCATTTAACTTCGTGCGTTTCACTTCCAGCTATCGTTCTTAAATGACGATTACGTTTCCGTGGTTATGTTGATACCAGTTCCTTCCAACTCACGAACACCTTCCTTTAAATGAGTGTCTTTGACTATCAACCGACTCTTACTAAGGTTTGGATAATTTCCGATATTAGGACCATGATGGGACATTTTTTCGAACCAAGAATGGAGCTCTTTCACTGTCCCTATCACCCTGAGATCGTCGGCGAAAGCAATTTTTTGCAATGGATTGCCATCATAGTTTTGTTGTAGCAAAGGCAATATTCCAATAGAGTACATTGCCGTTGTCACACGATGCTTCTGCGTTGTGCCTCATTCGATAATATTTCACGGCAACCCTCGATAAACGACTTTGCTTTCGTCTGGTGATGTATATGGGAAATTCAGGGCATCTCCATGTTGCTAAGGGTAGCGACTTGAGTTGAAGACGTTTGAAGCATCTATCTGTAAAATGCCATGGTTGCTATCATTATTAAACATATCCACCGCAGCATGAACGGCAACCTCACATCCCAATTTCATCCCTGCGCACAATTGGAGATTCCTGGCTGCTTGCACGATGTTCTTCCTCAGGCACGCCACTTCCCATTTGCCAATATTTCGATGAATTACTTCTCCGATGCCGATAGGTCTTAACCCTTGGTTTATATCCAGGGCTACAAGTCTACAGGCAATCGCTAGATGCTGCACCAAAAGCATGTTACTGCCTAAGATTCTCCGTCAAGCCCCAAGCCGATGTTCCCGAAGCACCCTTTTTTCTTCCTGCGGTCTTCAGAATTGCATTTTCATCAATATTCTCGAAGACGACCAGATTTACGTATTTTACTGGGCCTCTGAGTAGGAGATCATCGTTCAAAGGGCAAACATCGGGATTCTTTACGTTCAGACGTTGCGGATAGATATAGCTTCGGAATGATTTTCGTTACGGATAGGCCTTGTGTTCACACTGCTCCGATGTTTAAACTTCATAGTATTTCTTTCGTTTTTTAACTTTATATACCGGGGGTGAGTCAAAGTATCGGTGTTTCACAAAAAATATCTTTTGATTGAATGACTATGAGTTATTTTTACTTCTGAATAGAGAAATCCTTTACCTATATTTTGGTGACAAAAAACTGGAAGCGGTCCTTGTAAAAATCTTTGAAAAATGCACCCACCAGGTCACTGATTCTTTTATCTTTCCACAATTGTAGTCTTCTTTCGAGAACATAGGTTAATAGCATTACCGAGTTCTTGAACGAAGCTCTACTCGCACTCAAGCCTGATAAATTACAAAGTTTGTTTACATATCTCGCCGGCGTAGATTGCGATTGATAAAAATACTGACATTACAATATACTATTATAGTCAGTAAAAGTAAAAGGCCAAACCTGTGGTACACCCGGGAGAGGCCGGTTTTGTTCTTATAGATATAGAATAAATAAATAAATAAATAATTAGAATAAAGAGAACAAACAAAAAATTTACTGTCTTTGGTGGATGAAAGGAGAAGGAAATTGGAATCTTTTGACAGCTTTTGACACAGAGTAAAAGATTTTCCTAATCAACTGTGGCAAAGTAAAAGATAGTTCAAGATGGAGGAACATACGTCAAACAAGGAAGCAGTTGAAAGTACCATAGCAGAGCTGTGTCTATTGGCACCAAAGGATGAAATAAAGAGATGCATCAGTACTTACAAATATGGAAAAAGCCTTGATAGATTGAAAAAAGATTTTAACAGCTTCAACAAGGCTGTTCTTGAGGAAACTCTGTCGTTTCTAAATGTACCTGACCAAGACGACTATCTAAAACCATCAAATATTCATAATCTTATTTGCAGAATACAGAATTTGCTTCCTGATGAATGCTCAATTTGCAAAAAATCATACTGCATAAGGCTTAATGATGAACCACTGCTGGAATGTGTCATGTGTGGACAAGATGTGCACCGGAAATGTTTTCTCGAGCAATTAGGTGCAACTGACCCTACAATGGACTCCGATAGCCTATCTGTCCTCATCAATCCTTATCGCATCAGGAGTTTATATTATCTATGTGATCATTGTGCAGATACAAATCTTCCAAAAAGTGAAGCTGGGAAGAAGAGAAACAAAAAACATAGGAAACTAAATGATTTTAATAAATCTACACCAAAAGATCATGTACAATCCTCAGAAGAAAACAGCAAACAAAACATGCAACCAGAAGCATGGCAGAGCAACTTTGTAGATTTATCAGAAGAATCGAGAAATAGTGTTGATAGTGAACAGAACTCACAGGATAAAGCGCACCAAAGAGGATCTTGGAGTAAGGACAACAAAGATGAGAATAAGAAAATCCAAAAAGAAACTGAGCAACAGTCGCCAAGGATATGTAAATATTACACAAAAGGAAAGTGTAAACATGGTATCAATGGGAAGAACTGTCTCTTTGATCATCCAAAAGCATGTAAAAAATTCATGAAACATGGAAACAGAGCAAGGAATGGCTGCCAAGAAGGAAAAAGCTGTTGTTACTTTCATCCCAAAATGTGTTTGGATTCCCTTAGAAAAGGAGAATGTTTCCATAAATCCTGTCAATTAGCACATGTGAAGGGAACAAGACGGAATCAAAACATAAGGAATCAAAATAATGATGATAGACCTCCTAATACCCATCCAAATACAAACAATGGTAACTACCAAAATAAAGAAATGGATTTTTTAGTCATTCTCCAGAAGCTAAAGAAGGACATACTGACAGAAATGGATCAAAGAATAAGCAAGCTGACAATGTCCAGAGACAATCAAATTTCATACTCAACCCAGTTCCAGCAGTATCAATATCCTCAGTACTCGCCGGGAAACCAAACAACAACACCAAAGTTGGGTACAGCCTCAGAATATCAGCTGGGGAATGACACCAGAGATGAGCATAAAATACTAAACAGTTTTGCCATTTTCAACACTCAAGGTCTAAAACCACTAACTGTCCAATCAAAGGTACCATATATCAAGGATAAATGCACTGAAAGTGATTTAATGTTTATTATTTTAAATGAAACATGGCTCAGAGAGCACACTGATGCAGAAGTACACATTGAAGGCTACAAAATTTTCCGAGCCGACAGAGTTCGAAAAAAATCTAGATTCGGAAGACTGAGTGGGGGTGTCGCGATATACATGAAAGAAGACTGTGCAGCCCAATTTGCACCAATCGTAAATTACTCAAATGGTACTATTGAAGCATTGGTCCTCCATTCGATATCCTTAAATACAATTGTATGTGGACTGTATCGTCAGCCAAATGATGCGGCTGGTGGAAATCCTTCGACGAATGTACAATTTGGGGAAGTTTTAGAGATGCTAAGGAAACACTTAAACATTTTGAATGGCAAAGCACCTGATATTTTTATGGCGGGAGATTTTAACCTTCCCCATGTTGACTGGGATAAAGAAACCAGTCTACCTGGTGCAACCAGAGATGAACAACAAATGGAAAATCAAATATTTAATCTTATGAATGACTTCCATCTGACACAATTCATTCGTGGAGCAACTCATAAAGCAGGAAACACCTTGGACCTGCTGCTAACAAATAATTTAGATCTAATTCATAGTCATGATGTTAATCCACCACAGTGTAGTATCTCGGATCATTCGCTAATTGAAGTCAAAACACACTTTGGTCATGCAAACGTCACGCAAAGAAAAAAGGAGGAATTCATCCCAAGAAATGAATTTGACAAATATAATTTCTTTTCAAAAGACATAAATTGGGATTTTATTAAAACTTCATTACAAGCAGAAAACTGGACTGATCTAGAAATGAAAGATCCAGAAGTTCAAATGCAAATAATTACGAAAAGAATTATAGGCATTATCAAGGAACTGGTACCAAAGAAAAAATTGAAAAATAATTGTTACAGAATTCCGAGGGACAGAAGAATTCTATTTCGTAAAAGAAAGAAGATTTTAAGAAAAAATGCAAATGGGAAAGATTTCCATAAATTAATTAATATTGAACTCAAACTCAAAGAATCATATAAAACTGAGAAAATGAACACTGAGAAAGAAGCAGTTGACTCAATAAAAGTAAACCCAAAATATTTCTACTCGTATGCCAGAAGACATAGCAAAACAAAAGCAAAAGTAGGTCCGTTATTAAATAAAAATAAGGAATATGTCTATGAGAATGAAATGATGGCTAACATTTTACAGGACCAGTATAAATCAGTATTTAGTACGCCAACTGAAAACAATATCCACGAAGAACAAACCTTTCCACAATTACTAGCTGATATCGAGTTTGGCGAAGAAGATATGATTGAGGCAATTGCAACTTTATCACCAAACTCAGCCCCTGGACCAGATGGTTTTCCAGCCATTCTCCTAAAAAACTGTAAAGAGGAGCTTGCTAAGCCGCTAACAGTGTTTTGGAGAAATTGTCTCAACTGTGGAAAGACAATTGACATTCACAAAAGAAACAACATTACTCCCATTTTTAAAGGAGGAGATCAAGGTGATCCATCAAATTATAGACCAGTATCATTAACATCACACATAACAAAGATATTCGAGAAGATTGTCAGGAAAAACATGGTAAAATTTATGAACGAAAATGACTTGTTCAACTCCACACAGCACGGTTTTAGACAAGGCCGTTCATGCCTAAGCCAACTTCTAGGGCACTACGACAGTATCTTGGAGCAGCTTGAAAAAGGTCAAGACGTAGATGTTATATATCTCGACTTTAGTAAAGCTTTTGATAAAGTAGACCACAACATTCTACTATACAAATTAAAATCCATCGGAATAAGTGGTACACTTTTTGCATGGATCAAATCGTTCTTGAAAAACAGGAAACAGATTGTTCAAGTCGATGGATATGAATCCTACCTTACGGAAATACTATCCGGTGTACCACAAGGATCAGTACTTGGTCCCTTGCTTTTTATCATTATGATTGCAGATATTGACAAGGGTATCAGATGTACGGAATTATCTTGTTTTGCCGATGATACCAGAGTTAAGAAAGGGATAAACAGTATCATGGATACCTTCAGGTTACAAAACGATCTAAACGAAATCTACAGTTGGTCAAGTGAAAACAAGATGAAGTTAAATGGGAAAAAATTTGAACAAATGCACTATGGAAGACAACGTTCGAGTCCATATTTTGCAGACAATCATAAAGTAATAAAAACAAAATCGACAGTAAAAGATCTTGGGGTCATTTTATCAGATGATGCCACTTTCAAGCAGCACATCAGTAACCTTGTCAAAAAAGCCAGAGAACTTGTTGGATGGATAATGAGAACTTTTGATACAAGAGATGAAAACCTCATGCTTACATTGTGGAAGTCGCTAGTGATACCACATTTAGGCTACTGCTCTCAGTTATGGTCACCCCAAGAAGCAGGACTAATACAAGCTATCGAAAATGTCCAAAGATCATACACAAAAAAAGTCAAGAATCTTAGCAACTTGAGTTATTGGGAAAGACTGAGGAAATTAAAGCTGTACTCGTTACAAAGGAGAAGAGAACGTTACATTATTTTCTACACCTGGTGTATACTAGAGAATCTTGTTCCAAATATTGAAGGAGCAGGAGGTGGGATAAGATGTTACAAGAACGCAAGACAAGGAAGGAAATGCGTTATACACCTATGCCAACGAGGACCCTATCAAAAGCTAGTTTATGGAAGCTTTCGAATGCAAGGTCCAAAGCTTTTTAATGCTCTCCCAAAGCATCTCAGAAACTTAACGGGATGCACAAAAGATAAATTCAAAAAAGAACTTGATACGTTCTTAGCTACCATTGCAGATGAACCACTTGTCCCTGGATATACTGCTATCAAAAGAGTGGAAACAAACAGTATCATACATATGAAAAGTATTGGACTCAACGAGTTGGATATTTGAGGAATCAATAAACCCGTCACAAGTATCACAAGTAAGTAAGACATTTTTGATCATATATTGCTTTTTGCAGCATATGTGAATTGATGTCATATGCATTAATCCTTCCGCGTATGAACCAAGCTTTAAATTCATTGACTGATACTTGTCGTAGTATAATAGTAGCCTAGAATGAAAACATGATGGTATCTGTGCTACGCTACCACAAGTAAGTTTGGAAGAATTTGATTCAGCGTATCACTGACTGGGAAAATCACACAACTTGAATTTCCGTAACGCTATTTTGAGACAGTGTTTGGGAAGCTGTCAGAAAAGTTGAAAGAATCGGAGTATCCAGCCCAGCAGGCTGCAGGAGAGCTGAGGATCTGTTTTTATAATAAGGACCACCACACAAATTGAAATTTTTTGGTTGAATTTTTCAAGAGACTGTTGAGATGTCTGTAAAATCAGGCTTGTAACTTTTCCAACCTGCAAATATAGTTCAAACTGAGCACAAAGAATTGAATGGTTGTTAACACAGCTTCGCAAGCTTCCCAAAAAGGAGTGTTCAACCATTATTCACTTTATTCATCATTCATGATATGTTTTTTTTCTTGCCTTAATTGTTACAGTTTAGCTATTGACCTGTTCGTTCTTTAAAGCTGTGCAATTTTAAGAGGACCATCATAGAAGAGTGCCTACCGTGGTGCGGGGTGACTTCGATCAATTTTGCCACTATTATTTTGAAAATAACTTCCGAAATACTAAACCATTAGCATTACTTCTGAAACTTTACCTTATGTATGTTTTCAGTGCAAAATTTCACAATACCTAATCTTGTAATTCCAGAGAAATAACTTGATCTTTCCAACAAAACGACAATATCGATTATGGGGTGACTTCGATCAGCTTATGAAGATCGCCAAATTACCTAGATGTTGAATATGGTGTACCACAAGGCTCTGTCCTTGGTCCGCTTCTTTTTCTAATTTATATTAATGATATCCCTAATGCCTTTGAATTTGGCAAATCCTGTCTTTTTGCAGATGATACTAGTGTTTTATACTCTGATCAGAGTCCTGTGATCTTAGAAAATCAAATCAATCATGATTTGGTTAAGTTGGTAGATTGGCTGAATGCAAACAAAATTGCATTGAATGTAGCAAAGACCGAAGTCCTTCTCTTTAAGAATCCTAGAAAAACAGTCGATCATGACATTAGATTGATCCTCAATGACACTGAACTTAAATTTAAATCACATGCTAGATATCTTGGAGTGATTGTTGATGACTCGCTTTCTTTTTCTTTTCATTTAACCAATGTTAGTGCTAAACTTGGTCAAGCTAATGGAATCATCAGCCTTCTCAGACATTACCTTCCTCCTAGTATTCTTACTTCAATCTACTATGCTCTTTTTAATTCACATCTAAGTTATGCTGCTCTTGTATGGGGCCAATCTCCTTCTGTCTCTTCAAGAATCCTTCTCCTTCAAAAGAAATGCATCCGACTTATTACTCATTCTCATTTTCTTGCTCACACTAAACCTCTGTTTAAAGCCTCTAAAATTCTTGAGTTTAAAGATATTGTTTTTTTTCAGACTCTAAATCTTGTACATCAAAGTCTTAACAAAACTTCTCCCTCAAGTATTCAAGAAACTCTCGGTCTTAGTTTCCTTAGTGATTCTCAGCGAACCAGGGGTCGTTCCATTGGAATTCTAGTAAGACCTTTAGTCAAAACTACTTCGTATGGTTTGCAGTCAATTCGTTATCGTTCAATTCTCAATTGGAATGGTCTTCAATTGCAGCATCGTGACACAAACCTTTCCATGCTTGGTTATGGGAAATTTAAATCACTTGTTAAATCATCACTATTAAGCCATTACTAAGATTTTTCTTACCTGATCATATACACATTACTGGCATTATTTTAATTTTATTTTAATTTTTTTTTTTTATTATTTATTTGTTTATTTATTTATTTATTTATTTTTTCGAAACTTTTGTTGTTGTATTTTACATATATACTCAGGTGGCTACCTCCTTAGATTAGTCTCGACTATATGGGGTAGTCTCCTGGCCTCTTATTCTTTTGAAACTTTGTAATTTGTCAGACACGTAATCTTTGGCAAATAAATTGAAATTGATTGATTGATTGATTATAATTGGTCAGTGCGGCAGCAGCTGATCTTTCATTAGCATTTGTGTTCGTCCGTCCGTCCGTCTGTAAGTCCATAAATTTTTGTCCCCAGTTGTAGGCTGATACCACTAAAAACACAAGCCTTAATTTTAAGGCTGGAATAGAGGCTATTTGTTGATTGTGGCTTAATTAAGAATTGTTTATTGATTGATAATTACAACTACTTTATCAGGGTGAGTGCGGCCTCCATAAAAATAAAGAGGAGTTCACGTTTCTGGAAAAACTTAAAATTGAATTAATCAACAATATTTTGTGTTAGTTGTAATGTAATGCACTTATTATCAAGCAATGGATGCATAATGTTTACAAACTCTAATTATCACTTGAAATCTGGAATGTCTATTTATTCAGTATTTCAATGAACGAATTCCCTATGAAATCATTATAAGTTTATTTTATTTCTTTCATAGTCTTGTCTTGTCACTCATGTTTCGTATAATCTTTTATGTTTTCATGTATGTAAAAAATTATAATTATTTATTCTGTTTATCTGCTTGGCCAGCAATCTCTTATTTTCCTATTCTCAAATAATAAGCAGTTGTTTTGCTTACTTTTTTATTTTCAATGAAGTACAACAAAAATGTGTGAAAGACACATTGTCACGCATACGAACACAGTATTTTTTAATTATTGTCATAAATTTTTAATGATCTATAGTCATTCCTTATTGGAATCATCTGCACAGGGAGAGGTTTACTTTTGAACTTTTTGTGATCATATAACACAAGGTCTGCATAAAATCTTTTGAAGTATATATACTCAAAAACAGCTTATTTGAAGACTTAGTAACTTATTTTGACTTTAATACAAACTTTTTAAATCGAAATCAGATTTGTATTCACTTCAATTGAAAAAAAAAATCATATTTTGTTTGGAAAAGATCTCTTATAAGTTACTTTAGAGAAAACCCTTATATGAAAGTCTTTTTTATATAAACTTAATTTTACATATTCAGGTAAGACATTAATAAATATTCGAGTGAATGCTTCGTATCTTTAATTTCTTTGATAAAGATTTTATTGAAATAAGTTGTTGTAATGATGCTGGTAAATGCAATCATTTTTGAGAGGGTACCTGTCTGCTTTTTCAACTAGAATATGTTATTCTCTGATTTCCTGAGTCAATTTCTAATACGTTTGCGTTCGATTTCTCCCAGGCTTATCCAACCAGAGCTTCTGTTGAAGGACTCATAAATTCTTACTCGAAAAGAACAACTGCCTTTGGTATCAACTCAGTTAAGAACCAATGCATTTTATCATGGAATCACTGCCATAGAATCTTACCTTATAAAATGCGCCTTTTTGATCTAACTGCTAATAATCTAAAGTCTACTTTGAAAACCTCTTTTTTGAACTCGTATCTTCACTAATGATCCAGTCTACTTTAGATTGACCTGCCTCAAACATTTTTACTCAATTACACTATCATTTCTACATATTTATCCGTAAGTAAGTCTGTTTGTGTTTCCTGTTTTATGTTTGTCGTCCAGTAAGTACGTAGAATTCCGTCCCGTCTAGTTTTATGTTCTATTATGGCTATGTTACCAGCTAACAGCTATATGATGCTGACCTGGGGCTTGTAAATTGTAATATTGATTATGTAGATACCCAGTTGTAAACTTCTTACAAGCCAATATATATGTTTTTAATTCAATTCGCTGCCACTATTTTGACCTTCCCGCTGCAAAAGTGTTTTTCGATTTTGCTTCACAGTCTAACATATTTCAACTTTGCTGAAATCACTAACTTTCAGGCCTCATCTCCTGTTGTTTCTATTAGTTTCATGTGTAGACATTAACGGTGCATTCATAAGTATTTGAGTGAGTGTGTTGTATATTTAATATCTATGATTGTTTTGAATTAAATTTTACTACAATGTCATATTGCTTCATGAACGCAATATCTGTTTCACATTTGAACTGGGGTTTCATATTCACTGTCACACTAGTTGTATCTCCTAATTCCTATTTCGAGCTTCCTGGTGAGCAAAAAGGTTTTTCGATTTTGCTTTACAGTCCATCACTCTTCAACTTTCCTGAAAGCGCTGACCTTCAGGCCTCAGGGCCTCTTGTTATATATGGCAATGTTTTTAAAGCGCTATTATTACAATATTAACAGACCATTTCTCATTTGCGATAAATGTTCGACCGTAAAAGGTCAGCGAATATTAGTATGTAAAACAAAAAATATTTACGACTGTCACATGTGTGACCCTTGTCAATACAAAACGAAATTAACATTGAAATTTAATTGAATCTCAAATGAAGTGTTTGAGACCTATCATCATGGGGAAAAAGCACGCTTATTAAAATTTAAGTCATTAAACCTCCCATGAGATACGACAACTTTTCACGAAGTCCTTGCGAACATGTACCTTAGGCTGACTTTTTTTTGTGTTGCCTTATTTTAGTGATTTTAGCGAATGAACATATTTTCGCTAAATTAAAGTTGTGGAAAATTAAAATTTCGCAAAACTTTTCCCCAGACGCAATTCATTGCTTTGTTTTATGCATGAGGGCAACTTGACAAAGCGGATCATTCTTACAGGGCATAAGAATAGAAAAAAAAACTGTCAATTTTATTTCTCATCTATAACATGGCCTCTTCATCTTGCTCATCTTCGATGTCTTGTATCGAAATCGGGAATAATGGGAGTACTAAACAAAACTGAGAAATGATTCATTTGTATACACAAGGATTTATAAGAACTTTACTCTGTGAAGTTTTCTGAAAATCATGTTTGTTTGTTTTTTTAACCTTCTGGCGATCATTCGCTAAAATTAGATTGCATTAAATCCGTGTTCATCCGTTTTCGCAAAATTTTACTAACACAAAAAAAAGTCGGCCTAAGGTAATTAATTGCGTTTGGTTTTTTCATGTTTTTAAAAACGATATCATTGGTAAAGGAAAAATGAAATGAAAAAAACAGAAACAAAAGTGAAGAACATAATTTTTTTGGGACATATTATAATTTTCTTTACATTCAGCCTCTATACTTCACGTATAAACAAAAAATTCCGGTGTGAGTGGTGAAATTTTGATGTTCTTTGTCGTTAGTTTTGGAAGAAATTGATCGTTTCTCTTGAAAACGATTTGGGTGATATTTTACAATAGGAATCTAAATGAAAATCTTAAAAAATGTGAAAACGCCACTTTAGTTTCAGAGTTTTAACAGTTTTTATTTTCACTGATTGAAGTCACCCTGCTGATTGAAGTCACCCCGCTTTACAGTACTCCTAATAACAGTTTCCTTTGCTTCTGCAGATGTAAGACAACCACAGGCTTATAAAAATGCATGCCTTTACTGTTTACAAGCCTAAGGCAGTCATATTTTTATCAGCAAAGTTTTTAGAAAGCAATAGTGCTGTCTTGACAAGTTAACTTTTGATCCCAAATAAAATGTAGAGGATACGTTACGATACGTAGATACGTTGGGAAGAAGCCATTTTAAATAATTTTTGTTAGTGTTTATTCTATAAATCAGCAATTTTTTGTCAATTCTCTTTGAAACTTTTAATACCCATAGCTGAATGCATTATACTTTCAAATAACAAGACATTTTGTTTGATTTGTTATCTTTAAATGAAGGAAATAAACTATCAAACTGTAAGTAAGGAGTGGTAAGTGGAGCAGGCACTCTACAAGTCCATATTAAGAACTGTTTTTTAAAATTGTAGGTTTAAAGAACGGGTTGATAGTTACGGGAGAGAACTGCAATAAGGCCTTGTGCTCAATCTTTGTTCTAGATTTCTAGAATTCATCTTGGCCATGTTTTTCCAAGTTTTTGCAAATTAGGTCACCTGTCTTGCCACACAATAGCTAAATCCCATTCTATAAAACATTTTAGATGACTTTGGATATAACATTGATAGGTAGGGGAGTTACAGTTGGTACAGTCTCTGTTGTAGTTCTTGAATTCACAAGTTTCATGTTTTCCCTGGACATGAGAATTAGTAGATTTTTAAAAGATGGAGTATGTAGCTTTGTTTGTGCTGCCTTTCTATGTAAGAAAGGTTTTAATGAAGTTGAGTTACTTCTTTAGAGTCAAAATACAAAATTAAATAAACTATATTACACTCTCGCTAATTCGAGTTTCAAGGGGGAAAATGATTTATTTGAATTATATACATGTGAATTACAGAGAGAAATTAAAAAGGTCAGAAAGTGACAAAAAAGATTTCAAAAGTGTCAGTCATCTTTTCTTAAGACAAAAAATCTTTTGGAAATATTGATTAATATTTGATTGTTTGGTATTTGCGATGTGAGCACTTTCCATGATCCGTGTTGCATCACAAAGCCCTTTCCTGAGATCATCACCAAAGGTTGTAAAAATGCTGTAATTCTCGACAACTGAAATCGCTTTCATGACTTCGTGATAGGAAGGTTTTACTCAATTTTGTGCCTTCTTCACGTTTGGGGTCATCTTCATCGATAGAGTGTTAGGAGGTATATCAAAAAGTTTTGCCATATCTTTATTCGTTTTCCCCTTCTCCAATTCAACCAAAGCATTATATTTCAACTCTTGCTTTCTATTGTATGTATTTTCTGTATAGTTAGTTTTTTGTAGTATTAAATTGTTCCATTTTCAGTGAAGAAGTGTATAGATTGATATAAAAACACTCAGTTTTCCTTGAGGATTACAGAAATTAATTTATTAAAAATGATTTCCTTTGGACTATAACAAATGATTTTTTCTTTTATTTAGATTATAAATATTAAGATATGGCAGCAACAAATAGTGTTGTTTTAGTCACAGGGGGTACTGGTTTAGTTGGTAAAGCTATTGAACATGTTGCAAAAGAATCAAAATCAAGTGAAACTTTCGTTTTTCTGTCATCAAAAGATGCGAATCTCTTGTAAGAAGCTCTGTATTTTTCTATTTGCGTTTATTTCTGGCCATAATGGCATCTTTGTCCAACAAGATATAATCTTGATGTTTGAGAGAAACTAATTGAAAATAATTAGATGTTTGATCGAAATAATGGGGCTACACAAGATTTTGACTGCAAACTAGTAATAACTGGCCTTGTAAATCTAACCTGTCATTTAGTTATTATAATAACTGACAAAGATTGCTACAAACAGGTAGGATTGAATATAAAGACTGTAAACCTTGGAAATTTTTGGCAAAGAGCGTAAATAAAGCAAAAATGTATTTTATAGAGTTAGAGCTTCATTGATATATATATATATATATATTAACCTGACGAAGAGAAATCGAAACGTTGTAATAAAAATGTAGTTTTTTTTACGAACATTTATATATATATATATATAATATTTGTTTTAATTTACATTCATGTTTTCTTTCTACAGGAAGTTGGATGAGGTTGAATCAGTCTTTGAAAAGTATAAGCCGACATATGTTATACATTTAGCAGCTTTGGTTGGAGGATTATTTAAAAATCTCCGAGCTAACCTTGACTTTTTTGTATGTTGCACTTTATTGATTGAATCAAAATTAAATTGTTTTCTCTGAAACGTTATGAAAAACGATTATTTTTTCTGAATTGCCACTTTTGTGAATGCCTTAACAATCTTTTACATTATGTTTTGATTTAGACACAGAATATGACGATCAATGAAAATGTTTTAGCTTGTTGTTACAAATACAAGGTAAGTTTTACTGATGTTACATGAATGCCATTAATATGTAAATCCAATGTAATACTTACGTTTGTTAGCTGGTTACTTGTTGTCCGAGTAAGGAACAGAAAAGATTAATCCAGTCCTCACCTCCCTATTTTCGGAACAGTATTAAAACCTAACAGGTTTTCAAAGTGCAAGGTGTTCTATTGTTTATTGGATTTTTTTATGCCATTGGTGTTGCGTATGCGGGCTCTTGATCTGGTTGTTCTGGTGTTTCTGCCAGTACCATTTTAAAACACAGGTCAAAGGTGATCTCATCTCATATGAGTGATTGTGATACTTCCTAGTTTGTGGTCATTAAAAATATCCAGCTTATGATCTGGCAATTTATGAGATCCGTGCAGTTCAGGGTGAATATATTTGAGTTCAATAGTGACCATGAAAACATGGTCACTCTTTGGCATCTTGGTGGCATGGTTATTTGCTCTTTCATCTTCTGTTGGAAAGCATCTGCTTTCGGTTGCTACGGTAAATCTTGTAATAATTTTCCAACCATCATGCCGGCAACTTGAGGTCTTTTCAATCCTGTATTTTACATTGGTGATGTAAGGAGGACATACCATTTCCTGTGTATGTTCAATGGAAGTGAGTACAAAGAGTTTGGAAGAAATCCCAGTTAAGTTGAATTTTTATTCCAATGGCAGATGATATTTTTACTGCAGTCGTTTGACAAGCACTTTGTAAATTGCTGGTATCAGTACTCTAACATTTTGCAGTGATCTATAATCGCTATACTGTCACATAATATCAGAGAGCTTACATAATATTGATGCCCAGTTCCGTGAGAGTTTTCTAGTGAATACTTCCGAGGATGGACTCTATGATCCTGTTGTAAGTGAATGTTAGTGAATGCTTTTGCATATTTCCAGCAGCAGTGAAAAAGTATGTATTGGAATTGCTACACCATATTCATTATTGTGATGAGAACCTACAGTAGCCTCTTTGTGATTAGCAGTTACCTGACTGTCTCAATATTCAAAGCAGTACCAAAGCCTTTTCTTAGGAGAAAAATAACCAAAATGGCTTTTTTTTTATTTTCAAAACCAAAGAAAGCATAAACCCGGAAAAATTACCTAACAATATTTGAAAGATTAGTGGATATGGCTACAAACTACATATTTTATTTATTACCTCTTCAGCAAGGATTTTTGTTTATGTATTCCTATTTTGAGTCGTTTTTCTTACTTGTTACTTTGCAGGTGAAGAAATGTATATCCTGTTTATCTACCTGTATTTTCCCTGACAAGACATCGTATCCTATTGACGAGACTATGGTCCATAATGGTCCCCCTCATGATTCTAATTTTGGTTACTCTTATGCAAAGCGCATGATAGATGTCTTGAATAAGTATGTTTTTAAAATTTCCTTGAAGTAAATTTCCATTGTCAGCTCTGGTTTGGAATTAGCAGTAAACATACTCTCACTTTTGCAGGGGCTACAAAGAACAGCATGGTTGCAACTTTACCAGTGTAATACCTTGTAATATATTTGGACCGCATGACAATTTCAATATTGAAGATGGACATGTTTTACCTGGCCTCATTCACAAAGTTTATTTAGCAAAACGTATGTATATAAATGTGTTTAGTGTAGAGAACCAACCATGTACATTTGTTTTCGTTTTAATGTCTTTGAAGTTTTTCTTTTCTTATTAGTTAGGCCACCTTAAACAAAATGAACTGACAGATATCATATGATTATGTTCTAGAAAATGGTAAACCCTTAACCATATGGGGGACAGGAAAACCTTTAAGGCAATTTATTTATTCTCTGGTATGCTTAATTCATTTGATGTATTTATTCATTCGTTTTGTAGTTTTGTTTTTGATATATTTTTGAATTTTCTTTCTAGGACTTAGCACGATTGTTTCTTCGTGTTCTTCGAACTTATGACGAATGTGATCCAATTATTTTGAGTGGTTCGTATTGTGTTTTCTTTGCCCTGTGAAATTTGCTTGTTACCTTCATTAGTACATTTTTCATGATGAAGAGAATCTATGCTTTGTTTCTTCTAAGTAAAAGTTACTTTCTAGTTGATGAACAGGACGAGATTTCAATAAAGAGTGCTGCTGAGATGATTGTAGAATCAATGCAGTTTAGTAACGGAGTAGAGGTAAAAAAGCTGGAGTACCTTATGATATCATCTTGACAAGAAGAAGTAGCTTCTTGATTGCATTGTCTTTCATTAACAGTTTGATTCATCTCGAGCTGATGGGCAATACAAAAAGACAGCAAGCAATGGAAAACTTCGAAAACTTTGGCCAGATTTCAAGTTTACACCAACAAAACAAGGCAAGAAATACAAATTTTTATTATACAAACTTATTTAATGACATTTCCTTATCTCATTGAGTAGTATGGTTTGTGGCAGAGTTGAGAGTAAGATTGTGAATCTTGGGTGTGGTTTAAGAACTTTGGAACTGAAGCTAGCTTTATATGGTCCAATTTGCTATATAAAGCATGTTTTTAACCAACCATTGACAAACATAATCATGATGTTGCCCATTTTATAAATAATGTTTTAATAAACAAACATAGATATGTTTTATAAGGTTTGTCGCATCGCCCATTCCATTGTTGTAACCAATAATGATTAAGTTTCTGTTAGATATGAGAACTTGATGAAAATTTGATTTCTACATAATTGAGTGAAAGAGTGAAAGATACACATAATAGGGTAATGTAAGATAATGTCCAAAAAAAACTTCAAGGAATAGGTAATCATGGATTTTTCCAAGCACTTTTGGTTACTACCGTTTTTCGTAGAGAAGATTGAGTTTTACAGCCCAGGAAGCTACGCAATTGTTAGAGATTTAAATCTCCACAAACATGCCTTGTCATGAGAGGCATGCGTAGGGAGTTGGAAACTAAGATGTTTTTTAATTTCATTGAATAACATGAAAACGAGTCCTACTGGTACCACTTTCGTTTTCATATTCTTTCGTAAGGTGAAGAAATGAATGCATATAACAAAGGAAATTTCAAAACTACCTTAGCAACAGTGGTCGTTCTCCATAGTAGCAGAATATTTGGTGAATAATGGCCTAATTACTCTCTCAAAACATGTTTTTAAATACTACGCATTAAAGAGCTAAAAAATATTTAATTGACAATGAATTATTGAGTTTCTAAACTCAATTCAAGATTGAGTTTTAACTACCGGTAAACGGTAGTTGGAAAGTGCTTGGAAAAATCCCTGGTAATGGGGGTAATCAACATGTGTGAAGCTTATAATGATGCACGTTTTGCTAAAAGAAGCTGACCACTTCTGCATTTTCATTGAATCCATTTTTGCAAAAAAAAAATGTTTGAGTTTGTGAAGGTTGTGTTTTTTTCAACTGTTTTGATGAACACCTGTCTAACATGTTTGGTAGAACAAAATTTTGTTAAAAAAATTTTATCATGAAAGCTGGCTTAAGTCAGCATGAATGGAACAATAAAGGATATTTTTGTACTTGGTAAAAAGTGTGGATGGTAAAAGTGTGAATGTGTGGGTGTCCTATGTGGAACTTTGTTGTTGGCACAACTGGCATGATTTCCTTTTTCCTTTCAGCAATTCAAGAAACATGTGATTGGTTTGTTAAGAATTACGATATAGCTAGAAAGTAAACGTTTTCAACCAATAGTATTTATAATTTCATTAGGTAAAATATCAATTTCTTTATAAAGGTGTTCTGGGAATTGAAATGTATGAATTTTTAAATCTCCTTAAATGAGATTATTATTTGGCAAAGGGTTGAGAAAACCGGTAATGAAATCTTATAACATGATGTTTTGGATAACTTTTCACAAGTGCTACTTGACCAATGATCTCATGTTCGAATAACCTAATTTATCGAAGGACTCTTTTAATATGATTCAGCTGAAAACTACATTTTGGAAAATTATGTTGAGATTTGATTGTTTATTATTTTGAGGAATATGATAATGGTGTTGTGTTTTTCCGAACTTACATGGTTGTATCTTTGTGAGTGATTGTTGGTTTCCTTCGCAATGATAATAATAATGATAATGAACAAGTAAACAGGATGAATGAGACTGCGAAAATATTAAAAAGAATTGATTGATGTCAGATCATTAGGCTAGTGTAATTTATGTTAATTTATATTCCATATTTTTTAAAATGGTAGTAGGTGCTTTCTTGGAAATTGACTTGTACAGTTTTGTTATTGGTGCTTTGTAAGTTATATTAATCATTATAATTATCAAGAATTCCTAATTGCCTTTTTGATATCATTTGTTTTTGTTATGACTATGGTAAACTATCAAATGTATTTGTTACCCTGTATTAATATGTATCCCCAAATAGTTTGAATTAGCAATGTGTATTTTACAGGATCTTTGTGAAACCATTTGCATCATCTTAAAGAGTATTTCGGAAGTATTCTAGATAGGTTGTCATAGTTGTATGAATTTTCTGATTACAGACATAAGTAACGTTATTCAATCAATTGTTTAATAGATGTGAAAACATAATGCTGCCTGCTATTTTTTTGATCTTGGTTTTTGCTGCTTCATGTATAGCTGCTGATTCAAATGTCCTCCTGCTTGGCGGCAATGGCTTACTTGGTTCGGCAGTTGTTCAGTCATTACTGGACACCGACAATCACAATTTCAATATCACTATCCTAAATCGTGGGAATTGGTATTGGGATACAGAGACCCTCATAAAACCCTTTGTCAATCATATCCAATGTAGTAGGGAAGATGGATTTCGTGAAACATGCATCCAATTGACCAATGATGATACTTTCTATGATGTTATTGTCGATTTTAGCGCATATGATCCACTAGATATAGAAGTATGTATGGAAACTCATTCTATGGGAATTTTCCTCAACAATAGCTAATTTTTATGCTATCTAGTTATATAATTCTATTTCAGGACATACTGATCGTTCTTGAAGGACGATTCAAAAAATATATTTACGTCAGCTCAGATTCTGTATATGAGGTATGTGAATTTAACGATCATGGTGGTTATTCAATAGAAACCGATGCAAGACGACCAAAAAATAAACAAACCAGGTGTGGTGAACGTTTTTATGTTGTCAGGACAACGGACGTAACAAATGTACATAGCTTTTCATGATTCTATTCATGTTCTCAGGAAACAGTACAATGCTCAAGATAGTTATGGCAATAAGAAGCTGGAAGGTGAAGAAACACTGGCGAAATATCACGACCATTTGAATTATGACTTTATTGCATTGCGTCTTCCAGATGTTCTCGGACCAAGAGACAATACTAAAAGATTCTGGAAATTCTATATGTGGGCAAAGTTACATCATATTATTGGGCCTGTCCACTTGCCCAAACAGATTCAAGAACAACAGTTAAGTTTTGTTTATAGTAAAGATGTTGGGACGTTGATTGCCAGACTTATTTATTCCGATTTGTATTCATCTGATATCTGGAATACTGCTTATAATCTTGGGTTCAAAACCACTATCACTTTGAAAGAGTATGTTCAAGCATTGGGTAAGTTTATAAACAAAAGTGCTGTTGGATTTGACGAAACTGATGAGGCATACATTCGTCTTGGTTTTCCTTCTGTAACCAGGGGACCTGTAAATATCAGTAAAGCTGAACGGTTGCTCCATTGGAATCCAACAGACATCATGGATGCCATTTCTAAATCATGCAGCTTTTATGAGAAAGCACAATACAACGAGAATTATAAATACATACTTGATCATGTTCTTGACACACTGGAAGTACGAGGTGAAAAATATCGTGACTTTTTAGAATTACACTATGACCAAATGCCAACAAAAGATGAATTATAGTATGATAGGAACTTTAACTGTCTTTCACAAACTTATAATTATTTATCCAATTCAAATTATTTTTTAGCATTATTGTCTTTTATAAAATTTTTAAAAAGTTATATATACGTTATATTTCAACAAATTATTTTTTATTAAACATATTATATCATTTTTTGTAAATTTATTTTTTTTGTTTCTGAAGTTACCATTTGAACTTATACAGTACTTACAGTAGAGCAGATAGTTACGGATTCATGAGGCAAGTTATGGATAGTGTCAATTTTAGAATTCCCTCATTGTTACGGTTTCAAAGTTATAATTTTCTGTTTTTCTTGATTCATTCAATAAAACAATCAGGTGGGCCTTATTATTATTATATTATGTCCATTATCATTTGAAAAACTAATTCAGCATTTTTCATTCACACCCACCCCTTTTTTCCTTGAATTTAAATTTGTGAAACCCCTTAGGTCCAGAATACCTATGTATATTTCGTATTAACATAATGAAAACTCACCCCAGTCACTTCCATGAGGAGAGTTTTAAATGTAGCCCAACAGCAATCATCATGTCCATAACAATGTCTTTGCTTTATTTATTGGAAGTTGTATGTAGTAACTTACCTTCAAATTTACATAAACTTGCATCAATCTGAATAATTTTCAATGAAAAGGTTTTGTACCTAGCTAGAATATTCTGATTAACAGAAGTATTGGAATTCATGGTGTTGTTGAAAATTTAGGGAAAATCCAAAACAATGTGAATTTTTACCTTCCTGCAGTTCACGATGTGGTCTTGTGAATTTTGCAATGAAACCCTGGAAGATCAGAATGCACTACAGGCTCACCAGCTGATGGCTTGTCCTGCTGTTGAGCAAAGAGACTTTCAAGTGAAATCACCTGGTAAGCAGGTTTTTAAGTACAAAATCAATTTTTGACAGATTTTTGTGACAGATTTGACAATACTATCTGTATGTTTCTTCAGAACATCTTGGTCACACGTGCCTAAATTCATCTCCTGCTGATGTTTGTTGTGCTTTATAATAGAGATTTTAAATGATTTTAATTTTTTAGACAATGCTGTTGTTCAGTTCAAATGGATTATGGATCGAGTCATTTCCTATCCAGCGGTTCATTTGATAAGCTCAGATTTAGTAAGCAAAATTAATAAAATATTCATTTCTTAAATTTCACATTTTTCATTTTTCATTTTGCAGATTCAGAAATTTCGTATTGATGTTTAGGGTGATGCAATCGAATTGAAAAAGGGGAATGGTTGTTATAGCTCTGTTCCCACCCAAGTCCAAACTGGTGTCTACAAGGCACAATTGGTGATTGAAAATGATGTTTTATCACTTGCCGAGTTCGAAGTGGATCTTTTATCTGAGACCATCTATGTTGTTATTGAACAAGGTCAGCTGAATGTTTGTAAACAACAATGTTCCATTTACTGTGTGTTGTAATATTTTTGATAGTTATTCGGACATTTTACTGCTTAATTTTTAGACACATCTGCATCCTCACGACAAGAAGACCCAAACTTACTTCCAGATCAACTGAACTCTCATAATACCTTACCAAATGTTTCTTCAGCTGGAACATCACCAACTGCAGGAACTCCTAGGTCCCCGCGAAGAGCATCTGAAGAAGGTGATTCTGTTCTACTGAAAAGTTGAATAGACAATGCTAAGTTTGAAAGATTGCTGAAAACTTCTTTATTGTTATAGGTTTGCACGATGGTTCACAGTATAGTACGCTATATAGAGAACTTTTGGAGCATGAGGTATATAGATAGAGTGTTAGGAGTTTTGATAAATATTTTGATTGATATATAAAAAAGTGAAGAGTATGTAAAAAAAAAAAAAAATAAGTCATGAAATTGTACTTTGGAATGGTTGTGCAATGAAAATATGTATTCAGTTACAATCATTGGTAATAATGTGGGTTTGTTGTTTATTTTAGATGCAAAATCCTGGCTCTAATGATATTGGAAATGTCTTAAGTGAAGAAATTCTCCCTGTTGTGGGTGATGATACTACAAGTCCTCGCCATCATGCCGTTACACTAAGCCCTGATAATCACACAATGCAAAATATCGAGGAACTTCATGATGACCAACCTTCCTTCCTCTCTCATCATCCACAGGAACACCAACAACCAATTGAAAGCGAGGCTGAGGATTTGAGTGATCACAACAACAGAAATCCTGCTGATCCAATCCAAAACGTAGATAGTAGTGTGGAAGAAATTTTGCACGAATTATCTCTGACCGACGCTGAGAATAACATCCCGAACCGGCAAATATCTGTTCCGGTTGAAACCGATGATGAGGATGTAATGAGAGAAATTCCCAGATTGCCTTCAGAGCCCTCTTTCCAAGGAAACAGCGCACGCTACGATTTTATTCAACAGGAGATCGCGGATGCCATGCAAGAATTAGTTGATAGGCCCTCATTTCCTGACGATAATACATTAGCATTAGTGACCTCTGATGCTAGTGGTCCTCCAGTGGTGGTGAATAGTAACGTAATCCCTTCATCTGTACCACCTGATTTATATTCGCAATCTGATGTTGACATGTCTTCACAACCACCACCTAATCAAAACGAACAAGCCCATCAAAATACCATTCCTGATGTTTTGCGTTCAATTGATACTTCTGGGAGGAACGAAGGCATCCACAATAGAAATATCAGTGACGTAATTCCGTCCTCGTTGCAGGCACAAGAGAGAATGAGGAGGAGTGATAATGAACGTCCAATTCATCGCCGAAGTGATTCCGGAAGTATTGATGGGTATGTTAGTGATGTCAGTAGTCCCACAGAACAACCTGCACAAACCGTATGTTCTCCACAACAGCGACGTCGAAGGTCAAGATCTCACTGCACAGTAAAATTGTCTTCTTCTTATTCCATCAAAATTTTTAACGGGTTTGGAAAGGTTCTGTAGTCAATATCTTTTCGATTTCTATTCTGAATTCACTTTCGCTGTTGTGTAGGAGCAGCACGAAATTTCAAGAGACAACATCATGAGCGAACTGAATCTGAGATGTCAATCAATCGAAACTGAAAATATGGAATTGAAGAAGGTTTGCTTTAGTTGTATTGTTTACACGTTTATCGTTAAAATGGCAGATCTATTACAGGGTTTGTACAGTTATCATGATGAAACAAAGCTTTTTCGATAAAGTCAGGGAAAGTCAGGGAAGGATGAAGAAATGTCTGAAACAGGACAGCTGTGCAGTTTATGGTCCCAGTTGGTTTGGAAATAGTTAAAATTCATTGTTTATTGTGTTCAAATAATTTTATTTTCAAGAACCTTTTTATATTTGCTGTTGTTTGTTGTGAACTTGAAATTTGTTTTGTCCTGCAGGAGATCCTTCAGAAGTCCAGAAAAAAGTGTGTCAACAGTTTTCTTGTGAGATAATCTCCACAAGAGAACCAATCATTTTTTACTTTATTGGAGTGCTTTGTTATTAATAAACAGCTGCATGTTCCCAGACCATTTCTCAATTGTTCGATTTTTACTGACATCAGCATAGTGTAGCCCTCAGCTCTGCATATAACAGCTCATTATCTTTAATCTAAAGTCAGGAAAGAACATTATGCATTTTAAGAGATAGTCAGGGAGAATTTCCAAGATTATTTTCAGGACAAAAAGGACACTTTCCTGGAAAAGTCGGGGAATTTCTTACCGAAAGAAAATATTAAACAAAGTTGTGTAACATAAACCAACAGAGGGAATAAGCATTGAAATAACTCTCTCTTCTGTAGGAAGTTAATCGATTGAATGACTTAATTGAGAATTTCAAAGAGGTGCAAGTTGAGCTAAAAACCAAATGTCGTTCTTATGATGAAGAAGTTGAACGATGGAAAGAGAAATATGCTGGTCTTCTAGAAGAAACTCGTAATGTATGTTTATTTTACTTGGTTGCTGTTATTCGTGCTCTTCATCTTGACTCACTCCTTTTCTTATTTTTTAAACTTTCATTTCTTGATTCTGAATAATATCATTTTCGTGCAAAATGTCTTTACATTTTTTCATATGTACATTTTTTGTACATTTTTTTACGTACAACGTAGATCTCTATTCATGAAGTGTTTTTATCAGTGAAGCTGGACCGTCTTTGTGTAAAATATTTGTAAAATATATGTCATTTGAGAAGCAAACGACCTACGCTTCCTCATTTTTCCCCCTTTAATCTTTCACCCTTTTTGAACGCGTAAAACCCGATATTAATTACAATGCATCATTGTCTTCTTCCATCTAGGCCAGTGCTCGATTCACAGGTAACACAGACCAGTTATTGCAGGATAATGCAAACCTCAAGGCCAGGTGTCGACGATATGAAGAAGAAAAGGAAAGAACTACTCGAGATTATGATGTGCTTTTCTTAAAGGTTTGATCGATCTAAGCAAACATGTTATCGGTATTTCATCTTGGTTTGAATGACTATAACGACGTTTACGATTTCTAGTTCAAAAACGCGATCATTCAAAGGGAAATTGTTTCGGAGTTAGAAGCAAAGTGTCAATCGTACGATTTGGAAGTGGGACGGTTGCAAATGGAGAACAGAAACCTCCAAGAGGTGATTTTCTAAATGTTTTTTTTTCAAAATGTGTAGGTTTCAGGTCTTTTTGAATCTATTATGTTTCGTTTTTTATGTTCATACTACTGATCGTCTCCTTCCCCTGCAACTTTAGAATACTAAAAAAGAATTTGAGACCATCAAAACTCGACAGTGTAAACCTTATTAAATTTGTTTGGGTCAGTGAGGTTAGGGTCAGGCTTTGCTTTTATGAGAATTTTCACCAATAAGTTTGGTCTTCTCATATTGGCAGATACCCATACTTCAAACAACAGCATTTTTTATCATTTGCCAAACGGGAATGGTGGCTTTCTTTCAACCTTTTCAATCCGTTTCTTTCACTCTATGATAACCGATTCTTTTTTTGCTTAAGAAACATTAAGAAATTCAATGAACGATTTTCAAAACCCAAAAGTAAGTTAAGGGAATGATATTAAGGAGAATGATCTTTAGTTTGTAAAAGAGCGTACCATCCCAGTGGGCAAAATCATATAAAAGTTTACACGCTGAGTACAACGAATGTCTTTTGTTCAGAAATTCGGCGAGAAAGCAATACGTGAATTACAGCTGCAACTATTGGAATCTAAAACCGTGAACGCCAAATTATCATCGGACAACAAAAGTTTGGAAGTCGCGCACCAATTGCACGAAGAGGAGCTGACCAAGGAGATCAAGAGGTTGGAAAAGAAGGTGTGTTTTCTTTGTTTTGATATGTTGTGTAAAAGAAGCTCTTCCCCTTTCACATTCAACTTGCTCCGTAACTCCCAGTTGGCAAAATCTTCAAAAAGTCACTGCGTTGAAGAGCAGTTTTATTGAAGTAGTGTATATGTTGCTATAGAAATGCACTCCGCAGTGGTTCTTAAAGTGATGTATGAGCTTTTCCAATCCAAACGACTTTTCCTCACTTTCGTGTTGCCATTTTGTGTTCAATTCTCTCGGTACTAAAACCATGGAATGAATACACATAATTTCTCTTTCTTTTTTAGATTGAGATGATGGAACGTGAAAAAGCAACTTCCTATACAACCTCTGAACCTGAAGAAACATCCAAGAAATATATAATGAAACTGAAATCCGACAACGAATTCTTAAAAGACAGGCTTCACAACATACGCCAAGAGACGGATTTTTCCACGCCGCATGCAAGTGAAACCCTGAACGAAGGCTATCAACCGCAAATACTTTCGCCCGGTCACTCCTCTTCAACGCACGGTCGATCAGTGCGAACCCAAGATCACGCATCAAATAAACTCTTCACTTCCATCCTTCCTAACCGAGTGGAGCACAAGCGCAGTTCCAGTAGTAATCACGATGACGACGAGAGTCGGTTTTCCCGAACACGTTCTGCTCGTTATAATCGTGACTCGTACTCGACGTTTCAATCGCCGAAAGATATGTCGTCGACTTCATATTCGAAAGAGAGTAGTCGTGTAAGAAACGGCACGAAACCCAGACACACTGATACATACAGCGAAAGCTTTCTGGACGCCATGAATAGGAGATATCCTTTCAACAAAACAGTTGATGATCTATTGGCCGGTACTGCGTCATCATACTATAGGACGGACTCGACTGCTCGTAAAGTCTATGAAAGAAATGAAAGAGGTACTTCGGATTTGCTGTAACGCTGTAAGAATATGTGAGTGTTCTTTGTTTCCTTGTTGTCAATTTCTTTTGTTTTGTTCCTTTTTTTAGATTATGATGATTCTAACAGCTGGAGCAGAAGGAAACGCCATCCTAAATCTCGTTCACTTGATTATGGCCTTAACGAAGCAGGTTTGGAAGAAGGTCAGTCTTATTGTTAAGGTCCCGCCCCGCACCCCCTCCTCATTTCTCACGCCCCATCGTTCACGCACCGTTGAATGCTCTCTGTGCAATATGTTTTCTTGGCAAAAAAAACTTTTTATGATCATCGAAAACTGATTCAGCATCTTCCATTTGTTTAACTTTCTCTTCTTTCATTGGTAGAACCTGTTAAGAGATACAGCAGCTTACCGCGCATACCCTTTTGTCCCACAACAGTTCGTGACCTGTGTATCGGCATGAAAGTTAGTGTAAATAGAACGAATAGTAGATTGTCACGTGGGACAGTTCGATGGATTGGACATCTCCCTCATCATGTTGGTGATTATGTGGGAATAGAACTCGAATCAGAAAGTAAGTTTCAAAATGATGATCAGGTTGTACGCTCTACACATAATTTCCTTTTTATAAACGACAAGTTTCCAAGCAACACTGGTACATTTTTTCAAAAAGTTAAGCAACAGTACTACCAAAGTCTGCGATAAATAAGGAACATGAATTTTTGAAATGACGCTGCACTGGCATAGCTATTTTAAAAGCATTTTTAATAATTGTTACACTAGGTTGTTACACCAGGTTGCAGTACTAGTTGTACGCTCTATGTAACGAATGTTGAATGTTCTAGACTTTGTATGTATGTTATGTATGTATGTTATGGGATTGTGATAAATTCGGGGATTATGCATATTAACCAGTTATTTTACATAATTCCCGATAGGGTTAGGGTTAGTGTTAGGGTCAGGATTAGGGTTATTATGCATAATAACCGGGGAATATGCATAATTTCCAATTTATCATAAACAACTGTAACAACACAAAGGTTTTACGTTCACTCATTCTGTTTGAGAATTGACTATGAGTTTAGTATGTATAATGGTGCTACAATCTGAATTTGTTTTACATTGTTGACATTCCCGGTCGAAAAAGCAAACTGGTTTTCATTTCTACTATTCTATCCTTGACTATTAACAGACGAAACCCATATGTTTGTCAATTGTAATCTAATCACCTTTGATTGCTTTTTTTTTTCATTTTAGCGGGCAAGCATGATGGATACTTCGATGGTGTTCAATATTTTAGATGGTATGTCAATATTGAGGCTGTATACCTTCTGGTGAGTTTAAACTAATCTCCTGACTCACCTCGAATTTTTAACTTGTCTTTAGTAAACGTGACTGTGGAGTTTTTGTGAAATTCCCGAAAATCATCATGGCGTGGAAGTAACGGAATCCCTAACAACCTCGGTGTAAAATTTTTTTTAGTTCATAGAGCAAAGATTATTATTACAGAACACTTGTAAATACGAGATATTTATATGTTACGCACAAAACTCGCGTTTTTTCCGCGGGCTGTGAGTTCTTAATAAATTATTGCTACAAGTTCGAAATGTTATATAATTAAATTTGATTGGTCGCTCCCATGATTCCGTTCTCATTGCGAAAAATGTTCGATATCACGAATTTTTTCGTAATTTTAAGAATTCTCGAAATAGCAAAAAAACAAAAACCTGCTGAATCACGGGTGCGACTGAACTATCAAGTTTGTAAATATGAGTGTATATCATTGTCAACCAGGCTTTGTTAAAAATATTCTAAAATCGTCTGAAAGGATTGGGTCATAAGTTGTCATTTTGCTGACCCGAACAAATTGAACAAGTTTCACTTGCTTAGCCGGTTACAAGACGATATTTGCATGATATTACATGAAACTGATTTTAAAATTGAATTTATTCCAGTCATTCGGTTACTTTTTCACGTGGTATTTTCTCAATGCATTGTGGTTCCTCGTTTTTGATGACATATGCACTTTTTGCTGAATAATTGTGGAAAACGTTGAACAATGGAAGTAATTTTTAAAAAACGAAAAGTGCGAATTTAAGTCACATACGAAGAAGCAGATTCGACTAAAGAAGTTGTACAATAGTCTTTTTATTATTTCTATATTATATTATTGTCTTACAATTCCTGATGAAGTGTTCTCCTTGCCCTAGGAAATGTTTGTCCCCTAAATCGGAACTGAGATAATTATTCGGTGATATTTGTAGCACTATAAACAAAATGATTAAATTAAAGATAAAGATGTCACGTCAAAAAATTCGAACTCGAACTCTCGCTATCTCGACACCCGCCTAACTCGACATTATTCCTTCGGTCCGCATGATTCGACCATTTTGAATGGAAATTTCCCCCGCTCTTTCTCGACATTTCTAACTCGACACCCGGCTCGACAAATAATTCTGTCCCTTGACAAAAAACTCGACATTTTCAAAATTTTTATTTGTTATTTCCTTAATTATTGTTCTGGAGCTCATGCTCTGTCACCGTCAAACAAAATCCTGTAAATTTAGGACTGGTAAGGGGATGCAGGTGGAATATTCACTTCTCACTTCGTAGACAAAGCAGGGTATTTGAATATATTCTTAGCAATATCAGGTCAATCAATAATGAACTTTAATTTTTGGAAACTTGTTATATGATAAAAATATATTCCAAATTAAGAAATTATATTAGTTTTTTTCTTATTTAATATTTTTAAGTACTGTCCGAACCTAATAAAAGCAAAATGACAGGGGTGGTAGGGGCGGCTAAAAATATTACGTTAAAAAAAAATCCCCCGCTAACTCGGCAATTTTCCCGGGCCGCCCATCGACATCGCTGTCGAGTTAGCGCGAGGGGCAACTGTAGAAAAAACTGCATTTCAGCCAGGGCGCATATGCCTCGAGTAAATTTGTCTTGATGATAGACATGACCTGTTAGGGGATACAGGAAAATCTAGATAGTTCATCGAGCGATGACCACCGCCAAATAAGTACGAACTCTCTGTTCCAACTTATACGTCCATGGTTTCAATGATCTGCAGTTGGCAAACCTTTCTCCCTCTCTCGAAACCACTGTCATAATAGTATCACATAGTAGCACTCTTTGGTATGTATTAGAGAATGCTTGTTGTCCAGATTGTTCTCACTGACTCATGTTCACTTAAAATATTCCAGGCACAACACAACACCATGTGACCCCAGACAGAAATAAATTATCCCTCGCGCGGAAGTCAAATTCAATTGTGACACACGTGTTCCCGTGGTGGGCGCACTTTCACTTTCTAAGTTTCTCACTCACTTAACCATTATCTGGCAGAAGTGTTGCTCTAACCTTATTTGAATAAGAGAGTTTGTCAACAAGATTTCAATGAAGATAATTATTTTCTTCCGTTATCGTTTTTCAAAATTGGTGGAAAATCTTTCTCTTTGTCAATTGTGCTAATATTCCCTGTTGTACTACCATATCTTGTTATCAAGAAATTTGGAAAAAAACAAACAATGAAGATTGATGCACTGCAATGCTCCGTGCATGATTTTACACACGTTTTCTTCCTTTGTTGATCCAATCTTTTCTACCAATTTCCGTCTACAAACTTTGCACTCATAGCTGTTTGGAACATTTACTTGTGTTTGAAAGACGGATTTGCTTATCAATTTCAAGGAGAATTATGAAGAATCAATTGTGCAGGAACATCAAACAATATCTAACAACGTGATAACAGTGAAGAATGGGAAAGCTGTGTATGGATGTTTTCCCTGCTGCACAATTAAATTACATCATTCACTGGTAGGATGTAGGAAGCAAATATTACGCAATATTATGCAACTGGAAGAGGTTTTGTAAATTATTTCGTAAGCCTTATTATTATTATTGTTATTATATATTATTATTAATGAAATACAGATTCTCAGGCTAAAAAAAGCCTCTATGAATCGATCAAAGAAGTGTCTGTTTCATTCATAGTTTGATGATAGAACTTTGTAGGCTCGTTTTCCCAATGTCTATCACATATTGCAATGATAGAGGTTTATGATCAAGAATCTGTTTCCTCAATTCAACCATTTTCTGTGGCATTAGCTGGTCTACATTTGTAAACATTATATTGATCGTTGGTTTCTTTAACGATTGTCGTGTAGGGGGCTTAGCCTGTGGAAACCTTGCTATGTTATTCTTTTTCTTACTTTCGGTTTGTGCTACTGGCACCATTTTTTTCACTTTCACTTCTTCAACCAAGAATCTGATGTAGATTTTGTCCTGTTCTTCAATTTTGTCGAAGCCTTCTAATTCACATACATCGTTATAATAATATCCATAGGATGTTTAGCTAGGATAAAATGATTTGCAGGCACATTTAAGATGGTTTGAATTGCACTGGCTTTCTAATCCTGATAACTTTTTTCAATTATTATTTTTTTGCATATATACATTGCACTTTGCTGTTTTTCTAATCGAATAATCTACTTGAACCTTTTTTTCTGTGTGAATTACATCACTCTCATTATTGTCAATAACATTACTTCGTGGATTCTTCTTATACTGGTTTTCTTGAATTACGGTAGCAAGACTGTAGGGCTCAGCTTCAGCAACTTCTTTAAGAACATTCCGTTTTTTGGAGTACCACGCGCTCTCCAGATATATTTTGTGTCAGTTGCTTCGTCGTCATTTTTTTTGTTTGGCTTTTTCCACCCAATGTTTAATGATTGGTCTTTGTTTTTGTGTATAGTCATCAGTAACACTTAGACCTCGGTACATTTCTTGACCCTTCAGATTTATCAGGTTATTCATAATCTTGTTTTTGTCATCTTGAGCTCATCATCAGTTTGATTGGTCGCTTCTTTGTAGGATCAGTTCCAATTCTAACAATTGATTTACAATTTTACTGAAATTTTTAGTGCTTCTATCAAAGAAACAACTATGCCTTATCCAGTTTTTTCCCATCTTCTCTGTTGTTACTACTATCTTCCTTCACTCCATGTAGAATTATGTTACAGGATCGACGCTGCTGTTCACCTTCCTCAGCAAGTTCTTGATCCTTCACCTTACGAAAATCAATGTTTGTGTCTGCTATTGGTTGGTTAACAGTAGATGTTGTGATATTTTTTACTGTGTCCGAATAAGATCTGCTTTCACTGATCACTTGATTGAGTTTTTCTTCAATTTTTTTGGTGTTTTCCTTGACTTCCTTTATCATAGATTCTCTCCAGAGTATTGCCAAAGTGTTCCAGTTTGTTCTTCACAGTTTTCCATTTTAACCAGATAATCATAATCTGGATTTCCTGCTTCCTCAATTTTTTTTACTTGTTCTTTCATTTTATTATGCTGGTTTGTGATAACAAGTTGCAGACTTGCTTCATTTTCCTCGTAACTATTTACAGCACATTCATAGCTTTCCAATTCGGATTCCAGGTTTACAATTATATATATCGTTATTTTCCCTTAATGATTCTTCATGTTTTTGCACTTCATCCCGCAAATCGCTTAACTCTTTGTTTAAGTTATTGATTTTCATTTGGTTGGGCACTATTTCACCATCTTTTTTATCAGTACAGCTGTAAGAGATGTTTGGGATATCTTGTATATATATATTGTGGTATTACTACGCATTCCTTGGAGGCGAACCTATGGTAACTTTTTGTAAAAAGGCTTATTTGATACAAGAGTAATCTGGTGCACTGGTAGTGTAATAGTTTGTGACATTTGCTGCATTCTATTTTGTATTTGTCGTCGTCTTCAATACATTCGGTCGGGGAATAGCATGGTATCTGTTCTTCATCAGTTGTTACTTCCCGTATGCGGACGGAGCCATCCATGCTGAGTAAGATTTGTTTTATTTACCGTGAAGGAAGATTAAATTGTATTGTTGGTAATGTAGATAGTTTTCTAGTTTTCTTGGTTTCTTTTGTGGTTTTCTTTTCTTGTCCGCAAACACGTTCGTCCGTTGATGACGTCAAATTTTCCCTTCAATTACCCCTTTCTCTATAATGCTCTCATTTGGAAAGTCAGGTAATTTAAAAAAGTCAGAACTGTATAATTTTGTGTCTTTTTACCTGTCCTTAATTTCAATAATATCTTCTATTTTCGCTTCCTCAAATTTTTGCGTATCCCTCAAAAATGTATTTTCACGCACCATTTAATTTGCGAACAGCTATCAAAAAAAGCTTTTTGTGACTTAAGTCTTAAAATTCGTCTACTTTCAAGGTTCTCTATGTCATGTTTTGATTAAATGGCTGTTGAAACTTTGGATTAGTGTTTAATTCAGTTGTGGAAACACATGATGTAAGATGTATGATATAAGATGTAAACAGTAAAAAGACTTGTACAACTCTTTCTAACAAAGATTTATGGTATTTTATAATCTTGAGAAATCATAAGAATTGCAAAGTCGAAATTTACTGTGTTCTTAACATTAAAAACAAAACAAGAACAATCCAGGCTGAAAAGAAAGCTCAAAGAATATGAAAATCGAGCCTCAAGTAGGATTTTATATGTATACTTATAATGTAGTATAACCAGTATACAGATTATTCCTTTTAAATTGTATATAATATTATTCATTTCAATATTTGATTAGTTGATTGATATTTTCTGGGAAATCACATCTGTTACTATTTGTTAATGCAATGAATTTTCAAACATGTATGGAAAAAGTAATCATCAAGTTATTTACCTACCTTTAACATATGTTATGCTATTTTAAAGTTCTGAGAAAAATCCTGATTCAATGTTTAAAAAGTTTCCTTCAATTCATTAACAGCAACTAAAATTCTTCTTACTTAAATCTATGCTTGTGAACTTTTTTGTACTCTAAAAGTCTTCTGTTTTCTATTTCAGTCAATGCATGTGCATTATTAAATGTTGATTTGGGCAAATAGTTTAATAATAAATAAAATAACCAGAAGCATCATAACTTTGATAAGGAATAAGATGACAAAATATCCTTAAAATCTAATATTTCGGCTTCTATCCTGAAGCCATTGTCAAAGATTTCTTTCTTTCTAATGTTAATACTTCTCGCATGCGTCTTTAGAAACGGAACTATAAAAAAATGTCTGCAATTATCAAGTTTTACATGTTCCTTTATCTTGGCAATTATTTACTGGCATCAGAAATTAATTCTGAAATTCCTCTCAATGAAGATCCAAGTTTATTTCCTGGTCATATGGAACCTTTGGGTGCAAAACAACCACGTACAGAGATTGAAGAATTAACAGAGTATCCAAGTCCGAAAGGTATTCTTGTCCATTTAAATTTTCATTTTTGACAGTGTCTTGTTTTGTCTTTGAAACAAAAGATAAAGACAGTAATTTTGCTAAGTATGTGACAAAATTAATTTGCAATGTTTTTACTGACTTTAGATTTTTTTGAAAATTATATCAAACCTGGTCGACCATTTCTTTTAAAAAAAGGAGCAATGAATCAAAGAGCATACAAATTATGGACTGATGAATATATGTCAAGTTTTCCTGAAGCTGCCGAGGAATTGGTGCAAGTTGAACCAAACAAAAAAGAAATCCGAGAAGCAGCAGGATTTGAAATTCCTTTAAAAGAGTTCATTTCCAGATATCACAATGAATCTATTTATATGGTTAATAAAGTGCCCACTTTTTTACAGTAAGAATTTTGCATTAATATAAAGTGACAGAATGACTTTTTTGTGATGCAACCTCCCAGAATTTTGAAAAGATCTCTACACTTGAAGATTTTTCGCATTTTATGAAAAATTTACAAACTGCACATCATTGAAATTTCAAGATTATTAAAATTTAACCCCATTTACAAAACTTAAGAACTTTTTCATTACAATTTTTGTAATGCCATAATTTGCACAGGTTTTTGTTTTATTTTCATTTTTAATTACTAAGGGCTTAGTTACATTTCCCATTTTCCATTATATCCAATTTTTCTTAATTATTGGATTTCTGCGAAAGCAAGAAATACATTAAAACCGGCTTTGGTTTTTCTTTTTTTTCTGGTGTCCAAACATAGCGGTTTTTTGAAATTTTGTGTGTGCCTTTACTTGAAAACTACCAAAAAATTCTTTATAAATATTTTAGTGTTTTCCACTTATTCAGGAAAAAACAGACATTTCTCCTACACAATGGAGAACTTCAGTTTCACCAAATTTGAAGCATCCCTTGTAATAAACTTATGATTTTAAAAGTTTGTTGTTGGTAACGTCTTGTGCTGCAAAGCTTTCTTGCAGTTAGCAAAATTCATCGAAGTCATTCATAGTTAAACTTTCTAAAAGCTAAATTTTTAAATGCTTGGTAGCTAGCTTATGTTAGATATGCGCAGTTAGTTCAAAACATAGTATTTCTGATGTATTTTTTACTTTCTTATATTTTTGTTTTGGAAAAGTTTGTATATTTTTTCTTTTCGCTCCTATGCATAGTTTCTTTTTAAAAAAACTGTCATATAGAGTGCGTATCCATGGTTACGATCCGCACCTTGTGTGTATTTTTTTCTTTGTATGTAATAGCTTCTGTTGTTTTTGGATAAGCCCTATTTACACTTTTATAAAGGAAAGTTGCCATCATCCCTAGAAATGAACAAAGGTTGACAATCTTTGCGGGATTGACTTTAGATCTACTTTTGTTTTATCTATTTTTGATCTATAGTGGGAGTGTGTGATCAAAAATGTGATGCTGTTTTGTAGAAGTCATTCAATCTTCAAATTTCAAGAATGTCACTAGTCTTTCATTTTTCATGCTTCAGCTGGTTTTGCAGAAATTCTTATGCCTGTCAGGGCATTTTGTTTGTCTTTTTATGAAGCTGCCCTGAAGATTAGTTCTGGAAACTTTAAGACCTTAAAAAAAAGAAACATTTTTAGATTTGTATCTTAACAGCATTGCTAAAATGCTTATCTTCAAATGTGAAAAATATCGTTATAGTTAAAAAATACAACTTTTATTTCAAAAGTGGGGAGAATAAATCTACCGTTAGAAAGATGGAGTCTTATTATATAAGGTGACTAAAAAATTATTTTATTTCAATCCTTTATTTAGGAAAGATGTTTCGATGCCATCTCCCTTACGATGTAACAGCACCAGGAAGCTTATGTTGGATCATGTATATATTTATTTTCTTTTACTTATATTTTCTTGATAGTATCACAAACTCTTCTTGAAGATTTTGAAGAAAATAGACTTTTTATATCAAGTTGTTTCTTGCTTTGCAGGTAACATGGATGAGCAGTGGTGGAACCAAATCTGTTCTTCACAACGATGATCTAGATAATATCAACTGTTTATTCAGAGGAGAGAAAGAACTTCTTTTCATTGATTTGAAATACAAGGATAAGGTTTGTTTTGTTCTTACTTTAGATTTGATGACTTACTTAAACTTGGCATCTGTGGAATTTCCAACTCCAAGTTGTTGTATCCATGGCTATTTTAAAAATAAATTATAATTCATTAAACACAATTGCAATGTGTGATATAAAATCATGTTTTAGGTTCCCATTGATAAGCCGAATGGTGGTTATTCATCTGTAGATGTTGACAAGTAATCTTTTTATTATTTGCACAAAGTTGGAGATTTAAATTTAAAAATCTGGCAATAATTTTCAATAGCCTATGTAAATGTAAATGTCATTGGAAGTGTATTGTTGACAGTGCTCAACGTAGAGCTTTTTATATTCAATTCTATTCAAGTTAAAAACATAGATAAAATGAGTGCAATACTCAGAGTTTCACGCTACTGCGATCTTCAGATGCACTATTTACAATGGTAAAAATGTCTTGTGTAAGAGTTAAAAAACTAAAAAGTCATTAAGAGGCATCTGGATGGACGTGTTTAATGTTATGAAGATAAAATTTGTTGGCATGGCGACACTTCGACACGAGCTCTGACCGTTTGTTTAACAATTTAATTCTACTTGTAATTCTACTTGTGATACTTTTCTGTAAGACAAAGGTTTCACGATTTGCTGCCGTTACGGTAGGTTGGGGCATGGTCGATGATTTCCTACTTTAAAATGGGCTCTATCCCTTGGTTTTTAAGGTGCCACACATGTTTGGAGAGTTCTGTAGCTTTCGAGTTCTCCTCATGACGAAAATCACTGTTGTGTTTGTCCCATCTTTTTTTGAAAGATTGCTCTGTGAGCCCAATATAATGGTTGGTTTCTGAAGAAGTCGGGTTCCGAACACTACATTTATAAATAACACATTGGTCCAAGCACTTTCCTTTTAATGGGCATAATTTTTTTTTCCTGCAATTGCACATGGTTGTTGTTTGTGTCTGTGGTTCTTTTTAGTTTTTTTAACTCTTACACAAGACATTTTTATCATTGTAAATAGGGCATCTGAAGATCGCAGTAGCGTGAAACTCTGAGTATTGCACTCATTTTATCTATGTTTTTAACTTGAATAGAATTTTCTATAGCCTAAAAAGCCTGAGTGTAGTTCACATCTGATTGTTTTCAGGGTTAATTTTACAAAATACCCTACTTTGCGTGAAGTCGAGTATATCCATTGTAAAATGGAACAAGGTGACTGCCTCTTCATTCCTTGGCAATGGTAATTTTATTTCCTTTTCTACATTTTATTATCAGTGTTTTGGATCACTATTTTAGATCGTAAACATCTTAAATTTACGAACATAATGAAAACAAAGTTTGAATGAATTTAACGTTTAGCAGAACCTGAGAACTAAGAAAAGTAAGATGATTGTGATTTGTTTATTTTACCAGGTTTCATCAAGTTAATTCTGTAGCTAACGAAAATAACCAAAATATTGCGGTCAACATCTGGTTTACTCACGACGCCAACCATGTACCTGAAGGTTGCGACATTCCAGACGATCAAGTCACCATAAACAACTGGCAGTTCACTGGGATGGACGAAGCTTCAGATCCATCTTCAGCACCGTTGTATGTTGCTTTTTGACAGCATTTTCTTCTACTTTTCCAAACCTAGGGTGACAACTCTCTGTTTGCAGCATCTATTTATATTTATCATGGAAGCTCTTTTTTTTAAAAAATGGCTGCAATGTGGTCACACCATTTCTTTCAAAGTGATCTAATGTTTTTAACTTAAAAGGTTTGTTGTCTTTTAATATAACAAGTTTAAGTCTCACTGAAATTGTCGTCTTTGAAAGAGCTCTGTAGCCACAGATGCTAATTCATAATTATAAACATGGTCCAGCCTTCTGAATTTAATTTATAAAGTTAGGTTGGCAAAATATAGCAATTTCAGGTGGGCTTTTGAAACTTTGTGCCGGTTGAAGGTCACCTTTTGCTGAGTGCCAACCTAAATTCAGAGGACTGCACGATCTTTGGTTCAGAACCACTAAACGTTTTTTTTGTTGTTCTTATTCTACATCCAACTCAATTCCAGCTGCAGCCATTTCAAGTCTTTCAAGGATTAATAGCCTAATGATCTAAAATTCAAATCCATTTGCAGGTCAATATTTCAGTTTTTCCATGTTTTAAAGAAGGTGAATTTTTTTTTTTTTTTAATCATCAAATTGGGATCCATACAATAATATATGGTTCTTCTCCCTAGAACATAAATTTCAAATAAAAATATCAAAATATAATTATTATTAAATAACTTGATAAAATGTGTAAGGGGAGAAAAAAAAGGAAAGAAAAGTGAACCAGTGCACGAGACTATGGAGAAAAGGTTTCAGTTACCGAATAAGATATCTAACCATTTTAGTGGGTTGTTTACTTATGTTTTATTAAACATGCTTATGCTTCAGGTATTATGAAAATGATTTTGAACTTGTATTAGACAGCCCACAAAATTCAAAGAATTTCATAACGGCACGTGAGTCCCAATCCGGCTGAAGGCCGGCGAAACTTTGCTGACCTAGGTCTTAAATGGGTCGGCACAATACATTTTTTGTCAATAAATAAGTGAAAATTTACTCTATTTTGACTCAATGTAGCAACTGTTCACAAGACGCTGTCTACATAAAGCGCGGCACTCAAATTTTTTTCACTCTTCATATTGAGCAAGTCTACTCCGCTGAAATTCGCTGACGAGTACAGAAATATTGACCTATCAGAAACATTTTCACTGGGGAACATCTTGTCTGCAATTGAGTAGACACCGGTCGTTAGTCAAGATAAATCATATTTTATGGGGAGCTGGAAACCAAGATGCTTTTTAATTTCATTGAATAACACAAAAACGAGTCCTACTGGTACCACTAATATGTTTTCGTATTCTTTTGTTATGTGCACAAAGGAATTCGTATAGCGAAGGAAATTTCAAAATTACCTTAGCAACGATGGTCGTTCTCCCTAGCAACAACGAAAAGTAACGTGATAGCGAGTGAGCGCGATCTCGCACCTCATAATGACAAGACTGAGTCACACGCCTGAACTACGAAATAACCCTTATGCGCGTGCGAATTACCACACGCCTGGCAATATTTTTTATTGACTAGACTGAAAACGGTTGTGCAATGATTTCTTTGAAATTCATTTGGTTTTAATTACTTCACAACCAAAGTCAGAAAAATTCTTTAAGAATGAAACTACAATAGAAATATAGAAATGCCGTGAATGTCGGCAAATCAAAGAAAAAGGAAAATGCTGTAAGAAACACCAGTCTGGGCCAGCACGAGGCTGCCGAAGCCATGGTTACCTTGGTTGGTTTTTGGGTCGGCTTTGCCGAATGCCAACCTGAATTTCGTGGGCTAAATAGATAATCCAATCTGTATAAGGGAGATGTTAATAAAAATTGTTTTAAGTGTTTTTAGAAAAACAGTGGTTGCTTAAGTGTTTTTGTGTAATGTTTTAGAAAGGGCATTTCATCTCATTATCTTGAGAAAAATTCATTGCTTTACTTTCAAATCCTAATTTTCAAATTTTGATGAAGTAATTTTTGTTGACCGATTTATGTTATAGATTTCACTTGCAACGGTTACTTGCAAAAACGAAATACGACAGGGCGAACTTCAAAACATTTGTGTCCTTAGTCACAAGAGTGAGTATTTTTGAAAGGAGGTGATGTCCTTTTATAAAACATCCAATCCAATTTCTGAACTTGAAATTTGAGGTAATATTCATATCGATGTTATTATTAGCATTTTATTCAGGGATTGTCTTGTTCCACTATTGAGACTTGTGAAATGTTATGTATAGAATAAAAGATATTTTGGTTTATTTTTGTTTTGATGTTTGTAGGTGCCTGGATTGTTCGGAGAAGAACCTCTTGAAGTTTTTCCTGTTATGGAAGATCAAGAACTCATTCAAATAATTAAAGAAGTATGACCTTTTTTTGATGTTGTTTGTTAATTACTGGGAACTGTCTGATAGGGATTGAAACTCAAACAGTAAAAATGAATTCTTAATTACTTGTGGTGACAACTTCAGCTAATTTGTGAAACGTCTAATTCCATTATAAGGATGTTGTCCAATTTATTCTGACACTAAAATTTCTGGAACATCTTATAACATGTGGTTGACAGTTTGATATTGATCTTTTCCTTACCTTTCTCCAGATGTTCGACATTGTGAATGTGAAAGAAGATAAATACTTCAATGCTGATGATATGGATATGATTTACAGTGATCAGGCATATGTGAAAGTAAACGTTTTGATTCCACCCTCAACTTGATCTCTTACGTAGTTTGATTTAATTTTGAAATTCACTGCAAAGGAGTATATTTTTATAGAAATATAAACACTATTTCAATGGAAATGCTCTTCATCCCTGGATTATAGTCAAAAATGTTTTAATGCTATTTGTCTTTTTACAGGAAGTGCAGTCATTACTTACAGATAGTATGAACAAAATAGAAGACCTTCTTCAAAAAGCAGGTAGCAAACTATTCGATACATGAAGTTTGTAGTTATTAATAATAGTACTGTTTGCTTTCATCTCTTGTATTTGCATAAAGTCAGGGTTTCATTTTGTTTGTTTAATTCAGGACTGCTAGAAGAGGATGAGACTATCAACAGTGATGCTACGGAACAAACTCCTGAAGCATCCCACGATACTAAAAAAGAAGGAAAAACAGAACTTTAAAAATTTTTTTGGACAATTTTTTTAACGCGTGTCTAGTCTAGTCTATGTCAAAGTTTGTGGTGTATTTAAATACTTATAGATGTTTGTTATTATTTTTTTATTTGTTTTTTTTTTTTTTGCTATTTTCTGTTAAATTTTTGTACTTTTTCTTAGATAATTTATGTGGAAACATCATAATAGTTTTGTCACTCTTATTTGTCCTTCTCACCTGCTTCCTTTGGAGAGGCAGTTTGAATTAATTTGATTCATCACTTTTTTACAAAGAACTAGTTATAAATCTTTGTGAATTATAATCATTTTGGTCCACCAAGTTGACTATATAATAGTTTTCCTTCAAAGCATCTATACATAAATACTAGTGTTTTTTCTAGGTAAAGATAATGCTTCTCATAATATTTATATGGTCTTTTTTAAATACTGTTTTGTCATCTGATATACTGCAAGTTTCTCTCGATGAAGATCCAAGTTTATTTCCTGGCCATATGGAACCTTTGGGTGCAAAACAGCCACGTACAGAGATTGAAGAGTTAATAGAGTATCCAAGTCCAAAAGGTACGATTTCTATTTTAAGTATTTCAGTGCTCTGACCAATGATAATTGATAGTTTGTTTTGGAAAATACTAAAATAAACACCCTGTGACTGTAATCACTACAACGAAGAGCATTTTCATTGAAATTTTGTGTTATTGCACTTCTTTGCAGTGATTTTTTAACAAATGTGCTCGCTGAGCGGGAATTGGTTGTTGGTTTGTTGCTGGAAAATGAAATGAGATATTAATGCATGATTAATTCCCCTTCTAGATTTTTTTAAGAATTATGTTAAGCCTGGCCGACCATTCCTTTTGAAAAAAGGAGCAATGAATCAAAGGGCGTACAAATTATGGACTGATGAATATATGTCAAGTTTTCCTGAAGCTGCCGAGGAATTGGTGCAAGTTGAACCAAACAAAAAAGAAATCCGAGAAGCAGCAGGATTTGAAATTCCTTTAAAAGAATTCATTTCCAGATATCACAATGAATCTATTTATATGGTGGATAGGGTCCCCTCCTATTTACAGTAAGTATCAGGCTAAACTTACTTGTTGTTTTGCAAAGAAATTTTAATTTCATTAAAATGGAGATTACGAGTCTGCAAAAGTGTCATTCAAATTCTTGGTTAAAATGATGTGCAATATTGCTTACTGGTATTTTTTAGTTGAAGCAACTTTTTCTTTACTTAATACCAAAACAGTTGAATCAGTTATATTCTTCATCATTAGTTAGGTTCTTTCACAGAACATATTTTTTCCAAATTTGTCAACATTACTCAGAAAAGTGTTGAAAGCTTGATGAATTTGTTTCCGTTTGTTTCATTTCAAGGAATGATGTTTTAATGCCATCTCCACTTCGTTGCAACAACACTCGAACTTTAATGCTGGAACACGTGAGGCAGTTTTTTCTTTTGACTGGTCGACCACTGGCCTAGCTTACCTGATTAAGGCTACATGATGGGTGTTAAGCTTTTTATTATTTAGATAACATGGATGAGCAGTGGTGGAACCAAATCTGTTCTTCATAACGACGATCTAGATAATATCAACTGTTTATTCAGAGGAGAGAAGGAACTTCTTTTCATTAGCCCGAAATTTCGAAGTAAGGTAGGATTTACTGATTTACAAAAGGCATGTAAACAATCAAACCTATATTGTTAACCACTTTCACTACCCAGTGGGCAAAAACGTCGAAAAGTCACTGTGATGAAGAGCATTTTTATTGAAATAGTATGTATATTTCTATAGTAATGTGTTCCTTCGCAGTGAGTTTTCAACAACTTCGCCCACCACCACTATTCTACAGTCACCACTGAAAACTACTGAAAATCCCAAATGTAGGAGTATTTCTAGAAGGCTCATGGAAAAAACCATCACCTGTATACAATGACCACTGACTCTAAATTTCTGAGTTAACCGTTCTACACAGGTTTGATTCCTGCCTTTCCTTCTTTCTACTTGTTCAAAGTGAACGACGCATATATATTCTACTGAAATATCTGACTTGCTTAGTAATGATGACAGCAATTGTGTCATTATGGAGACAGGCAGAATTTTTAAAATTACCTTTTCCTAGATATCTTGGAAAAGGGTGAACGTTCCCATTTATTTATTTTTCCCATTAATAATTATTAAATAATCAAAAGAAGTTCAAAAAATCATTTTTACCATGGAGGGGTACCATGTGAATGACACAAACGTCATTATTATTCAGCATGAAAACGAGGCTGTTATAATGTATTCATTGATCGGAGTATTGAGTTTTATACTTCTATTCGTCTATTAGCCTTGAAAAATTAACCGAACACGACGGTAACTGACGGCAATCAAAGATTGACGTGACGTCCTGGACAAATGACGGTAACCTTTGACGAAACATTTACTGATACTAAACACGCATCATTGATATTGGTCAATCTACTCATGCCATTGTCTGTAGATCCCTGTTGACAAGCCTAGGGGCGGTTACTCCACATTGGATGTTGAAAGGTTGGTTTAATTGTGGTGTTCATTTAATCAACTGTGTTATTATAGGAAGACATGCAAAAAAGTTCAACAGGGATTTATCGTTGAACCTAGACCTAGGCAGCGAAAGTAGTACCCAGTTTGTTTTGTTTCTTTTCTATTTTGGTGGGCGGAAGGTTCTTAGATGAGGATGGGGGCGATTATCACAGGGAGGAATACAAAAAAAATCAACAGGGATCTATCGTTGAAACTAGATGTAGGCACCCAAACGAGTACTGTGTTTTATAAGAGGATTTCAACGAAGTAGGCTGTTTCCAAACGAACGAAAAAACTATCGCTTTGATTATTTCTGTTTGTTTTGGTTTTCCTATAGAGTGGACTTCACCAAATACCCCACCATGAGAGAGGTAGAGTACATTCATTGTAAAATGGTACAAGGGGATTGTGTTTTCATCCCGTATGGCTGGTAAGCATTTTCTTTGTAGCTTCTCTTTATGCTTGATGGTCCTAATACTTCACGGTAATTATCTTTGTCGTTATGGAGGTTTCATCAAGTGAATTCAGTCGCAAACGAAAACCATCACAGTAACATTGCCGTTAATATCTGGTTCAATCACGACCCTACGCATATACCGGACAACTGTGATGTACCGGACGATAAAACCAGCATCGGACACTGGTCGTTTATCACTTTTCAGAAACAGTACCAGCATGCGCCCAATGGCGAAAACCTTGAACATAGTCAATGGCCACTTATGTGAGTACCTTACCGGGGATAATTTCATCGGGGATAATTTACGTCAGGGAAAATTTTTCGTCGGGGAAAATTTCGTCATTTTGCAAAATTTTACGAATTCTTTCTTATAAATTCCACTTTTTCAAAATTTTCGCCGGGGAAAGTTTTCGTCACGAATCAAAAATTTCGTCACTTTTCCCTGACGAAATTATCCCCGATAAGGTAATAAAACTCGCTGTTTTAAAACATTATTTTCGTTTTGTTTTTTTTGTTCTTTTACTTCTGTTAAATCTTATGTTGTTCAAATTTAATCCGGTAATTACACTCCTATTGTTAAAGTTTGAATTTGATTGTTAATCAACGGACAATCGTAAACAATGACAAACGAAAAGGTAATTAATAAGTAAGCAGTTGCTGTTATTGAACGTGGAATAAACTTGTATCATGACTTTGGTATGTAGCATCGGCTATGTTATCTCGAAGACATTTTCATTGTGAGTCGTCTGTTTGAGCTTCTCGTTCAGGTGATGCAGTCACAATGAGGTTACACCGGAACCTGTTGATCATAGTCATTCTCATAATTCTGTTTTGTTATTTTTGTATAACGCTCATGTTTTCCTTGCCATACCAGTCGAATGAAGTCAATCAAGGTATGGGAAGCAATGTGCATGCGGAACGGTATAAAGATCAACGAACGATTGCGAAGACGTCCAACCCATCCGTCTACATGCGCAGCAAAACACGGTTAATTCAGGAAACAAGTCCTGTGAACGTACCAGTGACAGCCAACAAGGCGTCAGAGAAACCAAAGCTGAAGTTATGGCAAAGAATTCAGATGAGCGATCATTTCACTTCTCAATATCATGAACTTAATCCGTTCGCTGTTATAATGAGAAACGGTCAAATATATCCGACCTACGCACTTTCGCTTCCGGCCAACCAGGAGTTAAACAGTGAAGGCAGATACAACCTAGTTTTTGAGTTTTATGATTTCGGGGTCGGCAACCAAATGTTCATCTATGCGACTGGATTGGCGATGTCGGCTAGACTGAACCGAACATTCGTATTTCATCCGTTAGGTTCCGGAAATGTCGTTAGACATTTCAAACTCACAAAGGTTCAAGAAAAACGTATGGTTGTTCCCAAGTCGTATTGTCGAATACGTTGGCGATGGTGCTGTCGTTTTGTAGATGTCATGCTGGATTTGCCCAAAGAAAACATTATCACTACAGGCTTCTTCCAAAGCTGGAAGTATTTTGAAGGGTTTGAAGATGTTATTCGGCGGGAATTCGTTTTCAACGAAGCTGACCAGAGGGTAGCCGAGAGCTTTTTACGAGACGTTCGTATACAACGAAACATTAACGAAAACACATATCTAGTCGGTATCCATATACGGCGTGGCGATTTCCTCAACAATATCACTATTGAGCACGGCTTCACGATAGCTGATGAAGCTTACTTACACAGGGCAATCAGTTACTTCCGAGAAAGATACTCATGTTTTTTCGTAGTAGCATCAGATGATCTGACCTGGTCGAAAAACGCTCTTTCCGAATACAAGGAGGATATCGCTTTCTCTGAACATCATTCGGCTATTGTCGATATGGCTATCTTAGCCAATTGTGCACACAGCATTATAACAGTTGGTACATTCGGGTGGTGGTCGGCATTTCTAACCAATGGCGAAGTGGTTTACTATAAAGATTTTCCGCGCCAAGGTTCCATCATGAATGAGGGATTTGAAGCTGAGGATTATTTCCCACCTCATTGGGTTGGCCTTTAATAAGTTATTTTAAAGTCAAAGATAATTTATAACTCCATAGTGAAAACGAAAGTAGTTCTAAATCCCTCCCAGTTCCTCACTGATTTTATTTTGATCCTAATATTTCAGTGGGAAACATAAACGGTAGCTGTATTATTGAAACTGATTGTTGGAAACGACTTCAAAAAATTTGAGATTTCCATGTTGTTTTTTTTGAGAGCTTTTCAAAGTTTTTTTATTACGGTAGCAGCGTAAGCGAATACCGTATTAAAACACCCTTGGACTCCTACTACTCCTACTCCTACTCCTCCGGCCGAAACGGCAGTTTTTAGCCTACGCTTAACAGTCGATCAGATTTCGTTCAGAAAATCATATGAAATCTCACAAAGGAACGCAGTCTAAAAATATTTGAAGGTTATATCCAGCAAACATTCTAAAATAAATTTTTCTAATATTTCATCGCTTAATAATACACGAAGAAAGAGATATTTTGGTAGTAAGGCCTTAAGTTAAAAGTAGTAAGTAGTTACTTTTACTAAAAATGCTTAACATTTGGATGTAAGGTAGCTACGATTTTATCGTCGGTAGTTCAACCTTAAAGAACTTTTTAATTACATCTAAAATTTGTCAGCTATCTAAACCGTCATTTTGCGTTAAATATTTCAAAGATCACAGTTTTTGGGAAGGTTTCTTGAGTCCATGGAATCTTTGTTATTGTTTTTAATTTTTTTCGAAACAGACGCGTTTTTTTTACACATAAGTTCTTATAATTTTTTTCTTGAAAAAATTCGACTCATGTATGTACATTTCTTTGTTTTGAAAATTATTTGCTGGTGGCGTTTCTTAATAAGACCCCATTTACATTCGATAAGACCTCTTTACACTAACTATTTTTTTATGGCAATTTTTGGTCGTGCTTTCGAAAGTATCCTGCTTGCTGCTACCGTTTTGCGCCATCTGGCTCTTGTTGAATATGAAGTAGCCATTCCAACGTGTTTGACACCTGCGGAACATTCGTTCTCGCAAAAGGAAAACGAATTTCTGAAAAACGTCGGTTAACGTCGCGGCGTATTAATACTGTAATTGAGGAATTTTTATGGATTTACGTCATGCCATGGTAAGAAGGCTGCTTGAACATGGATTCTTCCAGTTTTTCAATACAATGTAATGTCTCATTTTGAAAACTTAAGGCGGCCGCAAATACTCGTATCCATAAATTCGTAAATGATCTCTCATTGCAGCCTCATTTTTAATCTTTATAGTTATGACGTAATTCATCATAATAAAAGAACTTTGCAAAATGATGCTTCCACAAGGCACCATTACTTTTTGGTACTGATACAAACCTCGTTATCAGGATGCTACGATGAGTAAAATTCTGAATTTAGGAACAGGAGAATCGGGCAACATTTTCGGACAGCATTTTCTTTTCATAAGGAAAGACTATTTTCAGAGCATCAGGAACTGCGGTAGATTTGAACAACATTTGTGTTTTTCATCTTCTACATGTTACTTGTGAAAACCATGCATATGTGGATGAAATCGTGCTTGTCACTTGACCACAAACACATTACCATTCTTGCTTCGTTTAGAAACCTCATCCGTTTTTTAATTTCAAAGACGAAATTTGATCGGGCCAATCTCAAGACGTTTCTGACGCTTTTAAGAAAGGTAAAAGAGTTCGTCAATCCTGTATTCAGTTATCTCCATCATGTAGTTATCACTGTTCAAAACGAAACAAATATCATTCGAGTTAAAGCGAAATTTGATACCAATCTTATTTCCATCATAAAGCTTCGTAGTCAGTAGTAAGGCTTGGTTATATGAAATATAACCAAGCCTTACTAGCCCAACTAAAAAGGTTTCTATTACAAAGATGAAAGCGACTATAGTCTATTATGTTTCGCTTCTGAGGTGGATGGTATATTTACTGAAACGTCGATAGCAGAACTTAAGCCGAGTAATGAATTCGTACGGCTTGGAAAAGAGGTAATATTATATTCTTCCTGACATCAACACGTAACCGTAAAGAATCTTCCAAATACTCTACATAACTTCTATACCATGAACTCATCATGCCTTTATTGTAATTAATTGGCTGGGTCATTATTAAGGGCTATTTTATAAGTTTCTCCGAACTCAGTACAGCAGTTGAGTCGAGCCAAACCGGACTGAGGCGTACGGCACGTCTGAATATTGGTTTTATAAGCTGTGCCGAGTCAACTCAAAGAAAATTTGATGGGTTCGGTTCGGCACGGCGCAACATATAAAAGGGACCAAACTTATGTATTTTTCCATTGATTATTTTCTTCTACATTTTATCATCATTCGGTAGCTTTTCCGTACCATCAACGTCAACGAAGATAAATACCTGGACGGAAAAGATTTTGACTTGATACGCACCAATGGTGATGGAGCTCTCGTATGAAATTTTTTAGCTCTTTTATGTTTGAATATGTTGCAAAACCTTCGCGACACCAGAAAGGTGTTATAGTTTTCTGTTGAGAAGTGCCGAAGGGTGAGAAATACATTTTTTAAGGAATTGATAAGGTTTCGTCTGGTGAAAAGCGTGGAGGGTGGAAGGGTGGAAGGGTGGAGATTTCTAAGAAAATGCTTGTGACGTTTGAGAAAGAGAAAGATTGTACGAAACAACACGTCAGAGACGTAACTTGGTGTTATGAGTTCAAAGATGTGTTTTTTTTCTTCGGTACACATCCAATGATTTTGTTTTTGTTAATTTTGTGGATTGATTTTTATTGGTTAAAAATAACTGAAAACTTCTCTGATTGGACCACGTTTTTTGTTCAGGAATTAGAGAAGATTATCAATCAGATATTCGATAAGTTTGAAATACTCCTTCAAAAAGAACTACAAGAAAATCCACAACTCTTAGTAAATCGTATGTATGCTTGTGTTTTCTGTTTGAAGCTCGTTTTCTCCTCATAAAACCTTCATTCCTCTCATTTTTCGTATTTCTCGTTTTATTTTTAGTGACCGAAGAAAAAACAAATCACAACTCAAAATCTGAGCTTTAGTTGTTTTTTTCAATACCATCGTTTGGCGTTGTTAATTCGTAACTGTAGTTCTTGAACGTTGACCCAATAAAATGGGTGTGTTCTAATTTCCCACAGGTCACGTGATCGATGTTACACTTCCCGGTGGGCGAAATCGTCAAAAAATCACTGCAACGAATAACATTTTTATTAAAGTCTGTGTATGAAATGCTCTCCAATTTTAGGCTGAAACTTTCTTCAACATATCTCTTGTGAATTCTTTGTGACAACTGTTTATTTTTGTAATGGAATGAAATGTATTTACGAGTATTTATCATTCTGAAAGATCTTCTTTTTACGAGTGGTGGAAACTTATCATTTACCCTTCCCCTGGATGAAAATTGTCAATGTAGGGTTAGAGTAAGGGTTAGGTTTAGTGCTACCTATGTTCACCAATTTATCTATACCAGATTGCATCCTCTCTTTTAATAATACTGACATAATTTTTATAAATTTGTTCTGAACACGACGTGTGGCCTGTCCATTTCAGCACTCTTATCATGTCAAACTCCTAAACCTCATAATATATTAATGGATATTATTTCCACTCGATTCCAATGATCGTTTCAAATGTTGTTTTTTTTTGGCGAATGAATGGCAACGTTCAAATTTACTCTTCAGTTTTAACAAAGGATTTCTGACCAACCATGACTTTTTATTAAATTTTTAAGGCACCCTGCAGAAATTTCGAGATATATTTACAGTTTAACTCATGTAATTCGAACTCCTATAATTCGAATAATCATGTAAATCGAACAAAGTCTTCGGTCCCGTCCGAGTTTACCCTTATAAAGAAAACTCCTATAATTCGAATAATCATGTAAAACGAACAAATTTTGAATCCCCGTGGAGATTCGAATTACATGAGTTAAACTGTACTTCTTTATCAAAAAAGTAAAGGGAACAGTGGTCGGTGTTACAAATCTTCACCCATTCCTTCAGGAGGTCTTCAGTTGCTGTTAACATTTTCTTCATGTTCCGAGAAATAATGTGACAGAATGGAAAATTTTATAGAAGATTTAGAAGAATCTATTTTATAATCTATAATAACATAGTTCTCGTCACATGACAGACGAACATGTCGGACGAACTTTTTCACCGACGGAATTTATGTCCAACGAATTTTTATTGCTGATAAGGTATTCTTCTTCCGTTGTAAATTTTATGTTTTGCAAATGTTTGTGTACCTGGTTGTCCGATATTTTCGTGGGAAGAAACTTTTGCGATTCAGAAGGTGGATTTCGCGGGAATTTGTTTTCGCGGATGATCCAAAATTATTGCATTTCACCGGAAATTCTCATGAATTTTTTGTACGATTTTTTAAGATGTGTTATTCGTCTCACCTTCGAAGATTTATGATGCCCGTTTCAGTTAACTTCCAAAATTATTTTTTTGTCGTAAGGGAATCTTAAGGGAATAAAAAAAAAAAAAAAAAAATTATATTTTCGGGAAATTAAATTTCGTGATGCATTACTTAAAAAAAAAATCAAGGAATATTAAGCCTTAAGCCTGGATATTTTTATTTTCAGAACTGATTTCAGATTTTTTTGTTATTTACAGAATAACGGTGCTGAAAACGGGACTAAGAAACGAGGAAAAGTGACGAAAATTTCCCCCGACGAAAAGTTTGAAAAAAAGAAATTTATAAGAAAGTATTAGTAAACTTTTGCAGAATGACGAAAATTTTCCCCGACGAAATTATCCTCGATAAGGTATATCAAAACTGAATGTTTTGTTTTTCATTTTTTATTGCAAAAACTGCGTTGTACAATTATACTCGGTATGTGGTGAAACCCTGGGTAAGCGGAACTTCCATTAAGTAGTGGAGTTATTTTTCCCCGGTCCCTTGGATTTGCCTTACCAAACTCTCATAATTTCTTCGGAACTGGAACCCTAGATAAGTGGAGCATTCGCTAAACCATTTTTTCGGCCCATTGAAAGTTCCACTTATCGAGCGGCCACCACTGTACTATTTTGTATTTATCCAAACTTTATTTATATGGAAAAATAAAAAACACCGCCGGGGGACGAGATAATATTTCATGCGTCCAAGCCCCAAAAACCCTCTAATTCTACGTCCTTTTAATCTATTAATCGATTAATCCTAGGGCTGTTTATATGAGAGGAGGCGGGACGGGACGTTTGCCGGGATCCCGCCTCCACTGAAGTTTTCATAAAAAATCTCGTTTTATATGAAAAAAACTATCCCGGGACAAAAAACGTCCCGTCCCGGTTAGGCGAGAGCTCGCTTTCTCAAACCGGGATCCCGCTTGAAGAAGCGAGACGTTTTTCATCATAAACACACTGTCCCCCCGGGACGTTTTAAACCACAACCAACTCGAGAATTTTGACAGCATAAAGCGTCTAACCACCTCGATTACACAAATTAAAATTTCAATTTTTTCTTCTATGTATAAGAGATTATCGAGGTAATGTTTTGATTTTCCTGAAACGTGGAAGTCAGAAACAAAATGACACAAATTTAGATATGATATCATCTGCATCAATTTCAATCTCACCTTAACAAACCAATAACATTTGACTAATACTAACACAGTAAGTATGTTTAACCATTTTCCCATTCAATCTGAGCGTTAAAACATCAATCACTCATTACATATTTTCTTTGTCATTCATCTCCTCCTGGACGACTGGGCTACAACAAACAGGAGAAGAGACAGAGAGGGAACAATTAATCACAGGCAGAATAATACACCATAGTTTCTAGAGGGTTCAAGGCCCTTAGGTAGGAAGGTCCTCCCAATAAAATTTCATTTCAAAATTTCACCATGGGTGTATCACCTTAAGATAGCTAAGAAAATCCTGAAAATTTCAATGGTGTTGCTCTTTTCTTTCACAAGTTATGGGGGTTTTCGCCAACAGCTTACATGGCAGGGTGTCCACTGGGGCTGGAATAGCTGGGAAAAAAGCCTTTTTTGAAATAAGGGCTGGAAAACAGTACACTTGCAGCTTTTTTAGGCTGGGGAAAAACTGGAAATCCAGTTTTTTGGATAAAAATCTTTTTATTTTTCATGATCCAAAATTTTTATTTTACTTTAATTTGAGAAATGAAAAACTACTTTAAATGACACAAAACAATCTATGTTTAACTTCAAACTATTAGTTCGTTTCTGTAACATTTGTTTCATCTTTTAAGATACTGGTTTACCCTGGTATATCCAGTTTTAAACTGTTTACTGTTTTCGTTTAATTGTTTTTTCCCACATCAGCAGAATTAAGTTTTTTTATTTTTTATGTTCCAGTTACACTAGTTCTTGATATTTTCTTACAGTAGTATATGCAGAGTACAAGGTTTTAACATGCTTAGTTGAGTTTCGAGTAGCTTTAGAGACACCTTTAAAATAAGTTTAATGGCTGAAAGATAAAAGGGGGATATATACCTTCATAGTTTTAAACATGAGTGAGTATTAAAATACGCACTTTAACTTTCACTATCTTTTTATATGAGTAGTACATTTAACCTGCAGATATTAACCTTTAGATAGATATTTTAACTTTCATAGCAGATTTTACTAGCATTTTTTAATTTGTTAGTAGTATATTTTTGTTTCTTTTTTACTACCAAAGCACTTTAGCAACTGCTCTGCTTTTGTTTTAAGGAGTTTCATCATGTTTTATTTAATATTAACTTATTAGAGTACAAGGGCTAGTGACTTTTGATTTTTAAAATATTGTTGTTTTAGAATACTAACATGTAGCTTTGCATCGAGTAGTTTTGCATAACTTGAAGTGACAGTTTTTTTAAATACGTTTAATGACTGCAAGACTTTAACAGATAAAGGAGGATGTAACTTTATATTTTGCAGTCTTTTTAACATTGAGTTCAACTTAATTGCAATGCCCTTTTAACAATTTTAATACTATAAAAATGCTTCTTTAATTTTCAAACCTTTTGTAAAAGTAGTTCCAGCACTAAGCGAATTGTTAGCATTTGTTTTAATTGAATGCTTTCCTAGCAATGCCAGTATTTTTAATTGTTAATAGATAATTAATTTTTATCAATTAAATTGAGTTGATGTCAGTGTAATAACTCTAAACATCGACAATACACTATCTTCATACTCTGCAAATCAGATTTTTATGAGAAATTAATTAAGATATATATATATATATATACATTAGAAACAAAAAATTTCGGACATTAAATTTTCGGCAATTTAATTTTCGGACACATAAAGTTCGGACAAATTTTGGTCAAATTTCGGACAATATCGGACAAAATTTCGTACAAATTGAAAAATTCAAGCGAAATTTCGGACACCTTAATCCTGGCACTAAAAATCAGAAATATGTTTTCATTCAAGAAATGAGGGACAATTACAAGCAGAAAAGGAAAACGTGGGTAGTCGTGTATACTAATGATATTCTCTACATGATAAAACAATCTTCTTCGAAATTCTTACAAAAGATCTGCAAAGGGGTCATCATTTGGAATGTCCATTGTAAGGGCCTCGGTTATCCCTGCTTTTGAGAAGCTCTCGATAATGACCTCACTTTGGTTTCGTAGATAGTCATTAAGACCAACAATCCACCGTGCATGTATCGGCTTAATCTTTGAAAGATTCAAATCAACTTTAACATCGTGAGCTTTGACACCTGCCTTTAACTGGTCGGTTATCATCTGAGAATACCAGTCGCTAAACTTTGCATTCAAGAACTTCTTTTCCATTCCATTAATGCTGAGATCTAGCGGCTGGAAAACATGGGTGAGATTGGCAGGAACAAGAACATGGGAGCAGTGATTTTCATCTAATAGATTAAGGACTTTATCTGTAAGCTGAGCTTTAAAAACATCGAAGATCAACAAACCTTTGGTGTCGTCTGGGAGGCCCAATTCTTTGCGTTTTGAACGAAGGTATGGGAATACTATCTTTTCTAAATGCTCGACGACGAGATCTTCATTTGACCAGTGGTTTTTGCTGTGGGTGACATTGAATTCTTTAGGGAACTGAATCTGTGGATGACATCTGTCGGTTTTACCTTCATATATAAGTTGCATTCCGAGAAACTCACCCTTCATCATCACCGTAAATGTTCCAGTAATTTGACGTGCCTTACCCTTCCCTGTAATTGGTACACTCTTCGAACCTTTTACAGCCAGAGTGTGATTTGGAGTGCTGACGTATGATAGTGGAGTTTGATCAAAGTTGAGAATTAGATCCTCAGGAATACTGTGCCACTCTTGCAAAGCTCTGATCTTCCTCTGGAAATCTAACTTGGTCTCGGCCAAAAATCCTGGCGTAACAGGAAGCTTGCATGTAGTTCCCATTCGTCTTCTCATCTCTCGTCCTTCTTTTTTCATGCGGTATAAAACATTTCGACCCCATTGCCTGTTTAAGGTCAACCAGCCACCATTTTCGACAAGAATGGACCGATCATTTGCATTGACAAGACCAACCGCCACACTGTTTATTACACCCGCTGTGACAGGTGCGCCATTAATTCAAAGTGCATCGACAATTTCGATTGTCTTTGCCATGACGTCTTCAGGTAGCAAGCCAGGCCGACCGCGTCTTTTTGCTGGTGTGGGTCCATTAGAAGCAAAACGCTTGAAATCATTGACCGTCTGTTTTGCAAGTCCAGGATACTTTTCGTGCATATCATGCACCGTCTTTGCTGTTCCGTGCTTAATAGCGTACTCACCGATATTCATCTTTTCGTTGCGAGTCCATTTTCTGTACTGTCCGCGTTTTCTGGACTCCCCCTCCGCAAGTGTCTGTCGTACCTTGTCAGCCTCTCCTGGTGTTACACTAGCCGGAATATCTTCATTTTTGATGCTTTCGTCGAATACCTTGGAAGGTTTGCGTGGTGCTTTTTGGAAGAAATTTGTAATCTTGGACATCGTTAAATAAAAACATGTGCCACCACTTCAACTTGAACTTTCAGAATGTAACATTCCAATCATTACTCTCAACTTACGTTCGAATCGAATGTTTCGAATCAGAGGAATGTTCGAATTTACTTTTCGAATGTTCATTTATGTGCATCCCACGTGGAGTTATTCTTTTTCTCCTAAGTAATCATCAGCTCGGTACATCTTTCAAAACGAATATGAATGCTACTCTTACTAAGTTGGTTGCTTCTCGTGGATGGCACTATTACGGCAAGAGCGTATGGAAGAATCCTCGGAAAGGAGAGGAATTGTGTACGGCTTATGAAAAGGACAATGCTGCTCTACAAATAGACAGTCATTCAATTGCCTGGACATGACAAACCAAGTCAAACATTGTTCCTGATGTAGTGGGACATATTCCTCTCGAGATATCACGATTCGTCTTCTACTTTATGAAGCATGGTGGAAAAGTGACCGGGAGAGTTCACCGTGAAAAGTACCAGCCTTCACCTATTCCTAAAGGAGGATTAGAAATTGTTATCGAGACGACTTTTTTGATTGAAGTTAACAAAGCCCCCATTTTAGAGAGGCTTGGAAAGCTCGTCGACCAAAATTACGAAGAGCCAGCATGCGGTCTGAAGCCTCCGGAAGAAACCGAAGAAAATTTGGAAAAGAACGACGATTTGGAAGAGAAGGAAGATAAAGACGGATTAGATGAAGAAAGAGTTACGATTTGTTTGGTGGACGATGATGATGATGAGGACTGAATATATGTATGCTATTTGATGCAGTCGTTGTAATATTTAAAAATATCTTCTAATGCAATTAGAATTTTCCTTTATGTCGAGTAAATACAGAGCAATGAGTTTTCATTACGATCGCTAAAAATTTCGGACAACCAAAATTTTTGTTTGCAAAAAATTTCGGACGTTTTTAATTTCGGACGCCACTTTCGGGATTAATGTATTTCACATTTTTTCAAAACTTATGCCTCAATAATTCCTAGTTTTATTTCATAGCTGTTTTCAAGTGAAGAATGTAATAAGTATATTCCATTGTACGTAAGATGACTTTTTGACTTACAAAATCAAATTGTTTTTAAGGGCTGGAAAATAGCATAGTTTCACTGGGTTAGGCTGGAAAGTACAGATTTCTGAAATTTTTGGCTGGATTTTTAAATCTTAGATCAGTGCAGTATTTTAACTGGGAGTCTGAAGTTTGGGTCTCTCTTAAGAAAGAAAACATATGCTTAGAATCTATTGTAGGTCTGGTGATCTTGGAGAAAATCTGGAATTGATACTTTGGAAGTTAGTTTATCAAAGATAACGAGGTGCCAAAAATGTCAAAATTGATGGGTTTTTTGCAGTTTTTGTTCAAAATTTGATTTTTGGGAGTCATTTCCTGGAAAACAAAGTCCTGACAAAGACTGGTTGCCATTAACTGGTAAGAACTTATTGTGTTCTTTATGAAAATGTAGAAAACAGAGGTTCCAGTATCCTGATCTCGACTTTTGGAAGGTCTAAAAATGGCCGACAAGCTAACAGACTATATGAACAAATTGTGTTTTTTGAAGCAGTATATTTCAATAACGTGAAGTAGAATCCCAACATGATGTAATATTTCCTGAAAATATAACCAATATCAAACATGAATACATAAAAATAAACCCTTCTAGGTATTTCATACTAGTTCCCAGTCCCTCTAAAGATGGCTGCAACTGAAAAATTGAAAAGTTTGTTCTCCTTTGAATGGCGAGTTGGTCACCGTCCCCAAAAATGTTTGTGTCGAAAATTTTTCGGCATGTTTCCTCAGCCTTTACACTTTCTATAGGGTCATTCCAGGGGGTAACTTCAAAAGGGGGTAACTTTGACCGGCAAAAATAGTTTTAGCATGCTCAAATGATTGGTTTCAAATTCAATCTAGACTTTTCGTAAAACTTTAAAACCCAATTGCAGGAGAACCATAAGGGCTAGAGGGCTGAAATTTTGGCTATGAACTTTTCTAATGGATACTAACACCTGGTGAAAATTTGAAAGAAATTGGAAGATATGACCTGTCACCCATTTGTTGATCAGCCCTGGAATGACCCTATACACAAAAATATATTACATGATGGACACTCCTTAAGGCTCTACTTGCTTGAGTAAAGGCCACTTTCTGCATGAAATATCCCTGAAAAAGTCCACTACCTGACTCATTTATTGATGCAATTTAGGACAAACTTTTTCTAATAATAGACAAATAGTGGCCTTTTCTCAAGCAAATAGTAGAGCCTTAAGGAGTGTTCGTTATGTAATATGTTTTTGTATTATAGAAAGTGTAAAGGTTGAGGAAACATGCCAAAAAACTTTTGACACAAAAATTTTGGGGGACTGTAACAAACTCGCCATTCAAAGGAGAACAAACTTTTCAATTTTTCAGTTGCAGCCATCTTTAGAGGGACTGGGAACTAGTATGAAATACCTAGAAGGGTTTATTTTTATGTATTCATGTTTGATATTGGTTATATTTTCAGGAAATATTACATCATGTTGGGATTCTACTTCACGTTATTGAAATATACTGCTTCAAAAAACGCAATTTGTTCATATTTTCTGTTAGCTTGTCGGCCATTTTTAGACCTTCCAAAAGTCGAGATCGGGATACTGGAACCTCTGTTTTCTACATTTTCATAAAGAACACAATAAGTTCTTACCAGTTAATGGCAACCAGTCTTTGTCAGGACTTTGTTTTCCTGGAAACGACACCCAAAAATCAAATTTTGAACAAAAACTGCAAAAAAAACCCCATCAATTTTGACATTTTTGGCACCTCCTTATCTTTGATAAACTAACTTTCAAAGTATCACTTCCAGTTTTACTTCAAGATCACCAGACCTACAATAGATTCTAAGCATATGGTATCAGTTATAAACATTATTCTTTCTTAAAGAGACCCAAACTTCAGACTCCCAGTTAAAATACCCCCGTAAAGCTGTTGGCAAAAACCCAAAAAAATGCCATAACTTGTGAAAGAAAAGAGCTACACCATCAAAATTTTCAGGGTTTTCTTATCTTAAGGTGATACATCCATGGTAGAAATTTTAAGGAAAATAAAATTTTTGACTTGACACCCATTGTATGATCCATCATGCAATTACCCCATTTTAAGATTTTCATGATCATTTCAAATTTCCATTAGAAAATAAGTTGTTTCTAAATAAGTCTCTTAAATACTAAGTTCTTATTTAAAAGTTGTAGAAAAAACAAATTTCGAAATTTTTGAGAAAATAAGCAAGCATAATTCGAGCTTAATTCAAAAATATAACTAAGCATAACTGAGCCTGTTTTCCAAAAATGATATGCTTATTAAACCCCTCCCCCCTTTACCGGCAAAACCCGAACACGCCCCTATCCTATCTTTTAATCATTCCTCTATTTCTGTTTAATTCACATTCTTTCAGATCAATAGAGCCTCAAAGGGATCCTGTGATGAAATTTTAATTTGTCACCTCAAAAAGTTGTAACAAGTTTAAAAAGTTAACATCATTGTGTAAACCTTTAAACTAGCTACTAACTATATAATTATTCTAACTTATTCATGCTTCAAACTTCATCATCTTGTCTCATCTCATTTCACATTCATTCATTTAATCGAGTATATACAAAGATGATATTTTATTATAAAGAAATTATTATGTATATATCTTAATTTCATTAATGTTTGTGCTACTTATATTGTTGCACATCACTTGAAAATGTATTTTCGTGCACCTGTGAAAGAAAACTTTTTCTTTCCTGTATTATGTGGGCTAATTCGTGTTTTAAGTCTCGAAATTCATCTGATTTCAAGGTTCTCTATAAAAGGATGTCATTTCTTATCAAAAGGGTTTAAGATTATAGTGTGTTATTGTTTCACCCTTTAAATTTCACATATATATATGCTCAAAAATAGGCCTTTTTGTGCACCCTTTTATTTTGCGTTTGAATGCGATTAAAGTATTTATTTATCAGTTATACTGACTTTTGACAGTATTTTGAACTTGGTGTACCAAATTATAATTCTTCATCAGGATCTTTTTAAGAAGCTCATAATCTCTCTTACCCTACCACAGTTAATCTTCCTAATTCTGTGACCAGTATGTTTGTTTTTTGTGTTCATAATTAGGAAGACTGTTTGGAATATTGACAGTTATTGATGATATCTAAGTTCAGTTAGTACTACACAAATATGATTCTATATATTTTTGTGAACAGGTTTTCAAGCTCTATAAAACACATAACCTTCTTGTAGATGTTTCCAATTATTTTTACCCAACATATACGATGGCTCTGAGGGGTCATAAAAGAACTCATTAAAAAATTAGAAATTCCTATTTAATTATTAAATTTCATATTTTTAAAATTAAAATCTTCCATTTTAAAATGGGAATTTCCACATTTGAAAAAAAAATGCACTTTTGAAAACAAAATTGCACTTTGAAAAAAAAATATGCACTTTTGAAAAAAATATTGCGCTTTTGAAAAAAATATTGCGCTTTTGAAAAAAATATTGCGCTTTTGAACAATCTGATTCTTAAGACTTAGTCACTCAAAATGTATTTTAACGATGGTTTCACATACCGTATTTCCTCTAATAAACGCCGCGGCGTTTATTACAAATTCAAGGTTTTGGATGCGGCGTTCACTAGAGGGAGGCGTTCATTAGAGGGCGGCGTTTATTACAAAATGAAAAATTGGACAGAAGCAAACTTAAACAATAATGTTTCCTTATCCTTAAAAAGGTTAGAAAAGATTGTGTGAAAATGTTTTACACAAAAGATATGTTGACGAAAATGTCAAAGAAGAGCAATATCACTGTCGCCGTTCTCTTGTATGAGATGAAACTTTTTTATAATTCTTGTTTAACCTGTTTTCTAATAAACGCCGCTTCTCAAGATGCGGCGTTTAATCGAGGGAGGCGTTTATTAGAGGGCGGCGTTTACTACAAACGTTCGGCTATAAGTGCGGCGTTTAATAGAGGGCGGCGTTTATCAGAGGGCGGCGTTTATTAGAGGAAATACGGTATTTGGAAATGGCAGAGTTTTTAAGATGTCACCACCAACATGACATTAGTCTATCAACATTGAAACGGAAGTTACAGCAATGTGGTTTTAATTTTAATTCTAAAACGATGAAATCGAATAATTAAACATGAATTTCTAGTATCTAAATGAGTGTTAGTGCACATCGTACATATGCACAGGAATCTTTGTAAAACTTTTTGGGTCATAACAACAATATATACCTAAGGAATCTAAAGAAGAAAGATTTCTGTAAAAGCTGGTTTCAACCTAAAAATCCAGTTCAAACAAACAGAATAAGGTTATATACCAACAGAATACACTTATGAAACATGCTCATTGCAGATGAAAGCTTTGGTTGCATATAGTGACAGATGTGACTTGGTTTTGGCTTAGTTTAAGTTTACTATCTAAAACAATGATATATAATCCTAAATATTCTAGTTCCATTTCTGAATATTGTTTGCAGAACAGCTGCTCCAGAAGTGAACTGCAAGACTTGATTTTCTATTACATAGTTTTCCCCTGCTAACTCGACATCTCTGTGCGCCCAGGAAAAAGGTCGAGTTAGCAAGGGATTTTTTTTAATGTAGTATTTTTGTCCACCGCTCCTTCCACCCATTTTGCTTTTATTAGGTTCGGACAGTACCTAGAAGAATTACATAAGAAAAAAACTGATATATTTCTTGATTTCGAATATGTACATTTTTATCTATATAACAAAAACTTTTTGTTCATTGATTGCCTGATACTGCTGTCTAAAAATATTTATATGTCCTGCTTTGCCAACAAAGTGAAATGTATATTCCACCTGCATCCCTTCCCCATCTCCTAAATTCACAGGATATTAATTTTTGTGACAGAACTCAGAACGATAATTAAGGAAATAACAACAATTAAAATTTTGACAGATTTCTATTTACATTAACAAGAAGGTTTCATCCGTTTGCTCAACTGGATGAAGTCCATATGATTAAGGAAGTGAAAAACATTTATTTTTTACATACTTTGATGAATTGTCACTTCATCACTTGGGTTGATATATTCTTGACTGTGTTTCTCATGTTCATTTGCTCTATTATGAAAATCAAAAGAAATCAAGAAGTTTCAATGAAAGCTAAAAAGTTTATCTGTAATTCAATTTTTTTTTATTGTTTTATTAATATATAAGTTTTACTTCTTTGGAAACATATCATGAATCAAGCAAGATTGATAGTCAATAACCTTGGTAGCCAAATAAACTTTAACACTATATTTTATTCTTTTCCTGACACTGCCAGTGTAATTTTATCATGGCCCAGAATGCTCTCAAAAAGAAACATAGTTATGCATTAATGTGGAATTAGAAAGATCTTTTTAAAGAGGAATAATTATCCTTAATTATGTATAGGTTATGTCAAAAAAAGACGATCTAGACAACGTTGAAAGCGGAATGGCACCCAGCAAACCAGCTGTGAATGATAAACTGAAATACTGCAGCTTATTGGTTCTTGTTGTGCAAAATGCAGGCTTGATTTTGACAATCCGCTACTCTCGAACTTTACCTGGGGATCTGTATATTTCCAGCACAGCTGTTGTTTTTGCAGAGGTTTGTCTCGTTTGTTATGGTTGATAATCATTACAGATGATATGCAGTCATACAGTGTTTTAATTAAATGTATGTCAAATTAAATTTTTCTCAGAAATACTCAAAATTATACCAAAAAGTCTAAAGTGTGCCAAATTAAGTCCGAGCCAAACTTAACAAAATCCTGGTTGTCTTAAATCCGCGCCAAGTTAGATCTCCACCAAAATTTCTCCATTAATTATCATTTATTCACTTCATCATTCTAGAATACACTCGTTTGTTGTTTATTGAGTTTTAATGGATCGTATTTTAGTACTTTCATTCAAGTTAAAAATGCTTAATATCTCAAATAAAAGTATGATTTCATTTTGAAGGTTTGAAACTGTTGAAATGTGCATGCGTGACCAAGATTATGGCAATGTTGTTACTGACCTTTTGCTTTCCGTTTTACAGATCTTTAAAATGCTGGCATGTTTGTTTCTCACCTTCATGGAGGTTGGAGATGTTGGAAATTGGTTGCGATATCTCCACAAAAATATCCTAGCTGATCCATTGTCTACCATCAAAGTAGCCGTACCTTCGTTTATATATGTCATTCAAAATAATCTACAGTTTTTGGCCATCTCAAATTTAGACGCAGCAACTTTTCAGGTCACTTATCAGTTGAAGATTCTAACAACTGCAATATTCTCCGTTTTCATGTTGAAGAAAACTCTAGGCAAACACCAGTGGTTTTCGCTGGTGCTCTTATTCGTCGGTGTGGCTTTAGTACAGCTTCAATCGAACAGCTCAAAAGCAAATAGCTCTACTTCGAAACAAAAACCATTCGTTGGATTCATAGCTGTTTTGGTATCTAGTATCTGCTCTGGTTTCGCTGGAGTCTACTTTGAAAAAATCCTGAAAGGTAGTGGAGTCGGCCAAGGTGGCAGTGTGTGGCTGAGAAATATACAGCTGGGTTTGTTTGGCACGATTATTGGACTCGTCGGTATGTTTGTCAAGGACGGGGCAAAAATTCAAGAAAAAGGCTTGTTTTTCGGCTACTCCAAGTTGGTTTGGTTCGTTGTGTTTATGCAAGCATTCGGCGGCCTCCTTGTCGCAGTAGTAGTGAAATATGCCGATAATATTTTAAAAGGTTTCGCTACTTCTTTCGCAATCATCGTATCGTGTATTGTTTCAATTTACGCCTTTAATTTCGTGTTAAGTTTACAGTTTTGCATCGGAACGGCATTGGTAATGTTGGCAATCTATATATACGGAATGCCGCAAAAGAAGTAAGAAGTACTATTGCATTTATGTATGTGGTCCATGATTTAATTCGCTGGTGTTTTTTGGAGAAATACAGAAAAGAGACCATCCTGTAAAACTACTTTATAATCAAAACATTTTGTTACCTAAAATATAAACCCAGTATCTCAGATACTACTAAATTGTATAAGCTTCCGAATATCTTTGTATTCTTATGTAGCTATTTATTCATTTCTATTTTTGCTAGTAGATTATCACAAACCATTTTGTGTCTTCTATATAGGTTACATAGAAGCTCTTAGAGGTCCTAGGTACGAGATGGTCCATTGTATCATCATGTAGCGACTGGCTGAAATTAAGTAATCGTGACTATAATTGATTCATTCAGAAAGGTGTGACAGTAAAAACAATGTTTATCATTGAGGTTGTTGATGAGAAATGGAAAAATTCAGTTTAGTTTGTTGATAATCGGCCATGATAGATTTTTTATTTTAGGATTAGATTCACATTTGGACCTTGATGTGTTGAATTTGAGGGCGCAGATTGCAGGATGGTCGAAACAAAGCAAATGAAAATCCTCATTTTGCCTGAGCTTCATTTTATTTTTCTTTGAAAATAAAATTGACCTAGAAATAAGGCTGACGTTTTTCCAATTTTTTTTCTTTTGTTGAAAAAAAAAAAACACTGGTGCTTGTGTTGTTAACAGCTTTATTTTTAAGCGGTTCTACTATTCCACCATTCACAAAATAAAAGGATTTTGCAGAAGGTTTGATCTATTACACACAAGGGCTCACCAAGAACGAGGTTTATATCGATTTTAAGTAATGTCAAGCCAACCAGAAAGAATGATATTGACCATGTGTCTAAGTTTTTCGGACAAAATACGTATAAGACGCTAATTCAGGCGACATTTGAAAAACACTTTACGAAAGGCACGTCAAAGACGTCTTGTGTTTACTGGGTATAGTGGAGAAATTGATCGAAAGAGAAACATCTCCCATATCAGCAATGCCTTCATTGTAAATGGGTACTCTTGACCACTTTTTAAAAAATTGAAAAAGTTAAAAATAAAATCATTAATAGACCAAAATGATGCGGAGGATATGAGACAGCAGCAACAGTGTCAATGCCTTATATACCCAGAAAGGTTAATCAGACGTAGGGGATTGGTTACATGGAAGAAAAGCTTGCTTATTCGAGACGGGAAGATTTTAGAATTTTGGTCAGAGATTATAAGCCTATTCAAAAACAATGATATCATAAGTCAAGAAAAGACAATTTAATTATGATCTAAATGATACTAAAGCAGGTTCCCACTGGGCGACGAAGCTTGTCGCCCAAAGCGATAAAGATTTCGTCGTCCGATATTCATCGCCCAGGTTCGTAGCTTGTGTGTTCATCGCTTTCAATATTATATAAGAAAAAATTTTAATGAAATGCTTTTAGATTTGTTATTTATTATTTTGGAAATATGACAACCTTCAGTTATATCGAGAGCTTCCTCAAAAAGCTTACTCGGTATTTTGCTTCGTTTCCACCTTATCATAAAAACAAGGATATTTCTGAATTTCTACAGACAGTTGTTCGCGTTCTTTTTCTATTTTCAAAGTTCTTCTCAAGTTGTGTTTTACTTTCACACTTACTAGAAGCACTTGTAAAAAACAGCATAATAATAAAAGTTTATCTGCGAAATTTAAATATCCATTATTTAAAATATCGGTAATCCTTTGATAGTTTCAAAAAGATCATAAGTCGCTGGTGAGGGCGACAAGAGAGGGCGACGAATATCAAAATGTTTTGATATTCGTCGCCCGGCGATCAATTGCTTGTCGCCGGCGATGAACTCAAAGCGACGAGCTAAATCATAATCACTGAGCTCATCGCCGGCGATAACTGAAGCGACGAACCTTCGTCGCCCAGTGGGAACTAGGCATAAATGAAAATCATATTGTCTTGTCTTGACTTGATTTATTTTCGCGAATAGGCAAATTTGGCATGAATTTTCGCAAGCGGTTGTTTGAGAAATTTTCGCATGGATTTATTTTCGCAGTCAGAAGAATTATGAAAAACAATTGACTCTTCAGGTGAAAATTAGATTACGCATACTCTCCAAATTTGCATCATGGAAGATCGAGATTTTAGTAAAAATTAAGTTGTATCCTGAACATAGGAGAAGCATCTTTCAAAACATTCAAAATAGTAATAAAAATAATCAAGAAAGTGTACAATAAAATGTGAAAGGATATTAATAATATGAAATTTTGTTTACAATAAAGTATCTACTTTTGTATCACGTGTGTTGTGTCTAAACAGAAAAATATGAAGGGGAATGTTTATGTTATAATATCCGTTTTGAGATTTAACATCACCTGCCAGATTGAAGAGTAAGATAATTAGCAGTTTGAACCCCTCTAGAACTATATATCCTATTTAGTTGTCAGTGTTCCAACTAAGAACGAACACGCCTTTCGTGAAACCCAACAGAGGATTTCCAACAATACAATGTTATATACATCCAACCTCCAGTGTTGCAATCGGAGAAACAACAAAACGCATGAGAAAAATAAGGTTGAGTCAAAACTCAAGTCAAAACACATCTATCACTTTCAAAAACGCTGCGCGGGTCCTGCTCCTGAGTCGATGGGAATTCGTGGCTGAACAAATTGGTTAAATAAAGCCTGGTGTTTTACCTCGCCAAACTCTGGTTTCCATGCACGCACTGGGACAATTGCACCTTCCACGACCACTCATACTGAATATGAATAAGCACTGCTTTATTAATTAGCGATGAGAAATGTTATTGATTGAAACCGATCAAATACACTCTTTTTTATATCTAAGCATGATCTTTATAAGAAGCATACCCAGCCTGAAAATGAAACTTTTTAAACTTTTTTATAACTAACTAAAAAACTTCTTCATCGCCAAAATTGCCAAGCAAATCGAATGCTGATCTTTCTGCACGCTCTCACTCATTTTCGTCCACTGTCGTTACCGTCCTGCCGTTACCGTCATCCTTCTCTCAATATCTTCATCGTGGCTTTTTCGGTAGCCTTCAATTTCATCAGCAGTTAGATTGCATAACGCATTAACATTTGTGCTCATCTCCGGTGTTGAATCGTTGAATTTACGTTTGGCAGTTCTTCTAAACCTAAACGAATTGCGTCACCAGTCGCTGCTGCACCCCATTGTGTCATAGCAACCAAGAAGAAAAACGAATCCCTAATCCATGGAAATAAGAAGAATATTTCTTGAAGATGCAAATCGGTGCCTTCATAAAAGAAAAAACACAAAGAAAATGTCATCATTTTAGATTAGATTAGATTTAAATTAGTGATGTTTGTAACACTTTTTCAAGGGAAAATATTGATTTAACTTGTGTTACTCACCATTTTGTCATTTCTTAACCCAATGAACGAACAAAAAATATAAAAAAAGAAAAAAAGATACAAATTTTCGCAAATGCATACTTTGAAAAATTTCGCTTCGATTAATTTCTGCGATCCGACGACTTTTCGTGCTTTCGTAATTTTCGCGAAAAAGGGAAAAAATCGCGAACATTTTACTGGTTCTCATAAAGTGTATACTGAAACCATAACATCTTTCTAGCGGCTATGTAATGGACATGTCCCTGTTTTCACTTATTGGAAACTTAGACTTTTAAGCTTATATCTGAGTAATCGAGGTAAAAGTTGGTGAAGAGTTGACTTGCCTTCCGGTCTTCCGATCTCATGATCGAAATGAAAGACAATGGATATTGAATTGGATAATGTAAAAACCAGGATGATTGAATCATTGGATATGACAAGTCCGAGTCTTTGATTCTTTCAATTCATCTTTGCGTGAATTGCATCAGGATGAGTCACCAAATCGTGAAGACGGGAAGGATGAACTGGAAGTCAGGTGCATAAATGAATAACCCCCTTGGACGGTGCTAATTTCGAATTTGGCAGTCTTTTCCACATCTAACCAAAATAGACTTTTTCATGAATTACGTCACAACATAGAAATACGAAAAGAGATAGAATAACATCAAACTTTAGCTCACCTTAGCTCTATTCAAATTTCTATTCAATTTTCAAACAATGAGAACCCATGCGTGTTGCCTCGCCTCATTCTCTTTTATGCAATGTTTATTATTTTTTAACTACTCGGTAATATTTGAAGTAAAAACCGAAAATTTTAAATCAAAAACGAGTATACTTAACAAGTTCATTCGTAAAAACAAACATGCTATCCTTATTAGGGCTTCTAAAAGCTACTTTTTTCAGAAAATCGGAACTGAATTCGTTTTTTCGTTTTTATGTTATAATGAAAAACATATTTTCGGTTTTTCATTTCACATACTCGGACGTTTGTTTCATTATTTTACGAACTAAAAGCGTTTTCAAGTTGTTTTTACTAGTACGACCTCCTAAGGAATATAGAATGTTGTGGTGTAAGTATCGGGACCGAAACTAATTGGCGTCCTCTTAATTATGGTCATAAACATTGTTTACACTTTCTTAATTGTCGGCGAATAATTATCACGCCGAAAAAATAAATCTACCAATCAAAATCTCTGGTATTGAACAATAGCGCACGTGCACAGCTGTATTATTTTAAGTTTGTAAAAACAATCTCCTATTGTGCAAAGGTTGAGTGAGAAGAAAGTTATGTTTCTGCCAAACCAGATTATAAAGATCATACTTTGATCATTCATACTCTTACAGAAACCTTCCAGAAAAAGAAGTTGAAGTATTTTTCTCCAATTTTAGGCCGTCAGAATATACATTTTATACATAAATATATTTTTAATGTCATTTATATATGTCAAGGAAGTGGTGATATTATTCAATGCAGTGATGATCTCTGTTTCATCAGAAAGCTGGCAGCTTGTCCGGAGAACATTGTTCATTGTAAAAACAATTTATAACAGCTTGTAAAATTGTTCGTGTTCATTCAAACAGAAATAGCATAAGGAATTTCCACTTCAAAACATACATGTTCATTACGAGAATCAAGTGTACTTTCGTCAATGTTATTTTGTCTTCATTTGTATCAATATCAATCTCAAAATCTTTAATATGATTTTACCAGAGATAGGTAAAAGTTTCTAATTTTGCATATTTGATAAGCTGATCACGGTACGATTTTTCATACGATTTTTGTCGTACAGGTCGTATCGCACTGTGTAAACATAAAAAATCGTACGAAAATGTGTCGTATTATGGTGTCGTGCAAGACAAAAAAAAGGGCAATTTACACGGTACGATTTTTGTCGTACGATTTTTGTCGTACACATTTGATGTATGATTTTTTTTAAAAAGACGCGTGTGTTTACACGTTACGACACTCAGAAGAGAGAAATGATTTTTAATGAAAAAAAATGGAGTGATGAAGCTGTGCTGCGCGATATCAAAATATCCGCATTTTTTAAATTGAAGATAACACAAAAGCAAAGAAGAAACGTAAAACACGTTCAGAGTGGACCAAGTAATGGTCGGAAAGAAGAGATTTAAAAGGTCTCTATACTAATTTGGAACTTCGAAATGAAGAAGTTGCCATATATGCCAATTATTTGAGAATGAGACCAGAAGATGTCGATTTTTTGCTCTCTCTAATTCAAAAAGATATTGCCAAAAAGGATAGAGATAAAAATATTTTGTTTTTTTTTCTTTTCCCTCACTTGACGTATTGTCTGCTTCGATATGATTGGTTAATTTTCGTACGATGTCGTATGAAAGTTAAACATGTTTAACTTTTTTTTTGTCGTACACGACACCATAATACGACACATTTTCATACGATTTTTTATGTTTACACAGTGCGATACGACCTGTACGACAAAAATCGTATGAAAAATCGTACCGTGTAAATTGCCCTCATTAACGTATCCTTTTTAGCAATATCTTTTTGAATTAGAGAGAGCAAAAAAAATCGTCATCTTCTGGTCTCATTCTGAAAACATTGGTATATATGGCAACTTCTTCATTTCGAAGTTCTGTTACCAAATTAGTTATAGAGACCTTTTAAATCTCTTCTTTGTAACCATTACTTTGTAACCATTACTTGGATTACTTTGGTCCACTCTGAACGTGTTTTACGTTTCTTCTTTGCTTTTGTGTTACCTTGAATTAAAAAAAATGCGGATATTGATATCGCGCACAAAGCATCAGCATCACCACTCTCCATTTTTTTCATTTCTCTCTTCTAAAGTGTCGTAACGTGTAAACACACACATCTTTTAAAAAAAATCATACATCAAATGTGTACGACAAAAATCGTACGACAAAAATCGTACCGTGTAAATTGCCCTTAATGTGAACACTTTTGTAATCGTCAGAATCGTGATAATGGCCTGGCGTTTACGACGACTGTAAAAAGAAGAGATTTGTTATAAGAGACTTTTGTTTATTTCTGTTATATTCTTTGTTTTTATTCTTTATATATCTTATGACGTAACGCGCAGCCGCGTGGGCGCGCTTAGCTATATATTTTTAAGAAGTTAATTTTGAGTTCAGTCCTTTATTGAGAGAGCTGCTGTAAAGCAGTATCGGTAATGTCCTAGCTCGCGTTCATGTATATGATGTAGTGGTGATGTAATCGGAGGCAATGGTGGCCGCTGATTGGACAAAAGACGGAAGTGCGAAGCGCCTTTTGCGACATGTGCGCTTTGCAAAAAATTATTTTGGTTGTTGTGATGATCATCCATTTCTGGTGCAGTCCAGGCCGCGGTTTTGCTCCCCTAGATAGGTCTGTAAAAGTATGTATGTATCTTTGTGGTTCATTGTTTTCTTTCATCATCACCTAGTATTTGTGATGTCTGGTCAAAATTTGTAAGGATAGAACCTATATAGCTAAATAATATAGGTATTGTTTACGTTTTTGTTGTTGTGTTTAGCTGGCCCAATTTGCACAATTTGCACTTTGCATATTGCACTTTTGCACCCCCTAATATTATTCGTGGTTCTGATGCAGAAAGTATCTAACCCTAACTCTAACCTGTTGATTTTGACATCCAGGTTCAGATATCAGGGTGAAATTCTGCATCAGAATCATGAATAATACCGCAGTGGCTATTCATACGTGACCGTATTTCAACTTATATTTTCTATTCGTACGTGAAAATCACGTACTGGTAAAAATATATTCTATTCATACGTGAAACGTTTTCATTATAGTTTTTCTACCATTATCTTTCATTTTTTTAGGTGATTAGGAACTTTGACATTATGTTGCCTTACTGTACGTCCAAATAATCGAATAGCGGCAGCTATATTACAAGCAACCCTATGAAGATGTGCACAATCTTCATTTTTTTTTTTCAACGACTTATACCCATGGTAATGTAAACCAGCCCTAAAAATTCGAATGTTTTGCTAATCATAAAGGTTATGATGTAGAAAAGAAAATCTTTTAATTTACACATAGGATTGGGGAATTGAAAGCCTTAAGGACTATTCATGTGGAGACGGGCTCCTATCCTGCTTGACAGGGCTGACTCGGTTAGGGTCTTGCTATATATTAAGAAATGCATATAAAAATAACATTTTGTTCATATAACAAGCTCTGAATTAAGCCCGATTAAAATCACTTAATTTTCTTTTAAAGTGTTAGTTCGATAAATACAAAATATAATAGATCCATCATCCACCACCTGTTGGAGCTTCAGAAAATTGAGATTTGTATATGTGTTGAAAATTAAATTTAAAATTCATTTTAATTTAAAATTTAAAGTTTAAAATCTTTTTATAAAAAAACATCAATAATATGCTCGTGAGCAGAAATTGCAGCTTGAAGTTCTTCAAAGTTGTTAAATGTTTTTCCTATTTCCATGTTTTTCTGTCATACAAACTCTCTGTCACACTCTATCTGCGCACTTTGAACACAACACGTGTGAACAACATGTGTTGTCTCAATTCAGTTTTTTATCGGAAAACCGGGAATCACGTATGAATAGAAAATACTTTTGGAAGTACGTGATTTTCACGTACGAATAGAAAATATAAATTTTTAGCGTCATTTTTATATGAACGTTTTTGTAAATGAATTGAAACGTTAGTATGGTCGTTCTATATTTTATTCTTTTTCAAGTAATATTTCGACTTTTATTGACAAGGTCATCATCAGACTAATATAATTGAAACCATTACAAAGCTAATTAACGTCTCACATTTGACGTCAGAATTAATACAATGCAGTAATTAGTATAAAGAATTATTCCGAAGGTAAGAGAACATTGGTTTCCAGAATGTCGTCGTCACATACTGACCATCGTCCTGGTTCAGGCCATGTTCACTACGTGGCGACGTTTCCCGGAACTGAATTTCCAATGCTTCTCTTACTTTACGGTCGAATTTTCTTTCTTCCATTTTGATGGTGGAGGTGCTTTCCCAGTCGAATCCTCGCTTACATGTTTTTGCATGTAAGGACACCCCTGAAGAGTCCCATTTTTCGTCTCTGATTGATTTCTTGTGTTGTTCCATTCGAGTGGAAACTTTGAGCATGGTTGAAATACGGTCACGTATGAATAGCCACTGCGGAATAATACAGTCAGAAAAAGCAGCAAAACGTGAGATCACGTAAGTGTGGGGTCTATATACCGCAATTGCGGGATCCATTACAACCTCATGATGTGGATGAATGTGGTAAATATGATATCCCTGATTGAACTGTTAGCAAATCGCTTTTATTTTCATATTTTAGCAGTACTACAGCGAAGTACAAAGAAAAGAAATATAATAACAAACACGTGCTGAAAACAACCAACAATCTAATCAGATTGGCTAATCTGACATGTGGGCCCGATAGATAGTTTCTGAATATGCCTCGCTAACTCTTTAAGAAAAAAAATCGGGTCGGAAACGGTTTACCAGGAGCGAATCTAAGAAACATTGGATTTATATCACAATTGCATTATAGTTCCCATATTTACGCGATCCCACGTTTAGCTGTTTACCCTGACTTTTTAAGGGGGTACGATAAGTGCAATAGCACCTACCTGTCTATAGCAGCTAGGTTTTTTTCCTCTAGCCGAATGTTTGTAATAAACGCCGCCCTTCAATAAACGCCGCCCTCTGATAAATGCTGCATCTTGAAAGGCAACATTATTAAAAACAGGCTGAACAGGAAATAGTTTTAAAAGTTCAATAGTTTTATAGTTTTCTTTTATCAACAAATTCTTCCACGTTTGCAGGAATTCAAATTGATGTGTAATTAATTGCAAAGTAACTTTCAATCCAATTGCTATGAGCTTGGACAGTTCTATTTATTTATTTATTTATTTATTTATTTATTTATTTACGAATGTTTACCCATGCCTTTTCAGTTCCTTAAGGTATTGTCATCAATGAGGGTCCTGCGAACGAGGTCCTAGAGCATTTAAAGCCCCCATTTGGGCTATGGAAGCTGTACAGGAACCGCTCAACTAGACAACCATCCTAGACATCATTCCTACTCTCTTGCTGAGTGCTAAGCAAGTGGTAAACATCCCACTAAATTTTCCTTGTTTAACATCTTACACATTCCATTTGCATAAAAAGTATTCGTTTTGGTGCTGCTTTATTGAAACAGGGAACAGAATCACTGGACTTTTGAGTCTTGCGTCATTGAAAGCTGTGAAAGTTTTCATGCCGTAGGAGAGACGGTAACATTAATTCCTGCGAAATTTAATTCCCTTAAGGTAATGTAAACATATCTTTTTTGTAAAACGTTTTAAAACAATCTTTTGCAACGTTTACTTAGGAAATGAAAACATTGTTGCTTGAGGTCTGTATTCACCTCATGCAATAAACACCGCCCTCTAATGAATGCTACCCTCTATTAAACACCGCATCCAAAAACTGTCATTTGTAATAAACGCCGTGGCGTTTATTAGAGGGAATACGGTATACGGTATGTCGTATCTTGATCCGCCAATCTGATGCGCTTTAAAAGCATTATATCAGCCCATTAGGAGCCATCAACTGACTGCACACTAGCCTTTGAGCAACTGCTAGATCAATGCTTGGATCAATGCTTGGCAACTGCTTTGACGTAAGGAATTACGTAAGGTTTATGGGAAGCCCAAGGACAAAAACTCCCAGCTACTTAGTTACTGACTTACTTACTTTACTTACTTACTTGACCACATAACAATAGATGATTTCCATGATGATTACTCTTTTGATGTGTCTTGATGATTAGACGTTTTAGACAATTTTTTCATTTGTGTATAAGTATTTTATTCAAAGTTTTTTTTTCGGTCCTTTAAGCATTAGCAACAATCGAGTGGAATCATTCGCTTGTAATAAAAATTTGTGGTTTGTGGTGTAATAACAAATGTAAACATGAGATGTATCTATTGTTCATAGGTTATCTAAGATGATAAATGATGTTACAGTAGAAGAAATCCCTGAAAGGATGGATGGATGGATAAATTAGGCTATAAACAATCACCTTATGCTTAAAAGCTGCATATTAACTTATTTCAAATGTATTTGGACACCAGTGAGAGACTGACTGGACACATTGTCAAAAACATAACTTTATATAAACGCTGTTATGTAGAGAAAGACCCTATATACTGGATATAATATGAATAAGAAGAGGGGTACTCAGACATTTCATTATGGATATAAGCTAAAATTTGGGATCCAGTGCTTTAAATAGGCTACAGTTTCTTTTAAAAAGGTCAACCAAACTAGGCTGTTACCTCTTATTAAAAGGATTTCAAGGAAATCTTTCATCTTTATATTGCTGTAATTGTTTCATCCATTCAAGTACCCTTCTATATGCACAAAATGTGTATAATACTTTGGCAAACTTTAAGTTTAGATAATGTTATTTTTCACCTAATATGTGAGTCTCTACAAACTCCTTCCCTATTTTTGGGTGTACACTTTGAGTGTGGGAAAAAAATACTGCTTTGCATTATTGGGGCCAGAGATACCTGCAAAAACATATAAAAAAGGCTGACTAATTTAGAATCTAACATGCCAGTGTAAATACTTTTTGCAAATGTGCCAAAATAACATCACTTACACAAAAATATCTCAGATTTGTTATGAATCTTGACTTTAGGTTTGGGTTATCCAAACTGAGTTGTTGCTGGAAATTTCAAAGTTTGTAAAGAAGAGGAGACCACAGATTTTTTCTACATGAAATAGGATCATTTTAGTGTTGTTTGCCAAAATTGTTATGACACAATATTTCTCACAATAAATTTTCAGGAAGTGTTTGCTCCAATTGACAATGCTTAGGATTGATAAGTCTGGTGTAACTGCATAGATGTGTATTTTTGCCTGTGTGAATATAAAAGTGTATAATTGACTGTCACAAAAGTAAAAAACTTTCGAAATTTATATTGTTTCAAAGTGTATAAATCGCCTTGTTTATCTCTTATCCTGGCAAACCTAATAACCTTAGCTACTCCTTTTTATAAAAGGTTATAAAGTTAAAGAGCTTTATATGTGGAATTATTTGGTTTTGCAGTCAACTAAATTTGTTTTTTTTATGGATTGAAACTTGTAGAACTGACAAATTTGGTGTTAAAGAATGAAAATGTATAAGGGAAATGAAAAACTGACACTGGTATTTTTGCAGAGCCTTCTCAACAAAATTCAAGCTTGTAAAAAGATTTTTAGATTTTACTTCAGTTGAAAACCTTCTTTTAAAATAAAGTCACTAATATGGAAAATGATAGTAAAAATTTTGAAAGTATTGACTAGGGACGTTATCCTTTAAGTCGAAATATGACAGTTTGGTAGAACTTTATTGGACGTATCTCTGAATTTCAGGGCACATAAAATTGTAGTTTCCAAACTATCTGTGAATGAAAATCTGACCTAAGATAGTGTGGTAAGGTATCTTTGGAAAAGACTGTTCTGTACTGTGCTTAAGATTGAATATATCGTTTTTGTTTTGCAGGTCAAGAAGTTTAAAGGAAAATGTAGAGTTGAAAGTTGTAATCTCTATCATAATGAATTAAAGGATTTAGAAAAACATAAAATCATGGAAATTGTCAAAAAACTTTTCAAGATTATCATTATTTTACACCAACCTACTCTTTATCATGTGTTATGCGATCTTCCTCCTGTTTTTTTTTCTGTTTCTTAATTGCTTGTCTGCAAGTTTTTATGTATTAATGTCTTCAGCTACGTTTCACACATAGGACTAAAAGTTATTGATACATGTGCGTGCGTCTTTCTATTCATAGTCATAAGACAATATTTGATTGATGAATTTGCATTATTTTTATTCATTCCACGTTATGTGTTATGTTAAGACTGATAAGTAACTCTCTCCATACTTTCGCCAGCTACACTTTTATTTTTAGAGAGAATCTTACGCAAAAAATTAAAAATGATAACGCTGTATTTTGGAGCAAACGTAAGACAACCTATAGTTGTTGAAGGAATTGACTGTTTTTTTAAGTTCTACATGAAAGGTTGGTAAGATGAAAATGATAGAATTCCAAAACAGCAATTGTTGAGATAACCGTTCTCATCATTTTAGTTGATCAAAAGCAGTCCGATTGTGTAGAAAAAGCATCTGGCTGTCTGCATCAAGACGATTCTGACCGCAGCGTTCTTGAGAGCAGTGAAGGTAAAAGTTTTGCTGGAGAATTGTTAAAACTAATTTCTTTTCGTTTAATGGTTATGGTTTAATGGTTTAATGGTTATTTCGGTCATGTTCATTGCTCTCGCAGCCAGTGATGACGTTTATCTCGATGTCAAAATAAGCGTTGCATTTATGTTATTTTATAATATTTATGTCAGATTTTCTTCATTATCACCATTATGTTGAATTAGATTATTAGTTTCACATATTGCTTGACCTACCTTTTATTTTAAGATGATGATGACGATGATGATGAATCGGTCATAAGCCCTTCAGACAGTGAATTGTAAGTTAATTTCAGACTTCCTTTAGGCATCGCACAGAAAATAACATTATCAGGCATTCTTGTCATAAAGTTATTGTAACAATATTATTTTAGGCAAATTTTTAATTTTCACGATTTTATAGGCACTATGCACTTTGAAGCATCGAAATTGATTCTAACCGGTCTTTTAGTATTTGAGAAGTTCATAAAGAATAAAAGAAATGGATGTGCTTGTATTTACACTCAACGGAACACTAAATTTTGATCAAATTCCAAAATTGTTTTTTTTTTTTTACAGATCGTCTAATTCTATGCTGAGACTCGTCCGTATCATGAGGTCCAATCTCAAAGATAAGCTATCAAGGGATCGTGGGTACGTTGATAATGTACCATAGTCCAATGCATCAAAATAGACTTATAAAAATTTCGATTAGACAGCCCTCAAAATTATTTGAGTACGCAAAAGTCACAATTTGGTGCTTAGAACACCATTTTGCCTTCTTTTTTTCGTTTAGAAATTTGCTTCGGTTGTTTCACACCAATGCTAAGATGTACGTATATATGCATCAGGGAGATAATTGATAAAAACAGCATCGACCAGAACGAAAAAAGCAGATTTAAACATGTGTCATTTCTATCTTAATCTTTTTCGGAGAAAAGGAAGTGTCATGGCGGCTTCTTCATCATTCTGATGCACCAAAATGTATTGTAGTGAAACGTTCCAGCATTTGATTTCTTGTCCATTTCTACAGGAATAGTTGACTACTATTTTACCTGGATCTGCTTTGCTATTCATGAAATATTGGATTCAACTGTTCAACCGTGTTAACAAGAATTATAAACCAGACAATGGAATTGATTATCAATTTATCAGTGACTACTGTATAAACATTACTAGTATTTATTCTGTTTTTGTTAAGAACGTTACTTGGAAATGCAGCTTTCCGTAGGTTTTGAAGTTCAAGGATGTGTAATTATTACAGATTCATAGCTCAATAAGTTGTATCAAATGTATCTTAGCGAAAAGGAAAATATTTAAATGAATATTTGCCCAAGTACTGTTTATAGTGAAATTATCAAACTTGTACACTATTCTTATGTTTCCATGGCTTTATTTATATTACATTCCACAACAAACCTTGGTAACACGCGTGCTTATGTTGCTTCCATCCTTATCAAAATAATCAGGATATAACAATTAGAAACTTCTATAAGAAAAGTTTGGTATTTGCCAGTTATCACTTCGAGATACCATGACCAGTCCATAATACTATAGCCGTCATAGCGTTACGCTACAAATAAATAAGTTTGCCGATACCCTTAGCCTTCGGTCTGACTTACCACCAGAGATCTCTCTGTAACTTACGCATGCCTCCTACTAATTGCCTATACTGCTTTCGAAATGCATTGGAAGTATCGATTCTGGCTCTAACAGTGGAATTCAAACTCCGACCGAAAATCGTGGGTGCTATCAACTCAACTATCGCAGTAGTTTCTACAGGTTTGACAGAAAATTCACATCAGTACACTTCACAACATCGCGAATAAACGTAATACAGGAGAATTTTAAGTGTAGAGTTTTAAGAATGAAGTATATTCATTTTTTTGGTTTCAGAAGGGAAATTGGCGAAACGCGGTTCCCACTCAGCATGTTGTACGCTCAGAACAGTCATCACACCATTTTCGGGTCACTCGCTTCCAAAAACGAATTTTTGGTTTCAGAAGGGAAATTGGCGAAACGCGGTTCCCACTCAGCATGTTGTACGCTCAGAACAGTCATCACACCATTTTCGGGTCACTCGCTTCCAAATACGAATTTTTGGTTTCAGAAGGGAAATTGGCGAAACGCGGTTCCCACTCAGCATGTTGTACGCTCAGAACAGTCATCACACCATTTTCGGTTCACTCGTTTCCAAAAACGAATTTTTGGTTTCAGAAGGGAAATTGGCGAAACGCGGTTCCCACTCAGCATGTTGTACGCTCAGAACAGTCATCACACCATTTTCGGGTCACTCGCTTCCAAAAACGAATTTTTGGTTTCAGAAGGGAAATTGGCGAAACGCGGTTCCCACTCAGCATGTTGTACGCTCAGAACAGTCATCACACCATTTTCGGGTCACTCGCTTCCAAAAACGAATTTTTGGTTTCAGAAGGGAAATTGGCGAAACGCGGTTCCCACTCAGCATGTTGTACGCTCAGAACAGTCATCACACCATTTTCGGGTCACTCGCTTCCAAAAACGAATTTTTGGTTTCAGAAGGGAAATTGGCGAAACGCGGTTCCCACTCAGCATGTTGTACGCTCAGAACAGTCAGCACACCATTTTCGGGTCACTCGCTTCCAAAAACGAATTTTTGGTTTCAGAAGGGAAATTGGCGAAACGCGGTTCCCACTCAGCATGTTGTACGCTCAGAACAGTCAGCACACCATTTTCGGGTCACTCGCTTCCAAAAACGAATTTTTGGTTTCAGAAGGGAAATTGGCGAAACGCGGTTCCCACTCAGCATGTTGTACGCTCAGAACAGTCATCACACCATTTTCGGGTCACTCGCTTCCAAAAACGAATTTTTGGTTTCAGAAGGGAAATTGGCGAAACGCGGTTCCCACTCAGCATGTTGTACGCTCAGAACAGTCAGCACACCATTTTCGGGTCACTCGCTTCCAAAAACGAATTTTTGGTTTCAGAAGGGAAATTGGCGAAACGCGGTTCCCACTCAGCATGTTGTACGCTCAGAACAGTCAGCACACCATTTTCGGGTCACTCGCTTCCAAAAACGAATTTTTGGTTTCAGAAGGGAAATTGGCGAAACGCGGTTCCCACTCAGCATGTTGTACGCTCAGAACAGTCAGCACACCATTTTCGGGTCACTCGCTTCCAAAAACGAATTTTTGGTTTCAGAAGGGAAATTGGCGAAACGCGGTTCCCACTCAGCATGTTGTACGCTCAGAACAGTCAGCACACCATTTTCGGTTCACTCGCTTCCAAAAACGAATTTTTGGTTTCAGAAGGGAAATTGGCGAAACGCGGTTCCCACTCAGCATGTTGTACGCTCAGAACAGTCATCACACCATTTTCGGGTCACTCGCTTCCAAAAACGAATTTTTGGTTTCAGAAGGGAAATTGGCGAAACGCGGTTCCCACTCAGCATGTTGTACGCTCAGAACAGTCAGCACACCATTTTCGGTTCACTCGCTTCCAAAAACGAATTTTTGGTTTCAGAAGGGAAATTGGCGAAACGCGGTTCCCACTCAGCATGTTGTACGCTCAGAACAGTCATCACACCATTTTCGGGTCACTCGCTTCCAAAAACGAATTTTTGGTTTCAGAAGGGAAATTGGCGAAACGCGGTTCCCACTCAGCATGTTGTACGCTCAGAACAGTCAGCACACCATTTTCGGGTCACTCGCTTCCAAAAACGAATTTTTGGTTTCAGAAGGGAAATTGGCGAAACGCGGTAATAGTTACATATTATTTCTTTCTTTATGAAAAGTGACTTTACAAGTTGAAGCAGGTACGTAGAAGTTCCAGATGAGGTTTTCGCAACATGAACTTAAAAGTGCCAGTATTGTAGTGGATAAGATAAAAAGTGACTTGCTTTGTAAATGCTGCCAAGAAACGAAGCCAAAGCATGCAGGTTTGCGTATCACTGAACACCTGACGCTAAGGCAGACCTGAGCAGCGACGAGAAAACTTTTTCTTTTTTTCTGTTCCAAACATCAATCATAAACTGAACATAAAACATAAAATGTTCTTGCGACATCTTTTTCGCCGATGCCTTCACACATTGAAGGAAAGAGTTGAATTGCTCGCAAATACTTGTGTTGGCGTTTTCTAAACCATACAACCCTTTGCTACTGTAGATGGGTGAACAACTGTGTGAATAACCGTGGAAAATATCATGGTAAAAGCGGGTGTTCTGGAAGTATCCGTTCTCTCTATTTAAGCAGTATTCTTCCAGGGAACATGCAAAATCATAAAAAACAACTTCCGGAGCTTCTAACATGTGCGTATACAAAGAACATGCAGGATCTTTGCGTCCTTCACTGCTATTGACTATGTGACATCCATAGCAATGGCCATGTTGAGGGCAAAACCACAAGAAAAGAAATGTTGCTCCCTTCTTGGAAACAGAAGGATAACGCTTTGAGCAATTTGATGTAGTTGGATTATCATCAAACGTCTGACTTTGCTTTGAGATATCAATTTCAAATTTTCTAGTATTGCGAAGCTGCTCTCCGGTTGGTGAAAAATAGTAGGCACGACCAAGCTTGCTAGGGTTGTACGAACCTTTTATAGGTGTTGCTTGAGATGAGGTAACTTCATCGTTTTTCAGATGGTCAAGACGATCAGTAATGTATCTTAATAGTGAATGTGCATCGGGATCTAATGAATTTTCGTTTAGAAATACCGACACAAATTCTGCCAAAGATGGATTTACTTTGTCAATTAATGCCACAAAATCGTCAGCATTTCCGCCATCAGGTGAATCCAGAATTTGTAGCACAGTTGACAAAATAGGATGTGGAATGAAAGCCCGTAATGGGGCATCGTAACTTAGTAGGTTTAAAACCTTCTTTGTCGCATGCAGTTGGGAGAAACTCAGATCCTGCAACACGAATCGCTGAACCAATTGTTTACACGGGGGTGGTAAAACATGTAGCAGTTGAAGCGTTTGTTGTTCGCAAGTCGCCGGATCTATGGTAATAGGTCGCTTCGAGGTAAGCACAGCAAGATGTTTCCGCGCTTCTCGAACTGTCTTTTCTTTCTGTTTCAGTTGCTGTTCAGTTTCACCAGGTGCTTTCACTGGATTACTTATGAAACATCTGTCAAAGCGTCGATGCTTGGTCGGAATAGTAGCAGAATCATTGCTTTGCTCCTCTATTGGCTTAATGTTGCAGTTATGTTGCAATATGCCAATCTTTGTTCCATCACATGCAAGCATTTTAGGTGAAAATCCGCACCAATTACACGGCCTACGGAATTCACGATTTTGATGCGAGGCCCAAGAAAAGAATGCCTTTCGATACGTTTTGGCAGAAATGAATGCTTTTCCTGACCCATTACGTGTGTAGGTCTTATTTATTAAGTCAGAAAAGGCAGTGAAATTGCATTTCATTGTGCACACCATGTCCACATACTGCCAGAACAACTCTTCAACTACAGCCACATATCTTGAAATACGGTATATAGATTCACTGCTGCCATTCCACTTAACGACACACTGACGGGTCTGGCAAACAATTTTGTACAGTTGACAATTGACAGCCGTATCTTTGGTGTACAACGTTGTCAACATATCTGATTCGAAGAGGTGCTTTCCATCTTCATCTGTTGGCCAGGGTAGCTAAATAATGAAAAAATTCTTAATTCTATGTTTTCAAAAATTATGAGATAGAGGGGGGCAATAAAGAAAACATTTCACGATTGGTTATATACACTAGGTCTACAAAATACGCCGTTGAAAGAATCGTTCATCTCAAATGTTGGGTAGTAAGTGATATCAACCTTAAACCCGTCATTTATACTGTATTATGTTACCTCGCACAAGCAAGTAGAAGTGTCACAAGTTGGGTAAAAGTCTTTTACGAAATTTTTGTCTTTCAAAGCTTGGCAACTATCAGACAAATGATCCAAGCAGTTACTCAAAAGAAGTTCGTCCATCGGGTCATTACAAATGTCTCGTGAAAAAGGCGAATGAAACGACCACATGCCAGTTGCAACATTGAAGCCGTCAACAACCTACAATAACAATAATAACAAAACAACTGATCCCCACTAGCAATACAGAATTACTTGCCGAAAGTAGGCATAAAATTAATTTCATTCCTTTCACATATCGTTAATCTACCTCGACTGGATCATCATCAGCTTCATCATCACCATCAGAGTCTTCATTAATTTCATATTCAAGATTAAATTCGTCATTTTCTTCATTAAGTGTATCTCCAACAGGATCTTGTAATAAGGTGTGGTTGTGATAATTTTCAGAAATGTAATGTTTAAATTCTTTGAGATGTTGGCAAAACTCAAGATCGTCATGCAGCGAAATCAATTTCCGTTTTTTCATGAACCGGCTTTGACACAGTCCAGAACAACATTTCACAAATACATCATCACTTATGTTGGATTTGAATAAGTGAACAAATTGATGTCCTGAAGAAGCCTTAACAGAAAACTTCTCTACATCCTTCTTTGCACTGTAAAGAGGCACAACGGCTTTTGAAACATTACTCAAAGCTTCTTCTAGTTTCTTAGCCATAATGCTTGCAACTGGTACGTCAATAGCTGGTTGCATGTAGGAGTGATCTTGATGACCACTGTCATTTAGTGACATAGGATACTATAAGAACGTATGTAATTTGATTAACGAATATCAGACCTTAGCAATATTCCTGATGCAATATACTCACCTACAATCAAATATCCAAGTAAACTCTTACTGTACAATTGAGAATTTTCATAAAATTGATTACCTCATTAAGAATATCTGTCAGGACTTTGCAGTGACAGCATTTAATTCCATCCCATTCTTCCACTCCAAACCCAACTTGTGCGGTTGTCATCAGAACTTTGTATATAATACAAGAGCAATTCATCTTGATACCTGAGCTGGTCACTGTTCTTTTGACTGTCACATAATCACTAAACTAATGAATAACAATTAAAAGATAAGAGTGGCCATAAACGTCAGCCACAAATATATACGCCCATACTTTTTATCAGGGACTCCGATAAAAAGATTCTTTTCCTTGGCGGTTTCTGCCATCCCAGAAATTCGATTAAACGAGAGAAGTGAAATTATAATCGTCCAATGCAAAAGATGCAAGGAGGTTGTATTGTATATCTCACAATCTGTTTCATTTATTAAACAAACTGAACTGCATGATGCAGTTGCATGAAAAGACACTGAATTGCCGGGTAGTTCTAAGCGAACCACTTAATTGAAACTACCTTAAACTCTCCACTTTCTGGATGATAATCATTCATCACAACAACTTGTAGATTTGGTGTGTTCACTCGCCAAATTATAGTTCCGTCACTGAACAACGTGCTTTTGAAACTTTGGTAAACAGTTGTGAACATCGCAGTTTGTGTAGTCAAACTTTCAAATTCATCTGATATGCCCAGATATTCCAAAAAGTCAAGTCTGTTCATCTGAACCCTTTTTGATTGATTCGGATTTGATCTCTGAAAAGCAAACAAGACTTTTTGGGTGTCCGGATTTATATAGCTAATAAATCTTCTAACTTACATAAAACTAACGCAGAGAATTTTAGCGTTTACTAACTTTAAATATGTTTTTTTCAATTAAGTGAAGAGAAAATAGGCTAGACTTTCAAAAATGAATTTCTCTGTTGCATAAAATAATGATAGATGCAACATGATTCAAGAAGCTGACATACCTTGTTAGAGTTTATTTTCCTTACAGGTAAAGAAGGTATATGGTACTTATTATTGAGAACATGGTTCATGATCAGGCTAATATGATTTTGTAGTGAACACATATCATCAACATCATTGTTTTGGGAAATTAAGACATTTCTCATAATTTGATTGCGAGGAGACTTCCCCTGAGATATGAAATATTCATTTTTTTTCACACCAGTGCTTTTCTTTGCCATCCAGTGGTGAGTGTTCGGACAAGCTGATAATATAAGAAACTGCTGATGCAAAGATAATTCCTCTAAATCCTCGTAGGCTTTATATACTTGATCAAGGTTAACTTCGATTGAAGGAGTGTGGTCAGTTGCATACTTTAATAATGCTTCTTCCCACAATTTGGCATCACCAAGGCCTTCAACCTTAAAGAACCTGTATTACAGAAACGAGAAGTTACATACGAAGTTATTTTAAAGTAACTTTTCAAAAAACATTATAGCCATTGCAAAAGTGTTCTCATTTCTAGGATTCTTTGCATATCTTATAAAAGCATCAAAAACATACCACTTATCAGCATTGCTGTTTAATCTCACATGTCGTGCCATTCTTTGACAATAAACAACAAAACCTGGCGCACAAATATCAAATGTCTTTTGGAAAATTGCATGAGCAATTGGAATAGAGCTACTGATAGAACTTTTGTTAGTTTGTGTTATCTTTTTGAATTGTTTCGAGTTATGAGTAGGTCGATGCTCTAAAAATATGTATGTGGAGTGAATAACAAAGTGGACCTGACAGTGAAAGTCCATCGGAAAAAATAATCAACAGTTTCTGCAATGACTCTGTCTTTTAAAATAAGACTATAGCAAATAGAATTAGAAACATTAGTAATACTTTCCAAAATCGGTAAAAATAATACCTTTCTGAAGTTTAAGTCTATGATCTTGTGCTGCTAAAATATCCCAGTCATTATAAATATTGATGATATGACAATCTCTTATGTTGTGAGTGGATATTAATTCTGCAAAAAGTGTACGCCAGTTGCTTCGAAAAAATCCCTTGTGAAAGGATATGGCAATGCTTGTGATTAACATCATTAGCAAGAAGTATATAGGTGATAGCAAATTTTTTGTCATGAACCGTCATTCTTTATGAAGCCACAAATATCAAGGGCTGGACAACTGCTCACTTTCAAAGCTATGTTATAAAACTCTAAGCATGCTTGAGGTAGTGATTAATGGCATAAGGGCGCATAACAACAAGGTACCAACTCCTCTTACATACTGCATACATACTGATTTATATTTTTTCAGTTCTAAAGTATAGGAAATCATGGCCAAAATAAAAGGTTGATATATTCCTACATAAACAACTGCTGAAGATTCTGTGTAAAGTTTGCTTTCAGTTTGTATGCAAGTTTAAGAGGATCTATACCTAGGATTTCCAAGCCCACTAACATTTTCAAAACCTGGAAATCATAATTAATTTTCAACACTTCACAAGATGGGACATCTACCTAACATGAAACATTCATCAGATGTTTGAGAAAAATACATTATATAACAAATCAAACAATGAAAATAATCTTTTACCTTAAGTACAATGTCATCTGCCCATTTACTTCAAAAATCAAAGGTATGGCATATACGATTCCATCCGAACAGTTAGGGTATGTTGCTAAGTTGAGCAGTTGCTTTTCTGCATTCAACAAATATGGTGTACTGGTCCCAGTCTCCTGTTCATCAAGGATGCAAGACATTAGCAGACCTTGAAACATTTTCTCCAGGTTAATTGCTTCAGCACATTTCAAAATTGTAATGGCAAGTCTGTCGGTTATTGAATCTTAAAAAGAAAGACTTAGGTTTGTAATTTTTCAGTTCAAAAATGCCGTCCAATCCATTACAAAATCTTACTGGTTACGTATAAGCAAGCATGTCTTGATTTTGTTATTGTATAATTGTGGTAGGTTTGTAGGTAAGGTAGTCTGTAGTTCTGTTGATTTTTGTCCTTGTAGTATGTTGTTCTGTAGTTACAGAGCTATAATTAATGAACAAATAGAATTTAGCAATTATATTGTCATTGGTTCCATGGATTTGTGTATATAAATAAATCAAACATCTAATTGCGCATGTGGACAATTCTTGCTGAGGGTTAACAAAGGTTTTATGAGAACATTATAACGTTACAAAAGGTTCTACGTGCAATATGAAATGATGATATAAAATTTGAAGAACATAGAAAGATTTAAGAGATGGCTTCATGTATTTGAATAACAACGAAATTGTGTAAAAACATGCTTTGGTCTCCGAAAGGAAAAAACGCACTACAGACACATGGTACACTGATTCACTTCCTAAACACATCTTGATATGTGAGCAACAATTTCCGTTGAATGCTTTTACACAAGTGTTGAGGTAAAAAGATGACTTCAATTGTATGGTATGAATAAAATAATGTTCTATTAGCTAATGAAGATTATTTTAGGTTATTATTTTGAAGGAATTTCCTAAATTTTTGGAAAAAATTAAATTGCCTAGAAATTAACTTCCTGGTTCTATTCCTTTAGTGCTTCGTTATGCATCAACACGTCGACAGGGAATGGTGTTGAAGCAAGATCAGCACAATGAAGTCAACCACACAAGTTCATCGCAGGCAAAGTAAAGAAAACCTAAAAATTATTCTGCGTGAAGAATATCATCTCAAATGTTTACTTACATTGGATAAAGAAAAGGAAAACCAAATAAAAGAAGCTTAAACTGCGCCCTACCGAAAGGCCATGAAGAGACAAAATCATTGAAAATTGGCAGGCCGAAATAAGAAAATAAATTTCTGCATGTCCAGTTCTTCTGTTTCATGTTCCTTTTCTACTTCTTGAATACGAAATATTCATGTAAGGTTCAAGTCATTGTTTTACGTTTACTTTCCCTGAATCCGACATATGCTCCATTTAGTTTTCGGAACCATTTTTACCTCGGAGGACAGAATTACGCTTCTCACATTACTGTTAATACGATCATGCGCTCAACAAGATTGATAGGTTGCGCATTTATAAGCACTGCAGACAGGGTCTAATCTAGGCCAAAAGACCGCCCATTGATTGCTGCCCTCTGCGTTTTTTGTTTTTTTTAAATTTATTTCACAGGTGTAACCACCGAGCGAAATAAAGCTCAGGTTGCCCTTTTCCTAAAAAAAGTGCCCTTTTTGATGTTCATAATGTGCCTTCTTTCCCTTCCATTCTAGATTAGACCCTGGCAGATGCATACAGTATAGTAGCTAAATGTACCCATTAAAAGCAAATAAACAAATCAATTAGCTATCAACAAACTAAAATGAAAGTGGTTTACTCACCAGAAGAAAAAGAAATCTGAGTACTTGATGATGAGGACTGCTGCTCAAAATCAACGGCATCAGTCCCACTTCCTGCAGAAAAAGCATCAGTAAGAGGAGAAGTGGGAAGAGTAGCAGCAGCACCAGTAGTAGTAGTAGAAGTTTGCAATGATGATAATGACTCTTCTGCTGCTGCTATAATAGGATGTGCATCGGAATCTTCTTGCTCTGAAGTCATAAGACCTGTACAACACTGCTCATTTAAATAAGAAACCTGTGATGATTCCATACTGCAAACTGCACGACAACTGTACAAACAAAACCCTGGCTTGGAGTTACACAAACTGTTCACAGCTTTATCTGCCATTTACCTAATAAGCGGCTTTCTTATTATCGGACCGTAGGAACACATCCAATAAACCAATCAAAACCGTGTATTACCTACTGCGAGCTGGGACATTGCCGTTCCTCAAAGTCACGAAGATGTAAATAGTTGTAAACATAAAAAGAACCACGATTCCGTTCCTGTGTGGTATCCATCTCTCCATTCGAAAATAGAAAACAAATTTGCCCCTATTTCTACATGGCGCTACCGATGATGAACTGAAGAACCCAAACGTAGAAAAAGCAGCTGATCGAGTGCAGTAATCAAACGAGAGGTATACGTTCCTGCTAGAGTTTGATTTTAATCTTTGAGTCTTGGCGGCAAGTCGGCCTTAGGCTAAGTAGAAGATTATTGCTTTTTACTCTACTTTTATTGCGAGTCTGTCTCTTAAAGTGTTTTCGGGATATTTTCCTCTTTGTGGACTTTTTTGTGTAGATGATCTTGGCTACTTAGTCGTTCTTTTACGTTAGAGTCAAAAGGATTTTGATGTTGTTATCCTTATAATTTCTACATCTGTTGAACGGGAGTGTTCTTTTCAAAAGTTTATGAGTTTGCGAATTGACGTATTGTTTACAGATAAATCGTTATCAAAACATTTTGAGTCGATATTTTTTGAGAAAATTTCCTTTTTGGAAAGTGTTTTGAGGTTTAAATCTTTCGACAAAATTAATTGGTGTTTAAAAAAAAAATTTAAAAAAAAAAAAAAAAAAAAATTTTAACTTGAGTTATTGGAATTGTCGATTAATTTAAGGTGTTTGATCATTTAGTATTTTTCGCGCGTTTAAATTAGATTTTTGTGTGATTATTGTTCTTTTAATAAATATATATTACAAAAGTATTTTAAATCATGTCTTCATTGGCAAGAAAGCAAAACAGGAGAAACGCTCTTAGAAGTAGTTTAAAAGGTTTAATAGACGAGGCAAGGTTGGCTTTAGGAGAAGCCGAACCGAATGAAGCAAGACTGTTAGGTTTGAAGAATAGCATTGAGTCTAATATAGAGGTTTTAAATACTTTAGACAATGAGATAGTCAGTGCGTTAGATCCTGATTATGTTGAGCAAGATACGTTAGACAGTATAGCGGCAGTCCAACCAACTCATGAACTACTTGCTTCTCTACAGTTAAAGATGGAGAAATTGAGAGTGGACGCACTCAAGGTTTCATCATCCGATCCTGACAGAGGTAGCAGTGTAGGCTCTTCTGGCATCAAGTCGTTTAGGCTGCCACGGAAAGATTTGACCGTTTTTAAAGGAGATGTTTTGCAATGGAGAGGATTTTACGAACAGTTCACCAAGATAGTGCATGAGAATGAAGAGTTGAGTGAAATTAACAAGTTTGTTTATTTAAAGAGTTTCTTGGGTGATCAAGCTTTAGGGGTGGTTTCAGGTTTGTCCTTGACTGCAGAAAACTACAAAGAAGCTTTGGATCTTCTAAATGGTAGGTATGGAAACCCTCAAGTCCTCATTTCCGCATATATGGAATCGTTGTTGAAATTAAATAAGGTAAAAAGCTTGTCTGATATCAATGGCTTGAGAAAGCTCGCCAACGATATCGAAAATTGTGTGAGAAATCTTCGGTCTATGAATGTGGAAACATCAACTTATGGCGGTCTTCTCATCCCCATTTTGAAAGAACGCCTACCTGATGAACTTATTTTCCACATATCAAGACGATTCGAAGATGACATTTGGACTCTAGACCGTTTGATTGAATTTATGAATAAGGAAATTCAAATTAGTGCGAATTGTGCAACATTTTATAAATCTTCTAGTTCTCATTATCAAGATAAGAGTACAGCATATAACTTAGGTATCGGTGCAGAAAGTGAGGATGTAAGAAAATGTGTATTTTGCTCAAAATTTCATAACTCTTGGCAGTGTAGAAAGGTGACCAACGTCAAATCCAGAATAGACATTTTGAAAAGAAAAAGAAGATGTTTTGTATGTTTAAGGTCAGGTCATCAGAAAAAAGATTGTTCGTCAAAGTATATTTGTAAGCATTGTAGTGGTAGACATCATATTGCAATCTGTTTTGGAAAATCTATTGGCAAAGAGGAAGATAAAGCGAACAGTGAACAAACAACTGATGAGAAGATAGTAGATAGTCCACAGAACTTAGTTATGTCAACGAGGGCAGAGCGTGATTCTATTTTATTGGAGACTGCTACAGCTCATGTTCATGATAGCTATGAAAAGACCAGAGAGAAGGCAAAAATTTTATTTGATAGTGGAAGTGAACGAAGCTTTATTAGGGATGATCTACGTAGAAAGTTAAAACTAGAAACCGTTAGACAAGAGAAAGTTTTGATTCAGGTGTTTGGTGACAGTGGCGATAAACAATACAAATTACTTGACGTGGTGAAGTTTAAAATTAAACATAAAGAAAAGTACTCTTTTACTTTTGTCGAAGCTCTTTGTGTACCTAAAATCTGTGGTGCAGTGTCAAAGAAAGTTGATATTTCCAAATACGAACATTTGAGAAACTTAAAACTAGCTGATTCATTTGACGGATCCTTTAACGTCCCTGTGGGTGTTGTTGTGGGAATCGATTTCTATTATGATTTCTTCACAGGAAAGTCACGTAGAGGTAAATGCGGTGGTCCTGTGGCCTCAGAGACAGTTTTAGGTTGGGTTTTGGCTGGAAAAGCAAAAGCTAAAGTTGAGAAAGAGGCAGGTAATTTTCATACTTTGAGATGTGCCGTTGAACAGGAGGATGATGGACTTAGAAAGTCTCTCGAGCGTTTTTGGGAGGTTGAGAATATTGGTCCAAAAGATTGTGTTGTCCACCAGTTCGAAAGTGATATTGTGCATAATGGTGTGAGATATGAAGTCAAGTTACCTTTTAAGCCTGATCATGATACCCTTCCAGATAATTTTGAGACGTCTAAGAAAAGATTGCAATCGTTGACCAGAAAGATAGAAAAAACTCCGAAGGTTTTGCAGGATTATAAGGAAGTTTTCGTAGAATATGAGAAAGAAGGAATTATAGAGAGAGTACCCGAGAGTGAGATTTCTGCAGAGGTTGGTAAAGTGCATTACTTACCGCACAGGCCAGTCATAAGAGAAGACAGAGAAACAACTAAAATTCGCGCTGTTTTCGATGCGTCCTGTGCTATAAATGGTCCTTCATTGAATGAGTGTCTTTATTCAGGCCCTAATTTGTTGTCTAAAGTTTTTGATATGTTGTTAAGATTTCGTTTGAATAAAGTTGCTATTTTAGCTGATATTAAGAAAGCTTTTTTGAATGTTGAAGTTTGTAAAGAGCATCGTGATTTTTTAAGATTTTTATGGTATGATTTTCAGCATGAGAATCCCAAGTTGATTATTTTTCGATTTTTGAGAGTTGTGTTTGGTCTCACTAGTAGTCCCTTTTTGTTGAATGGTACTGTGAAACAGCATTTAGAGAAATTTTTGCCTAGCGACAGAGAGCTTGTTGAGCGTCTCTTGAAAGATTTTTATGTTGACGATCTTATCTCCGGTACGGATAATGCCGAAAAAGGAACGATTTTGTTTGTTAGAGCGACGCAAATTATGAAAGAGGCAGGCTTAGAATTGAGAAAATGGATCACGAATGATTCGGAGTTGAGAAGTGTTTTTATCGGTGATAGTGAGTTTTCGAGAAGTAAGAAGGTCTTAGGTGTTGATTGGGATATTCTGGACGACGAGTTTGTTTTTAATTTTAGGAAATTTTTAGAGATGTGTGATGGTTTAAAGTTGACTAAGCGAAACATTTTATGTGTGTCAGCATCTTTTTATGATCCGTTAGGTTTTATTTCGCCTGTGACGGCTAGAGTTAAAGTTCTTTTTCAGTTGTTATGTAAAAATAAGCTTGGTTGGGATGACGAAGTTTCTGACGATCTAAAGCTTGTGTGGTTTGATTTTGTAACTCTCTTGAAAAGTTTAAATTCTGTAAGATTGAAGCGTCTAATTTTGGAGTCTGAGTGTGAACGTACCGAGTTGCATGGATTTTGTGATAGCTCAAATGAAGTTTATTGTGCAGTCGTTTATTTAAGAATTGTTACGGTTCGTGGAGTTTCTGTGAATTTTGTTTGTGCCAAAACCAAAGTTGCTCCCTTGAAATCTTTATCTATTCCGAAACTTGAGTTGTTAGGTTGTCTTTTGTTAGCAGATCTTTTGAGCGAATGCCAATCAGCCTTTTCGGGGAGGGTTGTCATAAGTGACGTTTTTTGTTGGTCTGATTCTGAGATTGCATTATGTTGGATTAAGGGAAAGGAGAAATGTTGGAAGCCTTGGGTGGAAAATCGAGTCGTCAAAATTAGAAAAGTTGTTGATAGAGAAAGATGGTTCCATGTGAAGGGTGTGGAGAACCCAGCTGACTTCCCAACGCGTTCTTTTGAATCTTTTTCTGATTGCTGGATAAAAGGTCCTCATTTTCTATTAAGTTCTTCTATTGACGTAAATCTTTTTGAATGCAACAATGAGTCTTTGTTAGATGAAGTGAAAAGAGAGGAGAAAAGAAGTGCTGTTGAATCTCTTACGTTAGCAGCTATTTCAAAGAACAAAGGTAATGGCTCTTTATTTACCGAGGTCGACATTGCACGCTATGGTTCTTTGAACAAATTGATAACAATAGTAGGTTACGTATATCGATTTATCAACAATGCGAAAAATCACGTCAAAAAGAACAAAGATCTTATCATTTACGAAAACATGCTTTCTGTTGCTGAATATAATGAAGCATTAATTCGACTCATCAAAGAAGAACAATTGGCCATTCGTTCCGACAGAATTTTTCCGAAACTGAAGAATTCATTGAAACTATTCAATGACGAAAATGGAATCCTTCGACTTCAAGGACGATTTTCTCAATCACATCTGAAGTTCCAACAAAAGCATCCCGCTCTCCTACGTAGCGATAGTTTTCTAACGAAATTAATAGTACGTGACGCACACGAAAGAAAGCTCCATCACGGTGTAGAAACAACTTTGGCATGTGTAAGAGAAAAGTTTTGGATAATTAAAGGTCGTAAGACAGTTCAAAGTATTTTGAGAAAATGCGTTATTTGCAAACGTTTCAATGCCAGAACATTTCTACCCCCTCCGACACCAGACATTCCAAGTTTTCGTATTGAATGTGATTTTGCTTTCCAGACTACGGGATTAGATTTTTGTGGTCCGCTTTATGTTAAATGTAATTGCAAGGACTCCTTATCCTCTAAGGTCTATATCTTGATTTTGACTTGCGCGACTAGCAGAGCGCTGCATCTTGAATTAGTGCCAGATTTGGGTAACGAGTCGTTTATCCGTGCTGTAAGTCGTTTTTTCTCAAGAAGAGGCTATCCAAACTTAGTCGTCCATGACAACGCAAAAACATTTCGTTCAAAAGAAGTAAAACATTTTTTCCTGAAGAAGGGCGTGCATCAGCAGTTCATCTTGGCATCAGCTCCTTGGTGGGGTGGTTTTTACGAGCGTTTAGTCCGAAATGTAAAATCTACGCTCAGAAAAATTCTTGGTAAATCGTTACTTTCCTTTGAAGAACTAACTACTTTTTTATGTGAAGTCGAAGCGACAATAAACTCTCGTCCTCTAACGTATTTGAACGAGGATGATCTAGACACGCCGTTAACTCCATTTCATCTTATTTACGGAAGAAACATTTTATCGCAGAATCCCCTCAGTGTAAATAGTAAAAACGAACTACTTCATCCGTCCAAACGCATTAAATATATTTCGACTCTTATTGAACATTTCTGGAAACGTTTTTCTTCGTGTTATCTCGGTGATCTCAAACAAGTAAATCTTTATCGTATTCCAAAGTCAACAACTCAAGAATTATTATGTGTTGGCGATATCGTGCTGCTAAAGGAAGAATCACTACCTCGCAATCGTTGGCGAATGGGCCGTGTGATAGAACTGGTCATCGGTCGTGACGGACGCTGCCGTGGTGCAAGGATCGCAACAACGTCTAATGCTGGTCGTCAAACCATATCAAGTCGTCCTATACAGAAATTGGTCCCTCTTGTTCAGCACGAGACTCAACCCATTTCGGAATCTAAGGAAGGTTGCGCGCGAAGCGAATCTGCAAGCGATGATAGTGAGATCTTAGAGCAAAACACAATAATGAGATCGAAACGTCAAGCGGCAGTACAAGGACAGGAAATAAGACGATTACGAGAAAAATTTGGATAATCCAAATTTTGGGGGGAGTGTAAAAAGAAGAGATTTGTTATAAGAGACTTTTGTTTATTTCTGTTATATTCTTTGTTTTTATTCTTTATATATCTTATGACGTAACGCGCAGCCGCGTGGGCGCGCTTAGCTATATATTTTTAAGAAGTTAATTTTGAGTTCAGTCCTTTATTGAGAGAGCTGCTGTAAAGTCACGAAGATGTAAATAGTTGTAAACATAAAAAGAACCACGATTCCGTTCCTGTGTGGTATCCATCTCTCCATTCGAAAATAGAAAACAAATTTGCCCCTATTTCTACAACGACAAAATATCAAAAAAGTTTGATATTTTATCGTTGTATTCGCTCTATTCTATGTAAAAGTCTATTGAATTTTACGTCAATTCTATTGTTTTTTAAGATTGTGAAGGCACATGCTTCAGATTTTGCAAAGAAGTTCAAACTCAAAAGGGAAAGAAGTGTCTTGTGTTTGAAACAATTTTGAAATTAAAACTTTGAGATACTTGAGAGTGTTCAGACCTGGCGATTGGCGATAACGACGATTGATACTTTTTTAAATCGTAGTAATCGTCAGGTTTGAACCAGGCTTTACGTCGAGAAAAGTGTGTCAGCAGTTTTCTGGAGATAATCGCCACGAGAGAACCAATCATTTTTTTACATTTTTTTACAGCGCTTTGTAAATTATAAACAGCTGCACGTTCCCAGACCATTCTCAATTGTTCTACTTCAGCATAGGGTCTGTTTTTTTATTCAGTTAATTGTCGGACGGAAAATCGATACTTTAAACGCCCACAAAAAACTTTAGAGGAACAATTGTGCTATTTTTAAGTGTTGATTTTAGCTGGTATGGACCCAACTTCTTCCAAAACAATTAAGAGTGAGATCGAAAAAGTTTTTTCTTTTATAATATCACAAGGAAAAGTAAATTGTCGGACGGAATCGATAGAAATTGAGATTGGACAAGACTAAAGGTTTTTTAGCTATTCTATCGAAAATAACATGAAGTTCCATACGAGATATGCCTTAAATAATAACTTAGTATATATTAAACGATGTAAACAAAGTTTTTAACATGTACATGATCAACACCTAACGATATGATCCGAAATTCACCCTAATGGAAGTTTTGTCGGACGGAATTGTCGGACGGAAGCGATGTTGACTCAGAAATGTATAAAAATTTTTTTGGAAAAAATGACCTAATTCTTATTTCTAGAGAGTGTCTCCAACTTACCACCATGATATAAGAGGCCAATTTTTAAATTACAAGATATTGATGCGCCATTTAATCAACTTCCGTCCGACAATAAAATGCATAAAAACTGGTAAAACTTTTAATTATCATACGTTTTTGAAAGATAAAAAGCAAAAGGTCATTAGCTATTTGCATGTAGCGGTAAATACAAAAGACATTATAGTTTTATACCGCCAGGAAACCAGGAAAAGCTATAATTTGACTAATATCACTCGAAATTTCCGTCCGACAAAAAGTGAATAAATCAAAGGGAACATCAAATACAACAGAAAAAGTACTTCAAGTTGTAAATTTACTGAAAGAAACAATGTCCCTGAAACCATTGCTGACATAAACCAGGGCATCGCATACATTCTTCATCTTTACATTGTATGTATTCCCCCAAACACAAAGCACAGTGATTTTCGTCAGGTATATTGGATAATTCATGACAACAAATGACAACATCTTCGCCATAAGAATACCATTATGTGAATTCGAATCGAATCAAATTTGAATTTGGAATTCGAAGCAATAACTTGGTTGAATGATTATTTGAAATTGGATAAAACATGCAAATAGCATGAGAAATTTATTGAATTCAAAATTGGTTCTAGGACAATCCTCCCCTGAAAGAATGGCACCCCATATCCAGGGGGTGGGGCAATGCTCCGGGGACAATTTTCCGCGGGGCAATTCTCCAGGAGGGGGATTATCGTTAGACCTTCTAAATTAAGTAAGTTGGTAAGAGTTGAGGAGAAAAAAATAAGAACTTTTTTTGATGTTCTGGAGGTGGTTGGAAGTGAAGAATTTTTTCGTCTATTTTTGTCGGACGGAATCATTCAAAATAAACCGCAATTCCAGACAATTACAAACCAACATTAGGTATTTCAAGTTAAAATGATAATCTTTCTTATATACATCGATACTTTAGAAACATAAACATTTGGTAGTTGTCCTTTATTTTGTTCTGAAGAACTTTTTTGATTCGACTTTATTGTCGGACGGAAAAAAAATAGGGAGCACTGACTTAAACGATTTTTTGAACCATAATTCTTTTCGGGAAGGTTTCATGCCTTACTTTTCCAATTAAGTTGTTTTATAAGGTTTGAATTGTCATAAAACAATACCTTAGCAAAATCTATGTGATCTTTTAAAGATCTATAAACTTAAATAGAAAAAATTCCGTCCGACAAAACAAATTTGTTACCAGCATTAAGTAAAGTCTCGATTTTTGAAAATTTCGAGACACAGTCATCAAAATGCTATGTTTTTCTGAAAATAAAAGACCTGAAGAATCGGAAAAACATAATAAAAACCTATTTGAACCAATTTTATTTTTTCGTGTCAGCGAGACCTTTTTTATAACAGACCCCATAGTGCAACCGATCAGATCTACAATAGTTCATTATCTTTAAAGGTCAAACTTTGAAAGATTTTTTCATAAACATTTGTCCATGTACAGAGTGTTCAACTTGCGAGAGATTATTCAGAGTTGGTCAAAATTTGTAAATGAGCGTTCAGGTGGGTTCCTTTGCAGCGAAAAATTATGCGCAGAAAAAATTGGGGTTTTTCTATAGATGGATAGAAAAAATAGCCCGTTTGTTCATTTGTTTGTTCAAAAGAATTTCAATACAAAATATAATATCCGCATACAGAACCGTTGAATAACCTTTTAAGAGATTAAAATCTTCTCAATCCACATGGAGTTATAGAAGAAGGAGGTCAAAAGACGAATAAAAGGAATACTTCTTCAAGATTCCATTTGTTTTGAATAGAACCACTAAATTTCAAGTATTTAAAATCAGCAAAATTGCATCAGAATTATTGCACACAGTATAGTAATTTTCTAAAAAAAACACTAAACAGTACCTAAACATTTTGTTGCCATGTTTTTGAAATCTAACATATGTTTTTTATATGATACTAGAGACGTTTGGAACTTTGGAATTCGTGTTCACACTAAACCACCACCACGATTGTGCTCCTGATTCAATCGATTTGTATATGTTTGCGATACTAGATTCCAAGCTTCCATATATCTATCCATGCACATAGCCACACATTTCTGAAATGGAAATAATTGGTAATGTATTTTCAAAACACTCACTGGTTTAGTATCAAGTATTAATTTCTTTGATAAGTGATGTTTATATACCTGTTCAGAGCTATCTAGGCTTGTGCCAGGCTTGTAAATGCACTTTTTGAAGCACTTATCAGACATTTTCTATGAAATAAAAAAGTACACCACATACTGTAATTAATTGCAATTCTTGAGAAAAGAACTGAACAGCAAAAGAAGAAAGTATTAGAAAGTATTAGGTAAAACCTTGCTTGGAGACCTATACTCAGCATCGATGAAACGTTGCTTTCAGAATTGCATACAGAGGAAGAAACGTTCTTCTACATCAATTCTCCATATTTATGAATGTGACGGTTTAAGGGAAAAGGATTAATAATCGTTTAAGCGATTCTCCCAAAATCGATTTTGGGATTAAACAATCGATTCCAGGAAATCGGTAATGGGATTTCCAATCGATTGTTTAAGATTTTAAAGAATCTCAAAATCGTTCATTGAATCTTAAAATCGATTTAAAGAAAATTCATTCACAAATTCATGGCGGCCATCAACGATAGCCTTTGCATTATGCATTCTGCGTGTAATATCATTTTCACTACCCATGAGGTGCTTTTATAAAAGAACTCATACTGTAAATTCCTTTCGCGCGTTGGATGGAGAAGTTAGTGGTTCAGTCAGACGCTATCAAAAAAGTGAAATAAATTGCAACTACAAGGAAAGCTTTAACAATAACTAATGTTATGGTATTGTATCCTGTCTTATATTAAATGAAAAGGGAGCCCTATATTCATTAATAATATTGACAAATGTTATGAAAATCCCAGTTTTGTATAACACGACTATTTGAATTAACAATTAACTATCAAGCTTTACTTCGTAAAGTCGAACATCAAACGAAAACCTCGAAACACATTAAATATATAACATTTGATGTTCAATAATAAAATGAACAGGCAACACAGCAAGATTTCTTGATCCTTTTTTCATTTTAGATTATCGAAGAAGAATAGTGGGAAGGAAAAGTATCTGAATATCTAGCGATCATCACTAAGTTAACTGATTATGTAACTAACATCACTACGTTAAAAGCACAGGCATAGTTTTATTTGATCATAAAAAGAGAAAAACAGAAACATCAGAATCAGTGGAATCATTAATCTATCGGGTGGGCCAAAATAAACTCCCCTAATATTTTAACAACAATAACTTTAAAAAAAAAGGATTTTTATGCGTAGATTTTCTTAGACCGTAAAATTGAATATGTTTTGGAACGTGTTAGAAGATTTCAAGTCAAAACATTGAAGATTTTATTTCTATTTCGTCAGAAAAGAGCGTCAGTTTTTTATGATTTTCGTACAATCAAAATTTGCAGTGGTCCACGAAAAATTCTATAACCTAACAAATCTTTCACAATTTGACACAAAATTTCCTTTAACTATTATATAATTACATGTCAGTTTCAGTATAGAGCAAAATAAGATTTGATTTTTTCTTTACAGTAGGGAATTCTTATTTTTAATTTTAGGGGCGTTTTTTTTTGATGCCCACCCGGTATAAAAACCAATAAAGTAAATTGAAGTACGATTCACAACTCTGTGCACACATTTCAAGATTGTCTGCATTCCGCATTTAAACTGATTTACATAATTATGGTATAGAAGTTTCACAGTGCACAGTTGTATATAAAACAAAATTTGTAACAAAGATTTCATATTTTTAGTATCGAATTGTACTTTGTTAAAATTAAAAACCTTTAAAAATTTCCCACGATAATTTTTTTAAATTTTAAATGCATGGCTTTGAGTTCGTTTTGCCATTCATCGTCATCAATATTGAAGGTGGCAAACAAATGCCCTTTTATTAACTTTATCCTTTTAGGATCCAGTTTCTGACAACCGTGATCCCTTTTCAAATCAAAAGAAAGAAGCTCTTCCTTTGAAAAGGAAACAACTATCAATTGGAGCACACAGTCAACAAAGTTTTGGCTCTGCAGACAAATCTTTGCAAGTGTTGTGGTATGCCCCATGGAGGACATAGACCTGACAGGAGTAGCAGCCCCAGGTAACGTTGCAACAACAGTACCACAAGCAGGCAATGCAGGACCAGCCACATCACCAGTCACCATGTCATCAAGTGTAACACCAACACCACTCATTTCAAGATCAGAATCATCAAAGAGCAAAGGCACTTGTTGGTCCTTGCCTAGTGCATGTTGTGTGTTTTCTTTGATCTCATTTAGTGAATTTACTATGTGGGATTTGCTGTAAATGCTGTTGTGTTTCGCTTGTTTATTTCTTCGGTCTCTATTTTATGTTCAATAATTTTCAATGCTTCATCCTTGTCCATTTGTGTGGTTGCATTCACTTTTCCACCTATTCCCAGGTATTTTTTTGTAAGAAGTGATAGATTGCACAGGCGGTACACAGGTTGCTGTGTGTTTTGAAGAAAAATGGAAAAATCACAAAGCTTTTTATCAAAAACTTGTTCTTTGGAACGAGCTAGCACCATCAGCAGTTGTAGCTAAGCCTTTAAACAACCTTTGCGCAACTTGCCAGAGCAACACCAGTACAATTTTCTGCAGCATAAATAAATCAATGCAGAAAAAATCTTTGACCCTAAAATAACAATTGAGACATAAAGAAAACGCCATAAAAGAATTAGATTAGTTGGCTAAGGAAGACCCCGGAAAAGGGAAAATTACATCAACCAGTCCAAAAACGCACCTTGTTCATTTTCTGGTATATACTGCTCATTAAAGCTGGGCTCACAACACAAGAAATTCTAAAATAAACAATCAATAAACTTTTCACACTTAAACAACAGTTGTTTCTGGCAACATTTCTGGGGATTGAAAGAAATTTTAATTGCCTTACTTAATTCCATCGTTAAGCATTATGTTTGTGCTGCAATTTTTGTTCGCATTTGATCAATTATATATAAATACATTTGCAATTTTATGAAAATTAACTTAGATGAAATACATTCCTCAAAAGATACACCCATGTCTTAAATGCGGGGATTTCTTCAAAAGAACCAGATATAAAAACTCACATTGATGCAGCATGCTGTTCACCAATTTTGAACTCTGATAGCCATGTAAATAGAGAAGTTCCCAAGATACATCATTATCACATTTGTCTAATATATCGGTAACCGTTTTCAGCATGGATTGCATCTTTGCAACGGAATAATACAGCACTACTGCGTGCAATGGAAAGTCTCATTCAATTCTTTACTTTCCATAGTAATCAATTTTTGGTTTCAAGAACCGATTTTGGGATTCAGCAAAATCCATTTTAAGATTCACCAGGATCGATTCTGAGATCATGAATTTTGAAAAATTGATTCATACAAATTGATTTTGAGATTCAAAAATCTTTAAATCCATTTTGTGATTAAAATCGAAAAAAGCGATTGTTATCCTGCCCCCTTAAATCATCACAAATATATTCTGATTGATAAATCACTTGATTTAAACGGATAACAATATAAGTTGGATATTCATATTATCATGAATGAATTCATATCATATTACATGATTTTAAAGCAAATGAGTTATGTTACACATCAAACTGGTATGATCATATACTATAATGACATATAAAATACAAATTGTGTAAAAGCAGCTTAAGGTAGTAAACACAAAAAAGACTCACAGAGAGCAATTCTTGTGCATTTGCAACTGCTATTTGTTGCTTGACAGATTCCATTACCATAGCATTGTTGGCCTTGCTACCACCACTCCCATATCCACCAAGTGAAGAGGAGGAACTAAGTGATGATCCGAAATCGTAATCAGACATATTATATGGATTGTTTTTACTTTGAGATTATCCAATAACCGTATTATTTAACAATCCTATAACACTAATGGGAATGAGTTAAGAATACTGCAAATTCTCTCAAGGTTTTAAAACTTTCAATCATGATTTTTCAAACTAAAATTGCTTATCTTTCCTAACACCTTAAGTAAAACTGTTCCTATTATACAAAACAAGGATATCTCCATAAAGTTGCTCTGTATATGGGATATGGGTGCATTAATTGAATGAAGTAAAAATATATATAAAAACCCATCCATTGCATTGGTGCTAACATTGTGATAATATAAAAATTCATGAGAATAATATATACAGGAAAAGTAGCAGACAGAGAATGCACCAAAAAGAACTGTCAGTATAGAATTTCATTTTTTAGATGTTTTAGTTCCAGAAAGTTTATATTTGCACAGTTACAAAATATGCCCTGGTTAAAAAAAGAGAGATTAAACAGAATAAAAGATATCATCTGTGCATAGACTAGAAATAGTATTTCTAGGTTACAATTTTTCATTTCTGTATTTATTTTCAATTTGCGAGATTAGGTTTAATAATCTTATGATGCAAATACAAAATAGAACTAGAACTAGAGCGTGACAAATCTTTTTTTGTTGAGATGCCAAAGAACAGTACTTATCTTCAAAGGAATCCTAATTTTCTACATCTCTAAGCTGTCATGACAATTAAAATGCTTTTAAGGCACAATTTCCTCAAAAGTGGATGAAACAAAAAGCAAAAAGCAAACAAAGAAGAAGCAGTAAAATATATACATGATGACACTTCTTCTGTTGGCCTTGGAATGATTAGCTATCGCATCGAAAAAAGTCTATCCTAAGTACGTAATGAAAAAATTAATTGAAAACAAAATTACATGGTTACCACAGATGCCAACGAATTACAGAAATATGGAGTGAAATAAAATTTTAACCCACATGCTACAGCTTTCTAGAGTCTCGCTACCTCGTTAAACTGTCGATGCATTCTTTGTCACTTTTTACTGAATAATCGAGAGTATCCCGGATAAGCTTATCGGACTATTAGCCAGAGTAAAACCGGGTTTCTTTGCGCGGATATAGGATGCGCCGAGTGAAAATATTTATCCAAAGTTATTTATGCGCGGGCTGTTTTTAGGTAGTAGTATTGTGTAAACCTGCACGACAAAATTGAAACAATTCTATTTTGCAAAAGTCATAGGTAAAGAAGACAGTTTTTTATTTTGAATTCGATCTTTCAAGAGCTGCTTTATAAAATGATGTCGCTTCATTGAAGATGGTTTCATCGGAAGAAATATTGCTCAACCGGTTCTGGATGGAGATTGGGATCTGTTTGATGATGTTTGGTGGGTGATTGGAGTTGACATGTACATAGTTGATCTCGTTTTCAGGTTTGTGATAGGGTCGATACGTTCCGGTATTAAGGTCGAGGGTTACGTCTAGGAGGTAGTTGACCGTTTTCATATTGCATTGTATCACTATTTCCAAATCGTGGTTTTTGAATATTCTTTGGAAATCTTTTTTGATGCGTTCACTTTGTGGACCGGAGATGTTCTTGAATACAGCCAAACCATCATCTCTATATAGTCCGATATCCTCTCTCTTGTATTTTGATGCGATGATCGATAAGATAAAACATCCCACTAGCTCACAAACTTCAGCACCGTCGTATGCGCCCATTGTTACGTCAAAAAGATTGTTTCCTTTTTTCATCCAGCAATCGCCATTTTTGAAAAGAAGAGATTTTCTCGAGTGGAAGATAATATCTTTGTCCTTTCTAATCGCTACCGATTTTTCGGCGAATTTGATGGCATTAGTAAGTAATTTTTCACTGATTGACGGATAGAAGTCTTTTACGTCAAACATCATAAATTTATGGCTTTGCTTGTCGTTTATATTTTTGAACCATTTGATTACGTTTACCGTGCTTTTCCATTGGTTGAGTTTAAAGACGTTTCGTAGTTGGGTATTGATGTTTTCGATGATAACTTTACTTATTCTGCCAAGTTCGTTCTTCGCGGGATTGATGAGGCGAGTTGTTGGATTATTAAGAAAGTTCTCTTTGTGGTCTTTCAATGTGATAAAACAATTGTTTTCTGCATTGATAGTCATTCGGTTTATTATGTGGTGTTCTCTCATGATCTTTTTGCCTTCTTCGTTGATTGAGTGTTTGGTATTATTCGTTGTTTTTTTGTACGTTTTTGTCACTGAGTTATTCAGGATTTTATCGTATTCTTGTTTGGTGATTTTGTACATGTTTGTTGTTTTATCAGCTGGGACGTAAAGCTTATCAGAGTTTTTGATGTTCTGAATGTCTTGTCGTAGTTGTTGTTGAAAGTTGTTCGTGGTTCGTTTGAATTTGAGTTTTCGGACGAAATCGATAAGTTCTTTTTCGAATCCAGCCAATTCTGGAACTTGACGTGGAGTGGTCGGACTTTTGAGACCATATGTTTCAAAATTTTGCTCCTCCTCCTCCTCGTTCGCTTCTTTTTTGTTGCTTTTGTCGTAAAATATTGCTTTCCATCGCATGCGTTTGATGACAGCTTCTATCTTATCGACGAGTTGCATCTTGTAGCTGTTGACTGATGCCGTCGGAATATTTTTCGTTGAGTAATGTAGGTTTATCTTCTCCATATTGAATTTCCAAGTGAAGTGCTCGACTTCTTCAGGAGCGTGTTATGTAGTATTCTTCTTATCGATTCTAACAGTGCTCGATTTCGTAAAAGAGCTTTATCATAGGTAAAGAAGACAGTTTTTTATTGGTACTTAAAGTTTCATGCCCACTTTCGTGGACAATCTTCAGCCAAAGAAAAACGTTACAGTTTACTCTCGAAAAATACAATGCGTTGTCTTCCATTTGACGTTACGTGATGTTGGCGTCATATCGGTGTCTCAATAGTTCATACTTTAGGCGATGTCGACATTTCGCTATGATTTCTGTCCGTTTGTTTAATAAGTTGCTACCATCATAGTTTGCAATCTCAAATTTTTCTTGCAAGCATAGCATGCATCTGTTTGATTCGGGCGTATATGCTTTGGCGTTTTTTATTTTTCTCCAGGTGACACTAGGGTTGCAGTTTATTTCTTTTAAAAGCCAGATTTCGGTTGACAAAGTTGTACTGTTTTTATATTTTTCCACGTTAAATGTGGTCTTGTGGCCTGCGAATCGTTTTTTGAATGTGGGTTCTGTTAGACCAATGTATTTTGTTTCACCGTAGTTTGGTAAGTCGGTAGTGACGGTGGCTTCATATACAAGGTTGTTTGACAGACAGTTGTTACCAAATGGGCAGTTCTCTTTGTTGGCACAGTTGCACATTCTTTCTTGGTTTTGGTTTGATGGTGTCGAAATCAAACGTTTGTTATGCGCATTAATCAGCGACTTGACATTTGGCATACAACTGTAGCTGACCTTTACATTGTTTTTATTGAACAGCTTATGGAACTTGTGCTCTCGTGGGAAATGTTTCTTCACCAGGTTGAGGAACTGTCTCCCGATGTTGGTGGATACGTTGTTATTGTATGGGGGGTTGAACCATATAATGTTCCTTTTCCTGTTATTTCGCCGCTTGCTTGTTGTTGGTGTGTACTTGAATTCGTGGTTGTAGCCGGATCTTTCGAGAGCTGCTTTATAAAATGATGTCGCTTCATTGAAGATGGTTTCATTGGAAGAAATATTGCTCAACCGGTTGACATGTACATAGTTGATCTCGTTTTCAGGTTTGTGATAGGGTCGATACGTTCCGGTATTAAGGTCGAGGGTTACGTCTAGGTAGTTGACCGTTTTTATATTGCATTGTATCACTATTTCCAAATCGTGGTTTTTGAATATTCTTTGGAAATCTTTTTTGATGCGTTCGCAAAAGTCATATAAAAAAACACTTACAACGCTATCTTCAGTTATAATTTGTATAAAACTAGATTTGATACTAAATGATAAGTTCTTGTCTTTTTGAGCATCTGCATCCCATGCAAAACCTTGATTGGGGGAAATAAACCGAGAGTAAGTAATTTATTTCAACAGTATGTATACAACATTATCAGGGGCCGCGACTCGACTTTTATAAAGTGGTGGGGCCACGTTATAGTGATTAAGGTTGGCGCGGGCGAACCGAGAAGATTTTTGAAAATGTGTCCGTCTAGATTGGCTAAAACAAGCCCCTTTAGACTAGGCTTTAGCAAAAAGTCTTCACGAAATATGAACTATTTGCAGAGGAATAAAAGTCTTCTTCATGATACCTGATTAACATGATACCTACTGATAAATGTTAAATCACATGTAGAACTACTAAATTAGCAACATGAAATTTTGATCAAACAACATCCAACACTAGCATAATTATAGCACATTTTTTGAAATTGCTACACTAGGTTGTAGTAGGTTGTGCGCTCTATGTAATGATTTGAATGTCCTTGACTTTATACTTTAATAAAAACAACTAAAACATACAAAAACGTTTTCAAGACGGGACATATACTTTCAATTAATGCTTAGCAACAAATTAAGCACGTGTTTGCCTGTGTTAAAGATAATGGACTATTACATGATGCAGAGCTAAGGATTACACTATTTTGATGTCAGTGGAAATAGAACAATTGAGAAATGATCTGAGAACGAGCAGGTTCAGTATTGATAAAGCGCTCAAACAAAGTAAAAATGATCGTTTATAACGTTGGATCAGCTTCGTGTGTCAACTTGGCGGTTTGTGATTAAAAGGGGCTGGGACGAAAATGTGTAGATTAGGTTAGTCAAAGGAAAACTAATAACCGGGGAAAATTAGTCACCAGGCTCTAAAAATTAAGAGAGAATTTTGGATCTAGCATTCAAATAATCTTCATCAAAAGTTAAACAGATTTAAATGGATCCTACATTTGGTACATCATAGTACAGCTCAAAAAATTAATTAGCAAGTCACAGTTTTTAAAAATTTCTTTTCCTTTTGCTGATATTTCAATTAAGGTTACTGTAAAGGAAAAAATTGGTAAAAATCACATTTTCTGATTTTTTGATATTATTATAGAGCGGAGCTTAATTTTCCATATGCAATAAATCTTTTTTGTCAAAAGTGTTTTTATTTCCCAAAATACGAGGAAAAACCGTTTTTGAGAGAAAATTCTGCAGGAGGGTTTTAAAGAGGCATTGTACGGCTCAAATTGTAAATATTATCGTCACGTGATCATCGAACATGAAAAATATAAACAAATATGGCGGCAAATAATCAAGCTTTCTCTGTCGGAGAAGAACAGAGAATTTCTTTATTTCGGGAAATCAACCTGAAACATAGTTTTGACACCTTTTAAACAATATATTGGTGAAAGAATTCATTCTTCTACAATACGTGTTAGAAGTAATTACTGAATTTTCTCATGAATTATAAAATAATATGGAAGAACTTCTTCATAAGTCATCGTTGTGTGTGAAGAAACATGTCAGCTGTCTTAACTCAAGTAAGATTACTTTTATCATTATAAGAGAATGTTGTGGAAGCTAATTTAAAGTGATTTGATTTCACTGCCTATTTCAATCAATACAAAACTTTTTCTTCGTTGTTTGTTCTCAACGAAACTTAAATTTGATTACATTTACTCACTCGTGCATTTTCAGCATTGTATATGTAACTCGACTTGCAGCAGAAAAGATGGTGAAAGATCTGGTTGCCCCTGCAAGACAAGGGAAGTAAAATGTGGAGAAGAATGTAAATGTGGGAAGAAAAAGAAGAGAGTTGTTATTATTATCATATATTTAATATTTCTGTAAAAAAAATAAGAGTCTATCGTTGAATCGTGATCTAAAATTTACATTTTGATACAGACGAATGATATTTCACATCGAAAAGGTCATAAAACAGAACTTATTCGTATTCAAATGTCATGTACAAACCCATATCGTTTGAGAAACATAATTGTCAAGTGATAGAAAAAAAAGTATGTAAATGTTATCCACATATATCTTCAAAATGATACATAGCTTTCGCATCAGAACCACGAAATTAATTTCTTATATAAATTCATAGTCTTTTGGTGCTTTTATTTTTTTGCAACTTGATAACGTAAGTGAAAAAATTGATTACAAAAACAGCAATGTTTATATTTATACTAGCTCATCTTGTTCGACATCGTTTCTTGTTTGGCTTTCCACGATAACCCAAATACAGATACGATTGTTTCATAAAGAGTAGATATGGGACATCAAGATTACAACGACCGTTTTTTTCGACAGCCCTATTTTTGTTGATTTCAGCCGTACAATGCCTCTTTAAATAAAACATGTAAACATTTTTCTTTTCCATTGAGTTAATCTAATTAGTCATTGCCATTAGATTGTTGAGAAAGAAAATTTATAACAACAGAGCACCATTCCGCATGTTTGTTTATCATGCTGAAAGTTTCCAGCTGAGTAATTTTTTAAAACCGCGTTTTCTCAAAATTAAATTTATGTAAAAATTCTACCAATAAGGAGTTCCTGTGACACGAATATTTATCGAATTGCTAAAATAATTATACCCACGTGATCACAACAGACTGTAGAACAAAACCGTGTCACAGTTTTTGAAATAATTATGCCAATCAAAAATAAATCGTTGCTTTAGCTTTGGAGTTAGCATAATTATGTTACTTAAAACTTCTTTCATCATAACTTTTGAAAGACTTAATTATTTAAAAAACGCTGACACGGTTTTTGAGTTCGATCTTTTGGGAACATGATGCAATAATCTTTAGAAAGAAATTTCAAAAATCTGTGTCACAGGAACTTGTCAAACACAACTACAAACTTTTTTGTTTTCAGCTCAAATTTCCAAAAAATGATTAATTTACCTTTTTGCAAATTAGACCATCTTTTAGAGGAAAAAACAGAGCTTTTCAGAAATTTATATAATAATTGTTTAAAACTTGGGAGTTATTGTGTAAAAACTAAAGGTGTGCATTTTTCCTTTACAGTAACCTTAAGAAATATCAAATTATTCAATGCATAATTGTGACGTAATACTGATACTGTTGGTGTGTATAACATTTGAACTGCTAAGTATTCTTAGTTCATGCTTCATCATATCATTTTACTTGTTTTTCTTAATCCTTTTAATAAAGTGCAAAGATGTAGTATTCATTCATAAATCAGTAATAATGATGTGAAATCTAGCTACTCACTTATTACATCATAATTGTGGATTGCATAAATTAATTCTAAGATCTTGAAATTGAGATATCTCGAAAACAACAAAGATTTATAAAAAACTGTAAAAAGACTTGTTAATCAACTTTTAGAGCTCTATCATCTCCTCAACTATAATATTTTTCATCACACGATCCCTTTAATATTGATAATTTGACTATGTTTAATTTCGAATATGTCATTCGTTTTTTACAATTTAGGCAAGAAAGGAAAAATTTGAATTTGGTAGTTCTTCATAATTTTGCCAACAAAGGGAAATTTGTACTTAATTTGTACTTAATTTGTACTAAAGTGTCTACGTGAATAACCAACAAATACAAAAAAAAAGTCAAGATGAAGCTCTCAAATCACCGTGTGCAATGAATTTATCCAAACCATTATTGACTCATACAAAAATCAAAAACAAAACAGTTATATAAAAATTTATAAGTAAAACGATGAACTGAACAGAAACACGAAGGATGTGTTTCGTTTGAAATGTGATAGAAAAAATATTTTCTTTTTTTTTATTATGTATTTCATCACTCTCAAGTTTCTGTTGACATAAGTAACTTTCAACACAATCTTTTGTCTGCCAACATCAGATCAGAAGCGAAATCATAGTTTTCAGTCCTACAAGCGTGGTTGAATTATTTGAAAAAAACTAGCTATATTCCATTGACATGAGCTATTGTTATTCGATTTGAACTATGTTTCGGCTGTTACACTAGCTTCTGACGCGCTGTTCTAAATACGCCCAGTTAGTTTTTGCGATGTATTTTCTTGTAAAGATAAAGTGGGAATTTTGTCTTCTCAAATGTAGTTTTCGCAATTGCTCCATCAGTATACCGTATTTCCTCTAATAAACGCCGCGGCGTTTATTACAAATTCAAGTTTTTGGTTGCGGCGTTTAATAGAGGGAGGCGTTCTTTAGAGGGCGGCGTTTATTACAAATGAAAAATTGAACCGAAGCAAACTTAAATGATAATGCTTCCTTATCCTTAAAAAAGTTACAAAAGACTGTGTGATAATGTTTTACACAAAAAGATATGTTCACGAAAATGTCAAAGAAGAGCAATTTCACTGTCGCCGTTCTCGTGTATGAGATGAAAACTTTTTTATAATTTTCTTGTTTAGTCTGTTTTCTAGTAAACACCGATTTTCAAGATGCGGCGTTTAATAGAGGGAGGCGTTTATTAGAAGGCGGCGTTTACGACAAACGCTCGGCTATAAGTGCGGCGTTTAATAGAGGGCGGCGTTTATTAGAGGAAATACGGCATATTTGATTTCAGAATTGACAAATTTCAGAAAAAAATTTCTAAAGTTGATATTGCTTTAGAATAAATATTCAAAAATGATGACATTATGAGACGTTTATACTCAAGTGCACGATGCGTGCTGAATGTATTGTCCACGATGACGTAATTAATAGGAGGGGCTTTATGTTCCAATAAAACAGACTGGATTGGGACGGAAATTCAGGACACTCGGCATGCGTACGAGTCACCAACTTTTTCATAACAAACAGTTTTACAGTGCGAAAACGTTATCACAAAGCGTACTTATTTTCGCAAATTTTCATCAAAATACTACTTACGAAAACAAATACACATCAATAAAATTGAAAAGGTGTGTTTTAAAAACTCGCTAAATACGACTTTTTTTTAGCTGGAAAATAAATACACTGAAAAACTAGTACTTTTTAGATAAGTTACAATATCGTAAAAAAAATAATAGAAGTTATTAAATAATAAAGAACATCTCAAAATCAACAAAACACCGACAACAACTTAAAGCGAACGCGATTCATTTCTCCTGTTTTCCAGAATCTTTAAAAGACAATAACCCTCTTACAATAAAAAAAGGAAGGTAAAGAGGATTTCTAACCAGCTACACTACTCGCTTAAAAGCTTCTTAAAATCGTCTGATAGGACGAGGCATAGCTTTACTCATTAAACCAAACAAATCTAACAAGGTTTACACCACACACTTAGCTGGTTAGAAATCAGCTAATACACTCTTGTATGATGACTCCAGCATTCTTGGTAGCTTTAATTAAATATACACACCATCTTGAACGCAGGTAGAACGTCATTTTTCATGAGACTGAAAGGATAATCAAGAAAATAAGTAAGCTTTTGTGTTATAGAGTCTATGTTTTATATAAGCTGACTTTTTCCAATGCCATTAAAGTATCTAAATTTAAAAAAACAAAGCAAAAGCAAAACAAAAACAAAACAAAACAAAACGAGCTTACAGCATTTTCCCCATTTAAAAATCTCCATATTCTTTCCTGTACATTTGTCCTGCTGAAAAAAGCACATGTTTGCGTAGTCCCTGTAAGTGTTGTCATCTAAGTTTTTTCCGCAAACAGGTTGTGGTACATTTATTGGGCAATTACTTGGGCAGTTGTCGTACCGAAAATGTTCTGAAATAACAGAAAATAATAATTTTGTGCATATTTTTTAATGGACGGACATAATCATGGAAAAAGTGACTATTCTAAACATGGCGTTTTCATATGGTTAATCACTTTAAGTAAAAGTAACCCGTTCACTATTGTGAAAAAGCCAACTAGAAAAATAGTTTTCATCAAATAATTCCTCTGTTACCTGCTGCCTGGGTTTGTGACGACATCACCAACAACGCAAGGATCCCAACAAAGTATGCTTTCATCTTTATATAAAAAAAATCTTTTCCTCCAAGAATGTTTTCCTCTGAATTTTTTTTAAGTTTTATTTTTTAAACGTACTACGTGACAGCAAAAATATTTAATTGAATCTGTTGTTACTACATTTGCCAAGTGATGAGAAAGTTTCCAATTTCATCAAGTAAATAAACACCTTTGTTTTTTTGTTTTTTTACGTAAAAAATTTAATAATTGCTGGAGTACTTCAGTTTATGATAACGCCCAAATTGAAGGCGTTTGCAAATTGAAACCTTTCCATTCATTCTAAAAGCGTTGACGTTGTAAAAGTGGAACTGATCGGTTTGGTTTCACAATAACTAGTTCATATCGTTCATTAACGTTGGCAAATTTTATTTTGAACCGCCAACCTGAACGCAATGTTCAAAATCATTAATTTATTCTTATTTCTTCCTGAGGGAGTTTTGAAAGGCATGGGCGTATTTAGGGTCAGTCAAAAAATAAATAAATAAATAAATAAGTAAATAAATAAATAAAAATGTGGAGGAGTCTTTTTTCAGTTTTAAGTGTTAGGTCATTTGCACGTTTTTCTTTTTCTACTTTAAATGACTAAACTCTCCTCCACATATTTTGACTGAGCTCTTGCTGGGTCACGTAATTGACGAGACTGCAAAATATATAATAACGAAGTTAGGTGTATACTAAGTGAACTTCTGGCGAGGAAGGCGTATTCAATGTTGTACTGATTCAAAACCTTTAGTCGTTTCATCACAACGCGTGAAGCCATATCTTATCAGGGATAATTTCGTCGGGGAAAAGTGACGAAAATTTTGCAAAATGACGAAATTTTTCCCGACGAACAATTTTCCCGGACGAAATTTTCCCCTATAAAGGTATGCAACATTAAGAAGCTTAAGCAGCTGCGATTCTGCGGCGGTGGTGTGAACCAGGTGGTTGGGAAATTGGGGGAAATCATGAAATAACATTTTTTTCTGGAGAAAAGAATTTGATAAAGGATTTCTCATTCAAGTTAAAGTCGCTCAGTACTTTTTGTGAAATAATATAGGCCTGGAAGTCTATGGCCATCGCATTAGAAAATGCAATGCGCATTCCTATCAGGTTACTTGAACCACTTGAATTACTTTAACCATTTTATGAAGTTAATTCGGCGCCAAAATCTCGTTTGTAAAGTTGTCGAATCGTTTTAGATGAACACTCGCTTTTCAAATGAAGGCGTTTTAGAAGTTTGTTCATTTCAGATGATGACGCGTTGTTCAAAATTTGTCGGTCTTTCATATTAAACTAATAAAATCTCATGATCTGTTTATTCAAAATGACACTATTCGTGAGCCCCTTACTTGAAATCAGGCGATATAGGGTGTTCCACACTAACTGAACATGAACATATCAATGTGAGGTATATATTTCATTATATAAAGATAAAGAGAAGGGATCGCTTTCGGAATTCTAACAAACAATCAAATGTATCTGAAAGAAAAGGGAATTCTTCACAGTTTGGTCATTTTCTCATTCATAACCATGCAATGCCCCATGTTTCATGCAACTACTAGAAAACATGACGGCCAGCATCACGACTTATATAAGTATGACACAAAGATCTGTTTTTTGTGTAAAACTCAACACTGACTTAGAGAAACTGGTAATCAGGTTGCACCGCCTCATTTTCTGAACCGGCTGAACATCTAAAAAGGCTAGTCTTCCGAAGCGCCTCAATTACACAGCATCTAGCGACCCCAACTTCTAAAACGCCTCAAATTGAAAAACGAGTGTTCATCTAAAACGACTCGACGACTTGATAAACGAGATTTTGGCGTCGATCTAACTTCATGCCATTGTTCTTAAAGATAATGAACTATCAGAAGGTCGAGAAAAAAGTGGGTCAGCAGTTATCTTATGAGATAATCCCCAAGAGGGAGCCAATCATGTTAATAACAAAACAACTGTTCGTTCCCTGATCGTTTCTTAATTGCTCTATTTCTACCGACATCAGAATAGTGTAACCCTCAGCTCGACATACAATGTGTTTCAAAAAATGGGATTCAAAAAATGTTATGGCAGTTTTTGAAAGAAATATCCAATTAATTTTTATAAATTTTACATCGATGGAATCCGTATCTTTTGGTCTTTCTCATGATGCATTTTTTGTAGAAAATGGAAAAGTAGAAGAAGAAGTTTAGAAAACTCATTAATTTCTTAACGATCTTTAACGATAATTATCTTAAATGATCCTGTAAAAGTTGGTTTGCAAAATATACTTTGAAAGCTAAAAAAGGGTGTTATTCTTGAAATTCGTATACTGTAAAAACCATTAACTATTGTAAAACTAGAAAAAATGACAAATGGAAAACCGCATATGCTGTCATTATGTATGTTGCATCACTGAATCCTCATGGAAAAGAATTGTACATAATACAAGATTATATTCTTGATTTCAACAGATGTTTGTGGCTGCCAGAAGTGTTTTCATAATCAACGTACAATTTTTGTAAACGCTCGATCTATCTGGAAATTTGTTCCTGTAAAGTTTATTAGATTTTCTGGTGATCTAATTTGTTAAAACAAATGATTGCTGACAGGTCAGTTCTGGACGTTTCTGGATGTGTGTCTGTGTGTGAGTGGATTGTTGTTCAAATACATTATCACATTTATTTTGTTGTTGTTGTTTTTTTCTCTTCCTTTTTCTATAAATTTTAGATCACTACTGTACATTTATTAGCTAATTGTTAAATTTTTCTGTTAGTACTCTGGGGACTAAAGGCAGTTTTCTCACCTGCTGGGGCGGCTTAGACACACGATGTATATTATTCTTCTGATTTTTAGATTTATATGACATCAAATTGAGGATGGATTGGATTAGCATTGCGCTGATCGTGATAATTTGCCTCTCGATATCGTTAAACGGATCGATCATTATTGGCTTTTCAAAACATTGGAATAAGATGACAACCCCACACATACTGTATTTTGTATTAACACTGTGCGACTTCATACAAACCATTGCCGGATATCCGCTGCAGATCAACACAAATTTGCTGAATAATCACGTAAAATGCATTGTGATTGGTTATTCTGTAACTACGACAGCTTTGAGTTCGATTTCTTTACTAACATCCATGTCGATCTTTAGAATGGTGTGCATTATACACCCATTTACTATGCGTGCCCGTTTGAAGAAGAAAATAACAAGTCTATATGTGATTGTACCGAGCCTGCTTCATGGTATTTTGTGGGGAACTTTCCCGTTACTTGGCTGGAATGAGTACGCACCAGAAAGCGCAAATCGATGTTCTATTAGTTTTAGTGATCGCAACGCTGGTTCCCTCACTTACACCATAGCGCTACTCGTCTTTTGCTACGTTCTGCCTATATTAATAATGTGTGTTAGCTTCTATCGAATTGTGAAAGGTTGGAATTCGTTAGCAAATGGCGATGCTCATGACAAAACAAAGATTTCTCAAAGTTTTATGAAAAAGGAAAAGCGTCTGACAAACATCTTGCTCGCAAAGATTATATCATTCATATTATCTTGGACGCCGTATGCGCTGGCTGTTTTTTATTTGGCGATCAAAGGATCCGTCGACCAATTTCTTCTTGATTTGGCGGCAATGGTTGGGAAGTCATCTACAGTCTTCAATGCTGTCATCTTTCTCGTCATGAATAAGGAGATACGTTCGTTTGTTGTGTCCACACTTAGTTTGAAAGTAGAAAAATAAATATTAACAATCCATCCGTTATATGTTGATATAGGTATTAACTTAATAGGGATGCGCCATTCCTTATAGCATGGTAAAATCATTTCATAGAAGAACAAAAAAATATGTCGTTATGAAAACTGGTCTTTATATCTGTTTAGTCTTCATGATACTTATTGAAATAATCATACCGTAAAAACTCTAATTTAGGGCGCCCTCTAATTAGTGCGGATGGTCTTTTTTTCGGAAAATGAATATTTTTTTCCCCTTTATTTATTAGTGCGGGTGAGTTTTAGGGAATTTTCGATTCACCTCTAATTTAATGCGGAAATGGTCAAAATTAGCTCTAACTATAGCGCGGATCGGGTTTCAAAAAAGTGAAGTTAAGAAATTTTCGTTTTCATTTTCAACAATATTGTCTTTCAGCTTTCGAAAACTATAAAACTAAAAGTTACAATAAAAAAGGGTCATCTTCTGCACCATCTTCGTTCTCCTGCAAATGATTATTGATTATAGCTTTATCTGCTTTGTTATCAATAGACGTCAAACGAATATTGCCCTAGTTGGTACAGACCACGGCAGGAAGCATATGAAAAATCAAAAAAAGCATCCGAAATATCCTGAACAATACACAAAACGGGTGAATAACAAGTTGAGTTGAAACGTAGTCAAACATATCCCATCTTAACCTTCCTAAAGTTTCACAGTGTTGTTTTTACTGTTGCCCTTAGAAAACAACAACAACAACATCCATAGCCACTGTATTACTTTAAGTGTTTTCAAAATAGTCACCCTTGTCGCTAGTATGAATATGGTATGAACAAGACAAAAAAACATAGCACAACAAAACAGAGAAGATATATAATCAAAAGATTTTACAGTTGTAGCAGGCAGAAGAAGGAATAAGTGATTCAGCTACTTGGTAAACAAACCATTGGGTGGAAGGGATAATGGCGGATACGAAGGGTTAGACGTCCTGGCTGTCACTCAATCAAGCGTTTATTGACTAATTTATTTTCACAACTTAGTTCTTTCAACAGGATACTAAAAGATTGGTATTCTTTTCTCTTTTGATTTTTAATTCAATTTTTTTATTCTTACGCCTTCGTGTTAACGGAACTTGCTTCTCCAGAAATGGACGAAAGCAGGGGAAAAAGTGTAAAAAAAATCGAAATTTTTCTGCTTTTCATCCTGGCCAGATGTGAAAAGTAGATGGCTTTTTTTTTCTCTGTTTCTTTTTTCAACGTTCTAAATAATTCAAAAATTTGCTAGGCAGATGTGAATTATGTGAATTTATTTACAGAACGATTAGTATACAATATGAAATTGTTGTCTTTGAACATTAACAACGACGAATGTTGTGTACAAACGTTTCTGTATCAACAACGCCGTTGAATCAACAAGTAAATGCTAGAAAAGATGACCATTTACTGAACTTTTGCAAGATCAATTAAGTATGATTAAGTATAAAATCGCTCATCATCTGTTTCAACAACCTCTTCTCCAGGGAAATCAACAGATTTTCATAAGAAAACTGACAGGAAACTGGCAACTAGGTTTTTAAAGACTCGGTTTTCATTGACACCAGAACATATGTTTTAAATTTCTTTAAATAGGAGTTCGTACAACAAAAATCCAAACGACTTTCAAAGACGTCTGCAAAGAGTAATCCACTTGTTCTAATCAGAATGAAGAAAAACACTTTGATAATATGTCTCCTATCAACTGTAGCTTTTGCACAGAGCATGTATCTGCCTAACGGTAAGTTGCTTCTCTATTTTCTTCTTCAAAAACCAATAAATCGATCAGTAAATATAATTCGATATTGCCTTCAGTAAAACTTTTTCAGTTTCAGGGTGCAAGAGAAATTTCAATGCACTACAAAATCAATGAACCTCTTTTTAATTTTGTATTATCAGAATAACAAGTACTTTTAATACAACAACTTGTGTTTTTTTTGCTGTTTTAGGCGATGCATCACATTTTTTCAGTGCAATGGATTGTAGTATGTATCAGTGCCCAGACCAATATTACCCAATCTGTGGTAACCCTGTGGGTAGCGGCACGTTTACTACATACAAAAACATATGCTATTTACAAGAGGCCATCTGTAAAACTCAAACAATTATCGTAATTGCAAAACACGAAGCTTGTTGTGAGTATTATATCTTGAATCAAACAAAAACTGTTAGAAAGTAATAGAGATTCAAAAAAAATAGGTATCTAGGTCTTTTGACCAATGATAAACCAATCAAATATCAATGTTTCTTTTTCAATCGACTAGGAAGTTCTTTTTTTACATTGATAATTCTCATCATCAAATTTGTGATGAACGGAAAATTATAAGCATGTTACTAAAAAAGTAAATATGATTTTGTTTTAGAAAAATATTTTTTCATGTTTTCTTTTTTAGACTGAATTGCTGATATCTGCTTCAATAAAAGACAAAATGTATTACATAAAATTTTATTTGATGATATTTTGAATATATCTGCAATACTTCCAAATTTTATTTATTCTTGAAGTACAATTCCTGATTACCTTATTGGCCCTTACTACGCTGGTCCTTAATGGCGTTAATCTTCATGGCCTATTGTTAAAGACCGGGCGTTTATCTGGGGGAATGTTTGACAGTGAATTTTTGAAAAAACAACGCCAATAAAAACCCTACCTGAAGTGAAACGAGGAAGAAGATACTTAGAATGTGTAACTGTCCGGAATTGTCGGAATCCGATATTGAAAAGGCAAGAGACCCTGGGTTCGAGGTTGCGAAATGCTTTGACTAAAAAAAACCATTTCTACTGAACGTGAAAATATTTATTTCAATTCATTAAAACTGCTTTTCATTAAGCGGTCAAACCATGTTGCAAACGGTTTGGGTCTGAAAGGCTTAGGGTATGTTCCTTACGATGATGGGCAAATGTTTTTCTTTTTCAGCCAGAACTAAAAGGATCGTTTAACTTGTCCACCAGAACAACAGGAAACCTACCAATTCCAAACTTGTCGGTTGAATGCTTCTTTAAATCGTCTGAAAGGATGAGACATGATCCTTATTCTCACTGACCCAAACAAACTGAACAAGTATCACGCCACAAACTTAAAGCTGGTTTGAAGCCCATATAGATGCAATATATGAGAGTATAAAATGTGTAATGACCTTATGGACTCCGCTCCTCCACTTTTTTTTAACCACCATCAAAGTCACCACCTGAATCTTTTTGACCCAACCATGCGCAGCAAAGTGTGTTGAGTATTGTGTTTGGAACACAGTGTTAGCAACTGAAAAAATCCAATGAGTTGGGTGTTTTAATATGCAAAAGAAAATCAATGTGTGCCATGGAACACATTGAAATAGATCGGTATAAGGAAAACGTGCAATTTCCATAAAGATAAGGAAGTTTTAGAGGGAAGAAATATTATTGTAAATATATTATGTTTCCATACTTTCGGTTTGTGACCTTCTCTGCGCCATTATCAAAGTGATTGGGTATTAATATATTCAACTCCAACAGAAAAGCAGTAGCACTAAAATAACAGCGATAAAGATTTATGAGATAAAAGGTTTGATTCAAAGTTCTTTTTTTGGTTAGGGTGTGTTCCTGATTTTGTTGAAGGATTAAAATGCGGAATTGCTGCAAAATTCCGCATACCAATAAAATAATCATAAGCATCCTCCTTTTGTATATTTTTGTATTTAACTATTCATGCAGTTTTATTGACTTTGCTTGGAACTGAAATTGCTTGAACACCAATCATGAAAAACAAAGAAGTCTCGAATATGAATTAATAAATCTTGAATATGAAAGTAAATCTTAACTTAATATGAGTAAATATGAACAAGGAAATCTTGAATATACGAATAAGTAATTGTTGAATTTTGCACTATCTGCAACGGCAGAAAATATAGCCAAGTACAGCCATTTCTTAATGCTATAATCGTAGAGAGAATGCCAATCAAACAACTAACGTAAAAAGTGTTTAATATTTAATTTTAATCTTAATCTGTGTATAATCTTGTCTACCGCCATTGAAATGATGTGTGTTCCCAGCCGGCACATTTGTTAAAAAATCTCTGCGAAGGAGTGCATTTCTATAGAAATATACACACGTTTCAATAAAAATGTTCTTCGTCGCGGAGACTTTTTGACGATTTTGTCCACTGGGTTATTTTGTGAAAAGGATAATAGTTATTAAATAATTCATCGCTATGGAAGTATATTGCTAATCATTCATGTTTCTAGCTTCATGTCAGACTGTACACAAATAAGCAGTTTCTTGTGAAATCCCTTTTGATCACATGGCGGTTAATAATTATCACGGATTGGCTGTAAATAACCACGTGACCAAAATAAGTATAACAAAAGTAACCTTGGCCGAAAAGTTGATTAATGAGATGTCATGGAAGATTAAAAATCTATGAAAGTTTCTAATGTCAAAACGCAAGACAATGGAAGTGATATAAAGCTTGTAAAATAACAAAGGTGCAGAAATGAACCATGGCTGTGAAATTATCCTGTTTATCAGGAACAGTCTTAAGTATTCAATAGTTGTCCATTAATTTTAAATACATGTTTATGGTTTCGAAATTTTAATTAGTGTAATTTTAATATTCTTTGATCTGCTGATCATATTGACAGAACAGACTTGCAAAAGAAACACTTAGTAGATACGGAAAGTATGCATGGCGATCGCGTGGAAGAAGAGGATGAATTTGATACATTTGTTGTGTGTCCTTTCGCCGGAATAAAAGATGCTACTGATTTTCCTAGGCATAGGAACAAAAGGGATGTAAGTTTTTTTAAACCTCCATCATACTGACAACAAATATCCTTGTTTTGAAATTGACTATTTTCATAGTTCAATTATCTCCTTAATGTAAAATTTAGAATGCATTCTTTATGGTTTCCATTCTTTGACACTGAAATTTAAAGAGGAAATTTGGTTAGAAATTTCAAACTCAGCACATTTTGCAATTTTTTCAAATGTGATTGGCAAAATTTTTCGTAGCGGACAAATTAATTGACAGTCTGCTTGTCTCAAAATTTCCTCTTGAATGTCACCGATTTCTTATTGTTGAAAATCTGTCTAATCAAGTCAAATGAAAAGAAAAAATTGGCAATTCATGGATACAAACAATTAATGGCAATAATTTTGTGTTATGTAATAATGGCAAAGAAGCTCTGTTTTCCTACTCCATGCAGAAAGCGGAAAAACAAGCCTCCATTTTAAAATACTCATCATAACTTCAGTTTTATTCTTTTGATTATTATTGACGCAAATAAATACAATTTCTAAGGAATTTAGACGTTTTCGGCTGAAGTCGGAAAGTGGAAGAGCCGACTCTTATACGGCACGTAGGCTAAAATCTCTCACTTCCTTACGTATCTGGAAATAGAAAACAAGGCGAGTTCTGTCAGACAAAGACAGGATTTGATATCAGCATGGGTTTTATCACCACTTAGTTCGAGAAAGCACGACATATATTGATTCCGCTTTCCTAAAGTGATATCCTACTAGGCTGTTGTCGTTAAAGATTTAAAAAAAAAAAAAAAAAAAAAAAAAGTTTTCGTTGGTTTGTATTTCACAATAGCTAAGCTTACTGGCACTTACGTAGGAGAAAGAAATAAACTACTTGCCTAGATACATTAATGAAGGCATAATACTCCAATTAAAATCTGGTTTATTAGAATTAGTATAAATAAGTATACAAAGGAATGAGATGTTTATTTCGACCACTTTCTTTTTTATCAATCCAGATCTCTAAACTGAGATTTAAGTCGATCAGGTCTTACTCACGAATTAATGTAGATTGACACGAATTTGTATTGCTTTTTTTTCTCGATTCTCAATTCCTCCCAAAGTACTTCACTGCTACGTCATCTGAGAAACACGAAAAAGAAGTCATTAGAGTCAGTTTGGCGCCCTATAACACTTTATGAGAATCAACAAAATCACGTGTTCTGGAGATGACGTCAATTACATACGTAGACAGGAAAATATTGTGATGGACCAACCTTGTCCCCAGTGCTCGAATAAAAATTCTTTCATATTCTTATTTATTTAGAGTTGCCTTGAAATTGGCAGTATCAAAAGTCGTGTGAGTCTTCTTTCTTCATTTTCTTTACTCGACCTAAAAAGTATACCGGAGAAAGTCAGCAGTCCTTAGCATTTGCATTCCGTGTTAGGCAAAGTGTAAAACAATCATCTTTGATAGTTTTGCGCCGAAATCAAAAATGTTTGTTCTCGACGCAAAGCGCAAAGCAGCGCATAGCTATGCATAAGTGCGCAAAAGTGCGATTAAAATATGCTCAATAAGATTTGCGCGCTTTTGCGCCTAGTGGAGACCAAGCTTTAGAAATCTGCATTTCAATGTTTTATCAACGAAATTTCGTTGGTTTTATTCAAAACAACAACAACAACAACAACAAAAATAGTCAAAATGGGTTTGTAGATTGAATCACGACTCAATTGTGAGTTTTAGGTAAAAACGAAGAATACCTTGTTGCACATAAACTTCGTACTTCTGCCTCACGTCCGAAAATAGACAATATAGGAAGCGGTTATTGAATACTTACAATACCATATAACAGCAACACGAAAAGTTGAAGATGATAATGAACAAAATAGAAAACTGACTTATCTCGCCTATCTCGTGAAACTATTATGCCTCATATCGCTCGCTGCGAGGGCAATTACTTTTTCGTTAAGGAAATCTTTGGAATCTTTGAAAATATTTTACATTTTCGTGGAATTAAATTTTGCGAAGCTGTACTTCAAAAAGTATTCCCGGTATTTTTTTTTCGCAGCTTTAAAAACCTAAATAAAAATATTTTTAATAATTAGTTAAGCTTAGTCCTCACCGGGCGCTAAGAATTAGCGCGAAATCCTTAGCGCGAAAAAATAAAGCGATAATTTGGTGAGGATGGATTTCGCGCTAAATACTTGTCTAGCGCCTTAAATAAGCGCGCAAAAATTTCGCGCTAAATTATCAAAAAATTTTGATATTTCAACGCGTTATTATAACGCGCTAGCGGCATATCAAAAGATAATTTTTGATCTTTCATGATCTTTTGGAACTTTCAAAGAAATATTACGTAAAACACATTCGAAAGTACCGAGGAAGACATTTATTCATGATAAAGGAAGTGATCAATAACAAATTTCGCCTTCAAGCAGAAATAAAAACTTACTGAAAAAACATGAATCTATCAGCCATTTTCATACTTTGAACCAATTTATCCTTGTACTTCCCTTTCTTGAAACAATGGCCTTACCCAAACTGATTTTGTTTGATTTCCGGTTTTTCTATCCATTTTAGTTATCCTTCTTATCCTTCGTCTTCTTCGCAAAATTATCGCAGCAGTTGATAATAGTTCGTCTTCACTGTCCGATTTCATTATGAAAATGTAGAAGAATTTGGAAACACGGTTTAATTTTAAGATAATAACGCGATAGTAAATTAGGACGTTAGCGCGAAAAATATCATCTTTTCGCGCCAGACTTTCTGGCACCGACGCTAAAATTAATTTCGCGGTAATTCTTAAATTTTGCGAAATAGCCGCGAAACTGCGAAAGTTTCTATGCGTAAAAATTTCTGACAATAAAGTAGATGTTATCCAAAACATCTGTGTATAACGTGTGTGTTGGATATGGACACAACTTAACTAGCCTGGATTCCTATGGTTTAACAGAAATTGAATGATGTCATGTCAATGGACACTATGATGATATGGCTAAGTGAAAGCGAAAGCTTTGCGGATGTACACAGAAAATAGACCGCGGCAGCCATTAGCGACATTAAGACTATGATAACTACAATCCGAACTTAACATTTTTTCTTGCAGTTGATACTCCGTAAAGTCTGAGTAATTTTCATCGTGTGTTTATATAGTTTTCTAGAAATAGTACCACTGTGAACCAATTTCAGAAGAAATTTTGCACCAAGTATGTTAAAAACTATGCCACCGATCGGTAAGTAAATGAATGTATATTTAAGGCTGAAATACATTATACTTTTAATGGATCAGTTTAAATTGTTTGAAATAAAGAAAACGTGATACATTATAGTGAGTTAAATAGAAATATAGTCCCCGTGGGCAAAACCGTCATAAATAGAACAATTTAATTCATATTAAACTGATCATTAAATGATAATGTATTTCAGCCTTAAACATACAGTGTGCCCCAGAAAAAAGAGGTTCGAGATTTCAAACGACTATTTCTTCTCAAATATTTGTCGGATATTTGCGAATTTTATATCATTTGAAAGAGCTTTTTCTCCTCTTTTCAGAAATATGATATTTGTTTAGGTTTGGAATACAGAAGAGTAGTTATGCTGAATTTTATCATGAAAATTTGTCATTAAAACGATAACGATCAATTAAAAGAAATTACAAAAGAAGTAATTCCAATTGAGAATAACTGAAGTAAAAAGATTTAACACACTGTTTTAAAGCCTGATTTAACTGTTTAACTGACAATCAGTTTTTTCAAAAGAAAGGTGAATTTACACGTTAAATTTTAATTTCGTGTGTTTAAAAGAATCTCATGATATCTTTAACACCACGACAACTTTTAGAGTTAACAAAAGAGTAACTGCTCATTAGCACTTCTTTTAATTGATCGTTATTGAATTAACGAGCGTATCGAAAAAATATATCTTTAATATCTTTTAAACTCTTTATTTCTTTAAGATGAAACTTATATTGTTGAAAAGAGGAGAAAAAGCTCTTTCAAATGATATAAAATTCGCAAATATCCGACCAATATTTGAGAAGAAATAGTCGTTTGAAATCTCGAACCTCTTTTTTCTGGGGCACACTGTAGTTGGTGATAACATAACACACAATGGTAACATGTGTTCAAACCAGGTTCAATTATAATGAACGTGTTTTATGTTTATGTAGTTGTTGATGAAATATAAAATTTTATCATCACTTTACCAGAATTTGTTGTCAACTTGATTTTATTTCAGCTGCCAGTGTGGAAGAGGAAAACATAAAAGCTTAATTGATGGTACATGGGTTGACAAGGTTCTTCCATTTCATTGGTCTAAAGAAACTTGCATTGAAACTGAGAACACAAATGCATTTGGAGAGATAACGTTTTATGGATATGACAAAAATACTAAAGCACAAGTGAGAAATTTTTATTGAAACAAAATTTTGTGAAGTAAATCTTGTAGAAATGACAGAGAAATGGTGTTTTTATTTCTTTGGGTTTTGCTTTGCTTTATTTTGTTGTTCCTAAAAAATTAGAAGTAAATTAGAAGCATAACTCAATGATGTCTTTAATGTTAAAATAAAATATTGTTAATTCATTTGCAGTTTTTAGAATGATAAGTGATCTTGCTTTATTTCTCTCTTAGTATTTACGATTATCTGATACATCAGGTGTTTGTGAAGCTGTGAATTATATGAAAACAAATTGGGAATTTGGTGACGTGAGCCAGTTGTTAATATCAGTTATTGGATCTGCAGATGGTTATATTCGAAATGAAAAATTTGAGCAGTTGTTTAAGAGTGGTCTGAGGAAGGTACACAGCTATTACTAGCCTCTATGATAATACCCTTCAAGAGATATTAGACAATTTTATAACCCACATGTAATGTAATATTTGTCTTTATGAAATTTTATTGTTTTTAGAATCCCTATCATATTGTTGTAAACTCCTTCAGTGTGTTGTGGAATTCAAACAATATGCTTACTGATATTATATAATATAGTTAATAGATTTTTGTTATAATAATACTTTTATGATTTGTGTTAGGTTGCATTGAGTACGCATGCATGGGTATTTACAGGTGGAACAAATGCAGGTATTCATAAAGTCGTTGGTGATGCTCTTCGTGATGTTTGTCAATTTGACAGTACATCAAGTGATGTGCAACGTTATGGATGTGTTCGGTGCATAGGCATTGTTCCATGGGGCGTTTTGCCATATCGTAAACGGCTTGTGAATGATGGACAACAAGACAAAAAAGTCAGTATTAATGTAAAATTTAAAAAGTGCTTTCTAAATGAAAGTCATTCGCACTTTTTGATGGTTGATGACGGCACTGTTGGAAACTATTCCACGGAGAGGATGTTTCGACTTCAACTGGAGAATGTCTTAAGAAGTACTTTTAATGAGAAATCACCATCAGATGAGGACGGTTCTCAAAATAAAGGTAACTAGTTGGTTTGTTTTTGTTTTTTCTTTCTTTTGTTTGAAATGAGAAAGTTAGAAAGTTAATTTATGATCAATTTATAAGCAAAGAATAGATTTAAAAAACAACACTTATCTTAATGTTGCTCATCAACAACAATTTTTATGTTGTCACTACTTAGTGCATAACCCAATTTATTTACAGAAGAACCTTTTAAAGGAATTTCAAAAAAAATATAAATGAGAATTATATAAATGAGAAAACTTCGAAATAAAAGACTTTCAACTCATAACAAATGTTCTTGTAATTCAAGATGGTAGTTTTTTCAAATTGATAAATAAAACTTGACTTATTTTCCTGGTGTCATTTATTTTTTTGATTATGCATTTAAAGCAAATAAGTATGAATTTCAATATTCAATTTTTTCAAAATGGAGAGTCCATAGCAGCATGAATTGCATGAATTTCAAGATTTTTCAAGAAAGTGCAGCACGTAAATTATCCTGTCAATCTTCAGAAATTGCGGGTAAATATTTTCATTATTTAACGTTCTAATTACAAGTGGAAAATGGTTATTTTCTCATATTTTTATGAAACAGGAATGCATATTATGCCACAGTAATTCATAAACAAACATTTACAACTATCTGTTTTGTTAACTGGAAATTAAAATCTAAAGCAATTGAAAAAAATGCAATGACTAAAAAAGCAGCAGAAATTTGGATCTTTTTAAATATTATTGAATCTTCTGTATCTACATTTTCTGGTATTTTGATTACCTTTTGCATATCGTAGGGCCTTTCAAGAAGCTTCCAACAGTCAAGTTAGTTGTTGGTGGTGGACCACATGTTATAGAAGATGTACGAGAGACAATTGAAAATGAGATCCCAGTGATTTTATTCAAAGAAACATCACAAGCTGCTGCTTTGTTTGCATATGCTTACGAATTAACACCATTGGAAGACTGCAATCTGGTTGAGATTGAGGAACATCAAAAACTGATTGAAAAAATTGGTCAAGAGTATCCAGATTTGACAATGGAGGATAAAACGAAATACTATGGTACCATAATGGAGTGCATGAAACATTCAAAATATGTGAGTAATTGTGTTTTTTCAGTTATTTCCAGGAAGAGTTCATGTTTTTGTCACTTCGTCTATTAGAAGTTTGGTATTAATTGCTTTTTTTCTGTGGTGATATTAATGTTCTAAATTCTAAATTTTCTATGTTTTTTAATTTATTTTTCTTAATAGATAAAATGAATTCTTGTTCTAGATTTCAATTTTCAGTTTGCAGAGTGGGGAGTCCATAGAAAAGATGATTTTAGATGCATTTTTTAAGCCAGTCATTGGTAAGTACTAAGAAAAAGCAAATCAAAATTTGTAATTATTTGTTGTGAATGGTACCTAAAAATCTATTGATCTGGTTATATTTGATTACAGACAGTCATTTATTTAACTCTCACAACGAAAAGATATTTGATCAACTGACGTTAGCTATTAAATGGAACCGTGCTGATTTTGTGGAGACCCTTCTAGAGAAACTGAATTTATCTGGTGATGATGTAAGTAGAATTATATAATTGATTTATTTGGTTATGTCTTCAATATTCTGGAATTTGCAAATAAGAGGAAATTATCTTAAAAAATTACAACTTTAGGTTGCTTAAAGCTGAATAAGCATTATTAAAAATAATTCATTAAAAAGCTTTTTCCGTTATAACAAGATTCAAAAAATTTAAGATCTTCTCTTGTAACTTTTACTATAATTTCTTCTACAAAGTTATAAAACTGATCCTTGAAAACTACATCCGGATGTCTGTGTGCAACTATGACATCATAAAGCTTTGAATTTGTATTTGCGCTTGTGAAATAATAATGTAATTTGCAAAACATAATTTTGTCATTAATTCTCCTTGAAAAGCAAATCTTTAAATGTGCAAATGGCAATATGGTACGAAAGAATCATTTTGCATCAACTAAGAACTTAGAACTTGTCCTAAATGTTGAATCTTCATGAATAAAATAGGATACAGTTTTGGCTTACTAACCAACCATATCAAACATCTATTATTGTCACCTACTTTTAGGGTAACAAGAAATTGCATGAATTACTTTTGGAAGCAATAATGTCTAACAAACCTCAAGTGGTTCAAGTTCTTCTTGAAGATGTTTTGGAATTAAATGATGGCTGTTTAAAAGTATCAGATGCCGATTTTGTGAAGATGTATGAAAAGGTGATTAAACGCAAATAATTTCACGTGTTAAAAAAATGCTGTTGTGCATTTTATTCTGTTTTATGGGTGTGTATTAAGAAGTTGGAAATTTCACAAAGTTGTTAGCAACCTTCAGGGAAGAAATTTTTTAGAGGTTTTTATCACAGAATTATAATAATCATGATTTTTAAGCCTTGATTTGCAAATTAAGTTCTGCTAAACTTACAACTATTGGTCAATTGCACAATTAAAAATGTTATTATAATAATTGGTGTGTAACACTTATTTTAGACAGTGATATATATATATTTTTTAAATTTATGGTCAACTTCTTCATGAGATGAAGTGTGAGAAGTATTTTTTCACAATATTGCAACATGTGGCATGTTCTTATTATCACAGGGGAACCATTGCATTACATCATCAATCAAACACAGCGTTTTGGGGAAACATCTCTATAACTAAATAGGGATGACTTATGATTTTTGGGACTGCAATATTGGTGAAGGGGTGATGAAAAATTTGGACATGAATATTTTTCACAGACCAGTCGTGATATCTTCAAAGTCTTTGATTGAAAATATTTCTGTGACGGTTGGTCGTAGCAAAGTGATCCCATTCAGTTTTTTCGCTCAGTTTTTCGAGCTCTGCAATATGGATACACTTTCTATTTGCCATTACATGATAATATTTATCGTCACATGGTTCATACTTGGGAAAGTGTGATTTGATATATCCTTTTGAAGTTAGACAAGGTACTCTGGAACTCTGTAAAATTGTATCTTATTTAATGGTGGTTTTTGACATTTTTTTAACTGGTTTTACCAAAATAAAGATATAATTTACCATAATATTTTCTTTCTTTTTTTTTCTGTTTAGCATAAATAGCATACAAAGCTTAATTAAACTTAGTCTTAATTCTTAATCTAATTTTGATTACCTTATTCCAAGAAATTAACGTGCAATGATTTTAACATGAAAGAAATTGACACAGAGGAAATTAATGCAGTCCAGGAACTTTTACTTTAAATTTTAATTGAAATTAACGTGGTTAAAACAAGTGGATTTCAAGTTGTATGAAATTAACGTGAATCTGAGTGACAGGAATGCAAATTAAGTAAGGGGAAGAACACAAGAATATAAGTTTATAATACAGCAATAGATTTTTTTTGGAACACCTCAGCAGCTGAAGTGCACCGGAAAGGAAATTATTTAAAAAACATTTTTGACACTCATGTTACTGAAAAATTTCTTAACATTTGAAAAAATCGGAAAAATATATACATAAAATTAACGTCTTATCATAATTTTGTTCATATTCAATTAATTTTATAGTGTAGAGATATTATTACTTTTATTCCATGTGTTATTTTGTTATTGTTTTTATTTAGATACAAACAACATTCTGAACTAATAATTAGAACTAAAAATAACAAAATTTGTTCATAAAAGAAATGATATTTTTAAAAACCATGTTAGTAAGATGGGGCATTAATTTCATGGAATTAGGAACATTAGGATCTTTTGAAATTAATTCTTTCTTCTTTGTTTGAGTTGTTCTTGAAAAAGAGCTATGAATATCGTTCATTATTGAGTGTTTTCCGTTTCCTTTGCTCAAACTGAACTTTCAATTGGTTTTTTGTTAACTTTTTTTTTATTTTGCTGGTTTATTGGTATATCATTTGAATGATGTACAAAGGAACCAACAACTACACTTCCATCTGACTCAGTCTATGATGCATCTACAATATCTGTATACATTTTTATGATTTCTTTATTTTTAACAGTTACTGCAATAAAAAGTGTAACAGTGCATAGGGTTTTCCAAAGGACCTTAAACTAAGGGCAATCTTCTATAATTTGTAGGAGACAGTGTATACCTAAAAATTGCTGATCTCAAAAATTAATTTTGCAAAACTTAAAAAAAATTAGTGAATCACGAAACTAAATTCCACAAAGATTTCTTCCTATGAAAGTTTCTTCCCTTGTGGTAGTGTATTTTAAGCTGAATTAATTTTCAATTGTATTTCTTGTTTTTGTAAAGATTTGCACATGAGTTGAAATACTAAGATGAACCTAATATAAAATGCTCATTTGACTTAATGCTGTCAAGAAAGCAAAAGGTAGCTGAAGCATATTGGAATGAATCTATATACACATGTCAATTGAGTTCGACTCAATAAATTCGATAATTAAAATAAAATGAACAAATAAATTTAGTGACTCATTAAATGTCACTTCTTTTAGAGATCGAGGAAAACCAATTTAAGTATTCTTCACCTACTGCTAAAAGATGGGGTATGTATAGTTTTTTCAGGCCTTTAACTTGCTGGAATATAGGAGATGTTGTTTGTTAAAAATTTTGACAATTTAGAAAACCTCTGTGAAAGGCCTAATATTGAATGCATTAACGAAATTTGCAGACATATATGAGAAGGTTTGAAATTTTGAACTCTTTTACTGCATATTGTAAGTGAAAATTTCCACTTTATAGGTGACTTTTATTTTCTAATTTTATGTAAAATTCCATATCATAGGAGTTCTCCAAGGATGTTTATAAAAATTTGTTTTTATTTGCTGTAATGAGCAACATGAGAGAGATGGCAATGCTCTTTCTGCAACATGGTGAACGTGTACTCGCTAAAGTATTACTGGCATGCAAAATATATGATCGTATGATAGCCTTTTACGAGTTTCACACAGAATCACAGAAAAAAGATCTCATTGACAGCCTGCAGAATACAGAAAGGTAATATTCTAAAGGTTGAAAGTAAATGCAAATGAAATGTTTATCAAGATATCTAAGTACATTATCATAAGGAATATCAACAATGGGTTTATAATATAGATGAAAAGAAAGTAAAAATTACAATTAAAATTTAGATATTTTAAAGAGTTAGCATATACACTACTGAATGCATATTCATTGAAACAAGAGCTGCTAACAGGCCGCATTCTTCGACAACGAGCGGATGGGTATGGATCAAAAAATGTTATATGCCTAGCAGCATCTGCAGAACATGTTGAATTTATTTCACATGATACGTGTCAAGCCATGTTAACAGACGTGATCTGGCATGGCAATTTGAAATTCACTGGAAATACCAGGGTTCTTCATACAATAAAGGTAAGTACATGAGGGACGTACATCATATCATCAATACTTTGAATCAGTATTTTATTTTGCATTTATTTTGAACTTTTTTGTATAACAGGTCGCAGCATGTATGATCCCTCCTTTCTTCATGCTTTCAAGTTACAAAACAAAAGCAATTGCAAGAATGGAAGGCAGAACAAAACGAGAAATTCTTGAAAACAAACTGTTTGATGGTGTTAAGCATGAGTAAGTTGATCTTGTAGATTTTTATGATTTGATTATTTCAAGTGTTATTGATACAAACAAACTATTTTATAATGTAGTGTTGGTAAAAAGCGTGAAACACTAAAAAAATTGAAAGGATGGGCTACACATAAATACTATCAATTCAAGAACTTTTATGAAGCACCAATCACAAAATTTACTGGAAATTTGGTGAGTTCTTTACTATTACTTATGTTAAAATAATAAAGTTGTTTAAAAATAAGCCATTAATTTGCAACCTTAAATTGGTGCCAAGTTTAATTTCATCATAGATTGCTACTCTCTTGGGGGAATTACTATTAGAAATAATCTCGTTTTTCACCAAACACTCAGGATATTTTAAATAGACTTCGGGTAATTATGTGCGCTTTCTAGAGACAACTTGTTGTGATTTTATGATATGAAGACTGGATCCAAATTAGGGGTCATTGATAAATCATAATGGTAGATACATATGCAAGATTGGTTTATAGGTTTTTTTTGATATTTTATCATTCTATTCATGAATGAATGAGGCGTTCAGTTACAATTACTAACTGAGAATACATTAAAATTTATCCTCTTTTTGTTTGTTAACTATCACAACTTAATGTCCATGCAGGGATATTCAAGTACAAGGAAACATGAAACAAAATGTACTTGTGGAAGTTTAAAAAAGTGGAAATTTCCATTTAGGAGTTAAAGCTTCCCTGAAATGTCCAAGGGAATTTTCTTATAACTCAATCTTAGAAAATGATACAAAAATCTTTCTACCTACACAATATTTATTGGATTGGTATCGTGAAAATCATTTCACGAACTTGTTGATTAGTATTAGTAATTATATGACTTTGAGGGCAATTTTGGATAAATAGCCCAAGATTCATTTCAACATTCTAAATCGCGCGAATGTTGTGAGAACCTTCTCTCATCATTGGGAAAGTTACAAATGCAATGTTCCTTATGTATGATAACAAAAATAGGATTAAAATGAGATTTGAAAGTACACTTTCCATCAAGAAATTCTTCTGTCATTAGATCATGTTTCCAATAATGGCCAGCTATTTCATTTTTGTCTGTTTCATGCATTACTTTCTGATTTCTATTACTGATTTCTTTATCGTTATTTTATGTCATTTTTGGATTATTTCTTTTAGATTTCCTACTTCATATTTTTGGGCTTATTTTCTGCATTGGTTACGCAAAGATTCACCAAACGCTTTGGGGATGTGGAGTTTTATTTACTGGCTTTTTGGTTTGCATTTTTATTGGAAGAAATTAGACAGGTTACCAAAATTTTTGAAAATAATCTTTATAGCTATCAATAAGTGTGGTGTTCTTAAAGCCTGGAATACAGTATCCATTTAAATCAGTGTAAATGGATCAGTCAAACTTTTGTAATGTATGCTAAAATACATTATGAAATTGATCCGTTCAATTTTTAGCAATCCAATTTATTGAATCCAATTTATTTGATAGTGTATTTCAACCTTAAAAGCAATCTTTGTATAATTTCTTAAATAAAATTCTTTTCAAGTTTAGATCATTCAATCACCTATTGGACGGACATCGAAACAAAAACTGAATCACTACTTGTCATCAAAATGGAATATTTTGGATATTTTTGCATTGTTGTTCTTTATCATTGCTGCATTTTTGCGTACGAAAGACAATTTGTGGATGGAGGCTCGTATATTCTATGCCATTGATATTTTTTTATGGATTTTACGTCTTCTACATTTGTTTTCCATCAGCAAACATCTTGGACCTTATGTAGAAATGATACATCGAATGGTAGGTGTTTTAAAATCAGATAAGACAAGAATTTATCTAACTGAGTTTTTTTTAAAATTGTGATTAAGTGTGAACAAAACTTTTCTATGTGGAATTGGAAAGAGTATATATCATCTAGCTTCAGCAGCCACCATTTTGTCTCAGGCATTTTGCCTGTATTCTTGGTTACGATTGTTTTTACTAGAACATTTTTAAAAATTTTATTTAGACGCAGGACTTAATGTACTTTATATTCGTCTTATCTGTCTTTCTTTGTGCATATGGTGTTTCGAGATTTGCAATTATGTATCCAATGAATGAATCAATTACAGACACCCTAACAACAGTCTTTTCAATTCCGTACAATCAAATGCATGCAAACTCCATTGAAGAAGTAAATGTATCTCACAGTAAGTAGCATGTCTAAATATTGAACAATAAGGCACAACAATTTATGCCTAACAGTATTATTAATGTTCTGTTTTAGTTTCACAAAAGCTGACTGTTTTTTCTTTGAACTATCGTGAAATTGTTAAACCTGCAGCAAAGGTATTAATGGCTGGGTATACGTTGCTGGCAGCTGTTATGCTACTCAACTTGTTAATTGCTCGATTCAGGTAAACAGTTAATAGAAGTGTAGCTATGTTAATTCTGCTCGAGTGGAAAGAATTCATAAAATCATTCTTTATCATTTGCATCTTTTTATTGCCTTTTTGGTCTTAGGTTCAGTCTTTTTCTTAATCACTCAAGGAACTTTACAAGGCAGCAACTTGGCTCATTCACACTCTCAAGTGATGTTACCATGAAGATTTTTTCAAATAATAATTTGCCTTTAATCATTATAAACTATACTACCACTTTTAGCTACATATATGACAGTGTGCAGTCCAAAGCAGAAAAAGTATGGAAATTCAACCGTTACTTCTTGATTGAGGAATATGAAAACAAGTCTTCATTACCAATGCCTTTCTCGGCCATTACAAATTCGATTATTCTGATAAACTACCTGTATAAAAAATGTTTTTGCTGCCGTATAAAAAAACAATCAAAGGAAGGTATATGAAATTTGCTTATTAATCAGCTAAGGGATATAGGTTGTGGATTTATAGATATTTTAGCTATTTCTTCTGTCTTGGCCCTGTATGTATGGATAGGTGAATTTTCTTCCCAGTGGGCAAATTCGCTGAAAAATCACTGTGACGAAGAGCATTTCAATAGAAATATACACACCTTTTCAATAAAAATACTCTTCGTCGCAGTGGCTTTTGACGATTTTGCTCATTGGGTTGAGTCAATTGCAGTTAAGCAATTGTGATTGCAAGCGTAGTTTGTATATATCAATCTTCATCGGTTTCAGAATTTACTCCAGACGAAAAACATGAGTTGGAAGCATTTGAAAGAGAAGGTCTGATGCATTACTTGTCGAAACATGCAGAAAGTCAAGAACAACAAGATCAAAATGAGAGGTACGATTTTGAAAATACTTTATGAAAATTGTAAATTTCATCTCTCAAACAGTAAAGAACCAGAAAAAAAAATGTTTATGAAATTATGAAGGTTGTTTCATCTTGTTTAGTATGGATCCAAACCATGAAGAGAGACTTTGCAAGATACCTGTAAGATTATGTTTGTTGCTACTGCCCATATTCGGTTTTTCAAAAGGTTTGCCACAATAAAAACTTAGATAAGGAGACCACTCTGTAATGGCCACTGTCTCAAAGAGTTTAGTCCAAAGGTTAAGAGAATAGTCACCTTTTTATATAATAAGCGCTTGTCTATGGTCCCTAGAGGTATTATACAGGTCTGACTGTATCAGTAGTCACTATTTATTCATTTATTTTTAACTATTAATAAAATGCGGATACACTGGACACTCTGGAAAACAGAAACTATGTATATGTTTTGCAATGTCGTACATATTTTTTGAGAAGTCCATCCTACGGAAGCGTATTGGTGCCATCTATTTTCTTGACATAGAATTTCTATGTAATGTCAAATTCAAGCTTTATAAAAAATTTTCACATTACATAAAATTTTTTATGTGATGTGAAATTATAACGCGGACTTTTTTTCACTTCACATAGCTAAGTCAAGTCAAAATTTTTTCAAAATTTCTAAAAAAATTTTGACATAAGTTGATGTACATTAAAAGTTCACTGTATGTGCTTTTTAACCATTAACTGGATTTAAAAGCTGAAGCAAAACAAAACAAAACGTGCGCTGCAAAAATGTCTTCTAACGATGAGGTGAGACTTTCTGTTCTCCTAACCAAAAAGGTTTAAGGGATTCAATTTAACTAGGAATACTTACTTTCCGCCATGATTTATATTCTTCTCTATCGTTTAGCTTGTTGACATACCCATGATATCATAACCTACACACAACCTCGTGCCACTTAACAACACATCACTTCAAGAGCCTTACTATGGCATGTCAATTTATGAAAATTATAAATTTGACGTGACATAGCGTTTACATGTCAAAATCAAAACAAATTTATTTTGACTTGACATAGCAATTTATGTAAAGTGAAAAAAGTGGAAAAAACAAATTTCACATCACATAGAATTTTCTATGTGAAGTGAAAATTTTTATGAAATTAAATTTGACATTAGATAGCAATTTTATGTCACGAAAATAACATGTCACCGATACGCTTCCGTACCATCCTGTATAAATATTTGTACAAGCAAACAAATACATTTTGTATTATCAGTAATTTCCTTCACATGTTAATATATCGATGTTTATCCTGTTATCTTCGCTATAGCACAATGTTACTCTACTTTAAGACTGCCATATTTAGAATTCTTTTCTTCATTGTTAAAATACATGCAATTTCAAGTTTTCCTTTTGAGAATATTGCGTCCAATAAGAAAGAGCTGTTTTTAATGAAATACTTGGTAGTTAAGTTTTTGACCTATAAGCTATCACTTCGATGTATTCCACTTATTATGTTTTAAGAACTGCAACAACTATTGGTGAGAATAACAGTGAGTTCATATTCATATCAGTTTTTGTATCTTAGGTTAAACTGACAGGTAAAGATGCAATTCGTTACAATGCCAAAGTCCTTTATTATCCTTTAACTTCAGTAAAGAGAGCTTGTGTACCACCAGACAAAAAGTCATGGGCGGTAAGCTTTATCTTTACTTTCCTCCATCAAACTAAAGTGTAATTTCATACTCACAATGTAAATAAAACGTTTTCTTAATAGGCTGACTATGAAAATTACAATCCCAGATCCTTGCCAGAATTCTTTCCTGTTGACAATAAAAACATTGACGATAAGTATGATCAATTGTTTTTTTTTGTTTTTCGCTTTTTTTTAGTGAGATATTGTTGTATATAGGTTATTGCATAGATAGAAATCTATTTTTAGAAATCCAAATGGCAGGACTGGATTTATTGGGAATGGACTATTACCGAAATATGGACCCAATCTAATTGTGGAAGCTATATTGACCAGGTAGGAACTGGAGGCCTTTTTATCATGAATCTTTTGTATCTAACCCAGTTAACACACGACGTCAATATAACGTTGTTTTATGGTTGTTCTATCAACTATCAACCGACGTCAAGAAAACGTCGGGGTTGGTCGCAAATAATTGCAACCTGAAAAAAATACATTTCAAAATACTATAATGGTTGAAAGCTTATGTCGTGACTAGAGTGGTATATACTGTAATGTTGTGTTTTTCCTTTTAAAATCATTTATTTACTTACAGTCAATTCTGACGTTCTTTCGACGTCAAAAGAACGTTCGTAAGGTAATCATCTTGAAAACTATGAAAAATGTGTCTTCCATTATCTATTCATTTGGATCAAAGGATAGAAAATTGCCTGAATGAATTAATATAATCCTAGTTTAAGAAAGAAACGAAAAAAGATGGTTTGTGAACTGTACACTGCAAACAGTTTAAAGCGATGTTTTAAAAAGCAAGCAAAAGTTATATTGCGTTTTTTCTTTCATTTTGTCATTTCGTTCTTTTTCATCTTAACTTACTCGAAATGAAGTTAGCGATTTTGATAATAGTCAAGTGCATTAGCTGTAGTGTAGTGGTTATCACTCTCTGAATTCATGCGAGAGGTCAGGGTTCGATTCCCGCTGGTGACTTTTCATTTGTTGTCATTAACCTTCGTCGTTAATTTGACCATGCTTCAACGTCAATGCAACGTTGTTTTCGGTCATTTGACCGTTGCACAACATCCGTACAACATCATTTTTGGTTATTTTTAATCGTTGTTGGGACGTCAAAATCCGACGTTGTTTTGTTGTTTCCTTTTCGACCATTAAACGACCGTCAAGCGACGAAACAACGTTGAAACAACGTCTTTGTGCTTACTGGGAAATGACGTCTTTTGGTTAGTGTTGAAAACTCAAATCTACTTAATTTCGTATGTTCGAGCAAGGGCGTATAAGGTGTGACAAACATTGTCTGGACCAAATATAGGACCAAATATAGGACCAAAAGCGGACGTCCTTGCTGGGTTAAATGACCGCTTTGAAAACAGTTTATTGGTCAGCGCGGAAAGCAGCTGATCTTTCATTAGCGTGTGTCCGTACTTCCGTCCCAGAGTTTTGTCCACAGTTCTAGCCTGGATTCCTCATAGAAAGTTGATACCGCTTAAAAATAAGGGTGGAATAGAGGCTATTTGCTAATCGTGGCTTAATTCAGATTTTTCAGATAATTTATAATTACAGCTATTTTATCAGGGTGAGTGCGGCCTCAAATTAAAACATGAGTCTTACAGTTTGCCCATCACACAGGTATCGTTTTTTGGAGATGGAAGCTGAAGGGAAGGGTTATTTTTCACCAGAGAAGTAAAGGAATTCGTAATATCATCGTATATCATCATTGAATCTGTTATTATAATACTGTTGAGTTAGCGAGCGCTGATTTTGTGTTCTGTGCCACATTAGTCAGACCTGGAGATAGAGAGCTCTGCTGCTGCCTCTCCAACAAAGGACCTGTGTATTATCAGATATGTATATGTTATTTTTTAAGTATTCATACAAATGTGTCCGTCAATATAGGCAAGTTTTAAATGTCACTATAAATAAAAATTAAATAATTATTATGCACACAAAAATAAAATGTGTAGTTGTGGAAATCTATCTATAATAGTATTATAGTCATCAAAAATAATCAGACAACATCTTAAAGTTTATAAAACGTAGGTAAACATTTATCGCGTAACATACTACTTATTGATTTAATTAGAATTTGAACTTGGAATACAAAGTAATGCTAATTTATTATTGTTACATCACTTCTCTAACTGTTTTGAACTTGATTGAATTACTTTTGTCATACACAGCAGCTTAAATCGTTGGTTTTCTTAAGTACGGCTAAGGTACGGCTTAGGTACGGCTAACTTTCGGTAAGCAGTGTGTGGTACACATAATCTAAAATGACTCTAACAATGATATTCTGTGTTGTTTGTAATGTAATGTTGTAATTAAAGCAAAAGAGCGAAATAAACATGTTCGTAAACTCTACATACATCACTTTATAGAACGAGTATTGTCTATTAAATAAATTACCTATGTGGAGTCATTGTATGTCTCTTCACTTACTTATAGTCTTGTCGTTTTGTTTTTCTTTAATTTTGTCACTTATATATATTTTTTGTTTGAGGCTGACAATTTTGGTACATCGTTTTGTCATATATTCTTGTTCCCCATTTGATTTTGAAGTAATATTCATTGCAATAATTTTGTACTTTTACATACGTTTTAAAAATAATGACCTTCGAAAACTGCCCAAATTTGGTTTTCATGATTTACTGGTCCTGTTGCTCCCATTTCATGAAGCCGTAACTCAGAGCCAAGACGAGTTTAGAGCAAAATATTTGGCACAGTTATCATTCACAACATAGACAAGAAAATATCTCGAAATAAGATAATTTTGAGGTGGTCACTATCACTGGTGTCAGCCTCTTACAAAAAGTGGCTCTTAATTAATCGGCAGTTGTTTTGCATGCTTTTTTTTATTTTCAGTGACAAATATGGTGCATTACCACTCATACAAGTACATGGTATTTTTTAAATATCATCAGTTATTTTTAGTCATTCCTTTGCAAAATTCATCTTTGTAATGTATGTGAGAAGTTTGCTTTTTAACTCTTTGTAATCATTAGAATAAAGATCTGCATGAAGTTTTGTGAAGTATACTCTAAGCTTTTTTAAGGAATTGGTAACTTCTTCTGATTTCAATGCAAACGTGTATTCATTCACAATCCATTTTATTGAATTCACTTCAAAGACAATCGTATTTGTTTCATTTGTAAAGATGTCCTTAGATAACATAGATAAAACTGTACACAAAGTCAAATGAAACATTGATAAGTGTTTGATATGCTTTGTATCTTTAAAGAAAACATTTCAAAAACATATAAACATTAAAACATTTTATTGAATTAATATGGACACAAGTTTGGTTTTAACATTGAATGTCTTATTACTTCACTATTACTTCATTTATCATTCATGAATTCCTATTTTGACCTTCCTGGAACAAAAATGTGATTTTTCCATTTTGCTTCACAGTCAAGCATTTTTCAACTTTGGTGAAAGCGCTGACCTTCAGGCCTCCTGGCCTCTTGTCTCACTTTTGTTAGTGTCTGGATTTTGAACAATTTAATTATAACTAGTAATTAGAATCGTTGAACTTTGTTCCGCCATACATAGTGAAAGTCAAAATATAGAATATAAAGTAAATATAAATATTTTCTAGCAAAGTTGTTCAGCTATTTCAGTCATTGTCAGGCAATTCCACCTGGATGTGTGAAAATAATTTATCACGCACGAGTTTCAGATGCCTGCATGTGAAAAGAACTTGCCACGCGCGAGTTCCAGATGGAAAACGTTTGACGTTTTGGAAAAACTTTTACCCTTATAAAAACTCTCAAGAAAAAGTGCTTTATATTTTATTATTAGTATAATCATTGCTATTACAAGTAAGTAAGTAAGTAACTGGGAGTTTTTAGTCCTTGGGCTTCCATCCGTAATGGTCTTCCGCCCGCCGACTTGCAACTATTAGTTGACTTACCGCCAGAGATGCGTATAGCATTGCTCTAACTTGCCCGAAGGCCAGTGTGCAGTCAGTCGATGGCTCCTAATGGGCTGACAGGCTGCTTTTAAAGCACATCGGAGTGGTGTATTGAGATACGACATGACTGGACTCGAACACGGGTTGCAGCGGTCGCACTCAAAGGAACTAACCACTACACCATCGCTACAATTAATTACAACTTGCGACTATAACAAAAGCTTAGCGATTTTGTTCAATGCAGGGTAACTGTGATACCGCCAGAAGTGGGCGAGCAGAGATTTCTTTTTATTCACATTATCACTTACTTTATTTAATTTCTAGCACCATGTGAATACCTAGCTAACAACTTCCACTTTCGTTTCTACGCATCTTGTTGTGTGGACTGGGTTTCATTATTCTATTTACCAAACAAATGGCAAGTCTTATGTAATTTGACTCGTGAGACCTCCTATATATTTATGAAAACCTTCGCATGCTGAAAGATTAGTTTTGAAGTGTCTATTCACAGACTGCTAGAAATAAATTTGGTAAAAATAACACCATATAGATCTTAGAAAAAGATCACTTTCATCCAATCATTGCAAATCGTCCATTTCGGATAACTTCTTAGGTAACGATGCGTCATAAGCATCACCATTGAGTAAACGGTGGCTTCCTTCATAAAACGGTGACTCTCCACATATACGATGACTCTACATATTAACAGTGGCTCCCGACCATGTCGGCTTCTTATTTTTAACAAATAATGGAAAACATCTGAATCAATACTACGTTTACACTTACGACTAGCACAGAGTTGCAAAAAATTTCCACCCACAAGCACTTAGGTGTAGTTTATACGGTCGAACTTTTGCCTTGTCTAATGTAAATCTAGTGACCTGTACTTATGAAAACTCTCGCATCCTTAGGTAAAAGTATTGACAGTGTCTAATCGCAGGTCAATTGATTTACATTAGACAAGGCGAAAGTTCGACCTTATAAACTACCTCTTAATTTCAAATAATTTCACATTGGCCCAGGTGGAATATTTTCAACCAACGTATAAATACCTTAGCGCCTTGAGGCCTTAAAACCCCATACACACTATGAAGAATAATGTAATCTATATATTAATAGCCGATTCTCCGTCTGTCTGTTTGTTTGTTTGTTTGTAAGTCACGCAAAATGGTAGATTGAGTTGTGAGCGAAATTATTTCTTTTTTTGTGTGCGACGTGAGTTCGAAGCGAATACATTGCAACCCCAATCGAACGTGACTATTTTTGGCTGATGAACTAATAGGAATAACGTTTTGTTTTTACTATTATTGTTAGTTTTATATTCCACGTTGACTTGGCTTTGAAAACAGTACATCAACTAAATACAAAGAAACTAACTGATTAAACATTTTGGACAAAAAGCAGCAGTGGCAGAACGTGGCAGCATATGTTCGGTTTGCCTAACTCTTGGCTGATTTCTGAGACGGGTGAACTTTTTTTTTGAGCAATCAAAATGTTTTGCTTTTCTTTCAATAAATTAATTTGTTCTTTTAATTGTTAAGCGTTCTGATCGAACGTTTTTTTATCTATATATTAATAGCCGATTCTCTGTCTGTCTGTTTGTTTGTTTGTTTGTAAGTCACGCAAAATGGTAGATTGAGTTGTGAGCGAAATTATTTCTTTTTTTGTGTGCGACGTGAGTTCGAAGCGAATACATTGCAACCCCAATCGAACGTGACTATTTTTGGCTGATGAACTAATAGGAATAACGTTTTGTTTTTACTATTATTGTTAGTTTTATATTCCACGTTGACTTGGCTTTGAAAACAGTACATCAACTAAATACAAAGAAACTAACTGATTAAACATTTTGGACAAAAAGCAGCAGTGGCAGAACGTGGCAGCATATGTTCGGTTTGCCTAACTCTTGGCTGATTTCTGAGACGGGTGAACATTTTTTTTGAGCAATCAAAATGTTTTGCTTTTCTTTCAATAAATTAATTTGTTCTTTTAATTGTTAAGCGTTCTGATCGAACGTTTTTTTATCTATATATTAATAGCCGATTCTCCGTCTGTCTGTTTGTTTGTTTGTTTGTAAGTCACGCAAAATGGTAGATTGAGTTGTGAGCGAAATTATTTCTTTTTTTGTGTGCGACGTGAGTTCGAAGCGAATACATTGCAACCCCAATCGAACGTGACTATTTTTGGCTGATGAACTAATAGGAATAACGTTTTGTTTTTACTATTATTGTTAGTTTTATATTCCACGTTGACTTGGCTTTGAAAACAGTACATCAACTAAATACAAAGAAACTAACTGATTAAACATTTTGGACAAAAAGCAGCAGTGGCAGAACGTGGCAGCATATGTTCGGTTTGCCTAACTCTTGGCTGATTTCTGAGACGGGTGAACTTTTTTTTTGAGCAATCAAAATGTTTTGCTTTTCTTTCAATAAATTAATTTGTTCTTTTAATTGTTAAGCGTTCTGATCGAACGTTTTTTTATTCTATTTATTCATTTAGCACGTGCCTTTTTTCTCTCCTCCGTGTGAACTTTTTAAGAAGAGAAACCATTTTCCCCCTGTTTGATAGCACCCATGTTAGAGCGCGTAACTTTTTTAAAACAAAAGCTAATAAAAAGTTGAAGTTTTCTCTCTCTACGTATTGAGTGTATTGTTACACTGATAAAAGATTGGTTTTACCAGAGGTTGTGACTTCGAATCTGCTTCTGGTTGAACACAAGTTATACGAGCCGTTTATAAGGAAATTTGATACAGTGATACAGAGCAGGTGGATATGGGCGGCGAGCGACGCCGCCTTGGCGGCTAGTTAATAATAATTTAATATAAATCCAAATGCAAGGTTTTGTGGCATTTATCCTTTTTGTCGTAATTCAAATTGTATTCAGTACCTTATCGGACAAAACTTAGTCGGACAAAAGTGACTAAATTTTTTGGAAGTGACTAAAATTTGTCCGACTAAAATTTTGTCCGACTAAAATTTTGTCCGACTAATTATTATGTTCGACTAAATATTTGGTCCAAATCATTTTTTTTCAGAATTCTTCTTCTGATAAGTTTAATTACAAAATTTTTTGATATTTATAATTTCTTTATGACGTTTCTTTTTGCTCACCAACGAATAAAATATTTTTACATGACTTAGTCATAAATAAACAATTTCTAAAGTGGTAAAGTTTTTTGATAAATAATATTAACGCTCGTTTTCATGATGTTCATTGTTTATTCTTAACGCTCTAAAGGGATTCTCGACCCTTTCGTAAACAGATTGGACGTTTTTAATAGCATCATTTATTCCAGGAAGGAATCCACAGGAACAGAGAAAAGCACCGGTAATAACAGAGACTTCCGATGAAAGTGGTAGCGAGGTAGTTCAAAACAAAATGAAGAAGACAGTCATAATAGAAGAAACGGCTGAAGCCAATGCAGTAACCAAAACAGATTTTTATACTGATCAGGAATATGACATTGAAATTGAAAAATAAAATTATACTACAACCCTTTTAATTAGGATTTTTTCCGACAGCAAAATTGTGCCGTCGTGATATGATGATTTTGTTGGACATATGTTTTTCACGTCGGCAAAACTGTTTTTATTAAATATGCCTTTTTTCTCGTTTTCCTATACACATTTAGAACTTAGAGTAATGGGCGCACTTCCGCACGTTTTTCGATAATCCTTATCGAAAATTAAGTAAGTTATGAAATTTTAGAAAAGGACCAAAATTTTAGTCGGACAATATTATTAGTCGGACAAAAGTGACTAAAATATTTGGAGGTGACTAAAATTTTGTTCGACTAATATTTTCGTCCGACTAAAATTTTGTCCGACTAAGTTTTGTCCGATAAGGTATTCAAACTAAAACTAATAAAATATCTTGCGGAAATTGCTCTTGACCAAGGCTTACCAACAGCTTTCTATTTCAGCCTTCACGATTGTAATAATATGGGAGTGAATTGATCTGAATATTGATATGTAGTAATGCTTTTTTTTTTTCGAGTTAAAAATATCGAAAAAAAATTTGAAGGGATGAATGCAAACGAACTTGCTTGTTATTTGTATACGTTTGGTGTGCAGCAGTTCTAATATCTCAAAATCTGCAAGCTCGCTGAACAAAAGATCACAAAAGTAAGTGTCTGAAACTAAAACTGCTAAACGCCGTATAATTGTATATGTAGAGAGTCACAGTTTACTGAAAAAAAAGGCTTCGGTGAAATGAAACTTTGCACAATTGATGTCCATGTTACATGACCAGTAATTCATGCAATAAAAATCACTTTTCCATTCCTTCGTGCTAAAGTGCTCCTTATGCAACATAAAAATTTTGTTACTGAAGCAAAAATAAAATTTAAATCAATTTTTAGAGAACAATTTTTTAGTGAAAAACAATGTTTCGTAACAAAGAAATTTATCATTGGGGACGCACCAAATCATTTGTAATAAATCGTGTTACAATCACATAAAAATTTATTTCCATATCCACTTAGATTACTTCATAAGTCCTATAGATGACCAATACTTTTTCTGTAGGTTCAAACCTGGACTAATGGGAATTGAGACGGATTCGAACGATCTGGGCATGTTGCAAGTGTTGGTTGTGTATAATCCGAACATCTCCAAGTATACAATACCTTCGGTGAGTTTATCAAAATGGTTCCATAAGCAGATTTGCTCTGATGGCAAGAGCGTATTTTAATGTCTGTTTCTTGGTCTTAGGGACCTCCTAGTACTAGACTTTGTGGTGAAGATATGATCCCAACGCTTCTACCGTTGATACTTCATAGTTTTTTCGATTCTGACAGCCTGGATGATCCTAGTTTATGGTTGAGTAAAAGCAGAATTGAATGGTATAACTCGAATATCGATCAAATGATCCTCAACGGTGAAGAGGTAAGTTGTCTTTCAAATCAAGAAACTTAATCGTAACAGGGAATCAACATAATGTTTGTTTATTCCATATCAGATATTTTGTGGTAATGTGGACGATCCCAGAAATACCGACAACGCGTGGGTGGAAACGACGGTTCTGGCGTTCCATGATGAAATCGGAGAATACGTATCAAAGTACTTGGAAAGTGTATGACCAATTCTGTTTGTTTTTAGTCTTTCTTATTTTCTCACGTCAGGTTTACACACAAGGCTACTTTTGAATTCCCACAGAACTTGATTGCAGATTGTAGAGTAGCCCAGTTGGGCAAAATCGTCGAAAAATCACTGCGATTCTTATAGAAATATACACACTAATTTCAATAAAAACGCACTTCATTACAGTGACTTTTTGAAGATTTTGCCTGCCGGGAGATGATTAGTCTAACTCTAAGGCCTGCATCTGAGCTCTGGATCTTTTATTTCCAAGCCCCGCAAGTGTTGTACTTGCAAACAAGCAAAACAAGAGTGGATAGAATGACCATTTTCACGACAAGGTTGTAGCCGAGTTTAAATCCAGTTTTGAAGTAGAATATATCAGGGCATGAAGGTACCTATAAAGGATGTAATAGAAAAACAAGAAGCCCTAATGTCGGAGGCCTGACCGTATATGTAATCATGAAAAGCACAAACAAAGAACGTGTTGCTTGTATGGGGAGGAATATATAACTGGTAAGAGAGATTTGTTTTCTTCTAGAAACCCACACAACAGTTTAATTTGACGTGGACAGACGTGGATAAAAGCCTTGCGTTGCCTTGGAGGCATATGAGATATCTGAACAGTATCGCAAAGAAGTATAAAGCACACTTTTAAGATAAATTGTTAAAAGAATATGCATTAAATATACAGTAATACGAATGAGGATTTAGACCTTCGCGATCATACTGTTTTGATCGTTGGAACATCGCAACCGCACTAGTAAAAGTAAATGTCCCTTTGCCGGCGTCGGTGTGACTGTTCGCCTGTCTCGGGCGTGACCTTTCGTCTGTATCGGTGTAGTATGCTTACTGACAGGGTCGTTAAATTCTGTTCATTCACAAAACAAAAAGGAGCAAATACGGGAGTTTAATGGTCCTTGGAAACAAGAAATACTTTCATTTTAACTCAACTATGACTTGACACTTTCAGATGCATTTATGTTAGTTAAATTGTTCAAGCATTTCTTGAAACACGCGGATATAGATTTTAGTAAAATTATTTGGCATGAGCTATTCACTATGCATTTTGGCTAGGAAACTCCTTTATATTCAATCTATGTTTTTTATGGCAAGCTTTTATATGCGGTCCGATTTTTTAACCAGCTCAGGTTTTGTTGTCAAACACCTCCAGTGAAGGTCAGGTGTGCAACATTCTTTGAGGGAGGTAAGTGCTGGGGCCAAGGTTTTGCGTCTAAGTCAAACCTAAATAGAGATATCCCAGGACAACCAGAGCTTAGCTTGTTTGAAATCGGTACACCCCTCGTTTGGTTTCAGGAAATTTCATCTTATAGGTTAATTGTTTGTCCAATTATTTGCTTTTCCAATCTTTTGTGTTTGTGAAATAAAGCAAACGTATCTCTCATCGGTTTCCCATTTCTCTTTCTTTTCAATTTCTGTTTCAATTTTTTATTTGTAAGTTTATCTGGGGCATAAATGTATTTTTGTGAATAACTTCTACCTCCCATTGCCAATCATTACCATCGACTACTTAGGACATGAAAGTACCTACAAATGATGTGATAGAAAAGCAAGAAGTACTAATGTTAGAGGCCTGACGGAATATGTAATCATGGAAAGCACAAACGATACTATTTGAAACAAGGTTTTCTTACGAGAGAAGGAATGTTTATCTTTCAACCACATTGTTATTATGAACCTTCATCTGCAAGTAGTCGACAGTAATGGCAAGAGATCCTAATAACTTCCAGGTCGTTACACCGACTGAAAACAATCCCATTTAGTCTCGGTTCTGGGGTTAGTCAGCCTCAATTTAAGGGACAAAAGAGAGAATTAGTACTTATGGATAGAGGCACCGGTATAAGTTATATCCTTATTCCATTTTACAATTCTACCCCTTAAAGCAGAGAAAGTTATGATGGAAATAACGGAAATTTAATATCATCTGCAAGAGTTATGAATGAAAGAAAACGTAACACTTTTCTACTATCTTTTTAACTCCTAGATCCAAGCTGTCTACAATCTCTTCTGAGTGATCTGCATTTGCCACATATTTCTGTGTGGTTGCGATAAGACCCAGTGGATAGATTTGCTTTGGGTCTCCCATTGGCTACTTCTATAGGGCGCTGTTTGTCGTGTTTGAACGAATAGCATTGTCTGTCACAGTCTCGGCATAACTGGTAAAATTTAAGCCAGCAATAATCAGAGGACCAGGAGCTAAATAAAAATCAAGGGACAATTAGATGTAATCTTCTGAGGACCTTAAGTGAAAGCATAATATTTAACAATACGTTAGATGAGAATTATCTCCAAATTGTTTAAAATGGAAAAATTAAGTTTTAAATTTCATAACCTCACTGAATCTTTAAGAAACCAACAAGATAAGACTGCCGTTTGAAGAAGATTTTGCGCTTGTTTTTGGAAAAAGCTCACGGAGTAAGAACAAAATAATCCTGCAAAGCTTGAAAACAATCGGGGCTCATTTTTTCCAAAAATGGGAGATAGAACAAAATAATTGTCACCAAACGAATAGTCAGTGGACCAAATAAGAAAAAAGCTACAATAATCAATCAGAATTAATCAGAACCAATCAGAATGAATCACCCGATGACGTAAGTGTTAGTCTTCTCTACCTCTCTCCATCGGAAAATACATAAAACATACTAACTTGTCACAATTTCTGCAATAGAATCTCCCAAAACATGGCTGACGTCCAGTGTACGGCTTGAAAGTTATCAGCAACGACCCTTTATTAATTTCCACGTATTTAATTCCACGTGATTGTAACAGCTCTTCCACTGCAGGTCTGATTTTTTGTTCGCAGCTTCGTGAATGATGACCTGCACCAACAATTATCTCCAAATAAGGAGGAATTTTGGACTGACTTTCTAACGAGCCTATCCATTGAAGACGTCTTTCTAGCTGTCTTTCAGCTTCACCAGGCATAACAGGAAACCTTCGATTATATTTAGACTCTTTATCCAACCGTATTTTTTTCATTTGATCATTCTCAAAGTTTGTCTTTAAGTTATGCAAATCAATGACTGTTATGTCACGCCCCCTATTACAGAACTCAAAATAATGCTTTTCCGCCTTTTTATGACAGAAATTCATCTTGTCTGCATATCCATTCTTAATATTTCTCAAGTGTTGCACAGTCTGAGTGTTATGGATTCGGTTATCCTCTTCAGTTTCGACTTTTAATGCTTCCATACTGTAAAATCTTCGACGTTTATTATAGAACTCCCCCAAGGAACGGTAGTACTTTCCTTTCAAAATCAACAGCAACAACATAGATATCTGTTTTGCTTGATGTTTTGTGCATTCCTTCAACGTTAGTATGACCTCATCTGGTGCTTCTCCGGAACGAAAATCGTTGTCATTGATCAAGTACTTTGTTATTCTCTTGATGTTATAAATAAAGGAATGATCTGGGCCAATCAGTTCGCCTATTTTGCATTCCTTGCATATTATCGTATACCCATCGTCTGTTTCCTGTAAAGAACAGTTCACTTCGTTATACTCTTTTACGCTCTCTTCTCGAATATGCTGTAACATTTCTGACTCTGTATCGTTCGAAAAACCATGTCTTTCAAAATTAATGCGATACCTATCTGGATCGGTAAAAGGATCGAAAAGGGTAATTCGACCTTCCTTTAAATCAGTGGCAAAACGGTGTAATTCAGATAACTTTCTGTCTTCACAACTTATTTTGCTCTGTTCATCTTGTACAGTAGAAGCTTCTATGACTTTTTGATTGTGTTGTGGTGCTCGTTCCAGATCTTTTTCTTCGTCGTTGTAGAAGTAATAACTGAATGTGTTTCCCATATCGTGTTTCTTGAGCTCCACTAAATGACAGATAAGTGAATTCAACAACACATGAATTTGAATACAACTGGAAAACTGATGAAGCAACACTACTAAGTATGCACTTAATGAATCACAATAAACATTAAAAAAAAAATATTTAACTTCGTAAACAAAACACCAACAAAGAATTTCTCAGAAGTCCTTCGTTTAAACAAACATCAATAAGTGTAAACATTGATATTTGTACAGACTTTTTCTTATTGTACAAGCTCCAACTTGGAATGAATTCCAATAAGCGGTGGTAATACATGAACCGTGGGTACTCAAAATACAAACACGGATAAAAGTTCATTATATTCGTGAGCACAAAAAAATGTGCTACTACGCATAGACGTTTTTTCTTATGGGTAATTTTTTGTGCCACGCATGATTTTATGCTAACGCAATGTTTTCAGTTACACATAAATTTTTGTACTGTGCATTTTTTTTTTTTTGCGCTACGCATATATTTTCTGTGTAAACTGTATATGAAGAGTTATCTAAGTATTATTATTTATTTTGACCTCATTTCCGTTCTGGTCTGTATTGTTGTGCATAATGATGGTAAGTAGATCACATGGTCTTGCCTTGTCGAAGTCAAAAGAAAAGACTCTAGGAACAGTTGGTTGGTGCTGCTTACTTCCAACTTCAACCATATAATAAGCAGGTGGAGAATTTTACTTGTGTGAAAACTTTGACCTGTTAGTGTAAAAACTGTAACCTAAGATTCTATTATTGTTATGATGATGGAATTCTTCACAAAGAACTCTATAAGGTGTTGTTGAGACAGTGTGGATAAGAAATGAATGGTAATACTGGAATACTTCAATGTTTTCTAAACCTCAGACAAATGACAAATGATTTCTGAACAAAGAGATTCATTTTTGCCTCACCTTTCTATTTTTCAATCCAGTTGATCTCCTTTTCCGCAAATGATTCATATTATTTCCCAAACATTATCGTCTGAGGAAAGCCCTTTTCGCTTTTATTTGTTCAAGGAAACAAACAAAATGCATAGACCTTAAACATTATTTTCCTTACACATTACACACAAAAATAGCATAGGTTGTTGACTTTGTTATGCTAACAAGCAAATAATAAAAACATGAAAATGTATTTGTGCGACAATGTAAAAAATAACTGTGTAGCACAGAAATATCTGCGTAGAAAAAAAAATTTATGCGTAACACAAAAGAACTATGCCTATTGTCGGTTTTGATTAGTTTTTTGTGTGTTCAAGCATAAAAATACTATTGTAAATTTTACCGACGTTAAATAAAGAACATACATACATACATGCGTAACACAAAAGAACTATGCGGAGCGCAAAAAATCGAAGGGTAGCACAAAATATTCTATGCGTATCATCGTCGATTATTCTTTATTTCGAAAATATGGTCATATTTCTGGTCAGTGGTTTTAACGAAAACACGTATAGGTGCTAGCGGTGCGAAGAAAATGAGAGATTTTTCCACAACAAACGATCTATTTTACTTTTTTGAAAAATTATTTCGCCGTTTGAACGATCAAAGATTGAAGTTTGTCTCACAAAAAATTGAGCTATTTTGCTCTTTTCTATAAAAAGCTCGTTTTTTTCATCTTCGTTTTTCTTGTTCCATTTTCATTATTCTTCCGAAAAAGTGCTTTTTAAGCTTGGCACAACGCAAAAAGAATTTTTGAAGTATCTCATAATTTTCAAATTTGCCAAGCATTTATAAAAACTGTACAAGTTCATTTGAAACGTAATTTAGTGTTGCTTATAAACATGTTGCTTATAAAAAAAAACGTGTATTGTGTACAAAAACTTTGTAGACACTGAAAATAAGAATTCTTTCGTATGAGTATGTTCATGTGTCCAATTGCAACCATTACATTTAAACGGTGAAAAAACTTACAAACATGTTTGAACAAATGAGACTAAGCCCGACCCATACCCTCACTAACCCAGACACATTTCACAAGGTTTACACTGTAAAGTCTACTGGTTGCAATTTGACACACGAACCATGTGGAATAGCAATCATTTCCCCAAAATATTTATCTAATTTGAAAGAACAATATATCTTAGCTATTAAACTCGCTCACCCAAAGAAAGTCACCGGTCCTATATGATATAAGAAAATGTTCTCGCAGACTAAAGATCAAATACCATGACAACAAAAAAAACAAACAAATCGAATACAATAATGAGATCTGTTGAACAAAAACAAAAGGATTCAATATTTTTTGATTGTGTAACCAGAGATATAGTTACGAGAGTTAAACATCTCAAATCAAAATCTTGCAGGAAAATGTCGGGGCGACCGAAACAATATTTATGTGCTGAAGGCGAGAATATGAGATATAATTAAGAGAGTTCACCCTTTTTAAGATTTCCATGGAATGGATAATCTTATTCATTTTGGCGGCGCATCTATCTATCTATCTATCTATCTATCTATCTATCTATCTATCTATCTATCTATCTATCTATCTATCTATCTATCTATCTATCTATCTATCTATCTATCTATCTATCTATCTATCTATCTATCTATCTATCTATCTATCTATCTATCTATCTATCTATCTATCTATCTATCTATCTATCTATCTATCTATATATCTATCTATCTATCTATCTATCTATCTATCTAGCTATCTATCCGGGTAATGCTCTAGCCTGTGATTTTCATATCTCCGCTGTGTATGTAAAATGTTGACAGGCTAAAGCTGAACCGAAGCATGTAAAAGCAATATGATGGCGCGTGGAAGGTCGTGCTTGTGTTTGGTACTTTTATCTGGAAATGTTGGAAAAGTTTTAATTAAAGAACTGCATGTGACTTGTAAAGAGACAGGACTATCGTTTGTATAAAAAAATATACGTGATTTACAGTTATATACAGTTATATACGGAATACAGAATTTTATATACTGTTATATACAGTTGTTGATAATAAAGAAAGAAAAAAAGAAAGAAAAAGAAAAAATCAAGAGGTAGATTTTCAGGAGGAGTCTGCTTCTATGTGAGAAAAGATATAGCTGCCTCGTGTGAAGTAATCTTCTCTCACTCGTCGTCAAGTGTACAGATTCTTTGTGTGTACTGAAGCATTGAAAACTTGGCATTATTAGTAATATACAGACAACCGGATGACAAAGCCAATGGGAATCCCTCAACAGCTAATGATTTCATTAAGCCACTCAAAAGAGCAAAGTTAGCCCTCTCAGCCTTGGAACCTGTCCCAAACATAATATTTGGTGGAGACTTTAACCTTCCAAAGTCAACCTGGCCTAATGGACTGCCCAAACCTGGATGCTCCATTGAAGAAAGAACAATGCTGAATGCATTAAACGACTTTTGTAATGAAATGTTCATGACACAATATGTCACTAAACCGACTCACAAAGATGGCAACATCCTAGACCTTGTTTTTACAAACAATGAAAATCTAATACATGATTGTTTAATTGTACCAGTACTTCAAAGCACTTCACATCATGGTATTGTCATGGTATCAACTAGTCTCAAGGTTAAAGATTCTGTCTACGACAATGATCAACCAGAAACCCGCTAAGCAATCTCAACAAAGCAATTATCCAAATGTACCTCCCAATCAAGGAAAACTAAAATAAGGCAGGAACTTCTTCAAATAGAGAAGGATTTACAAAAATCTTTCAAGTATTCAAAACGTTATGCTGAAAATAAAGCCATAGACTCTATAAGGAAAAACTCAAAATATTTCTTTTCTTACGCAAAAAAGAAATCAAAGATAAAATCCAAAATAGGACCTCTTTGGAACGAACATGGTGATCTGACACAAAGAAACAAAGAAATGGCAGAAATTTTGTCCAACCAATATGTGAAAGTGTTCAGTAAACCACTATCCATAAACGAAGATGTGTCAGATGAAAATAAAAAAGGAAAAAGTTATTAATGACATTTCAGATCTTCTTGTCACAGAAGATGATCTTATCAAAGCCATTAATGAATTATCACAAAATGCTGCTCCCGGACCTGATGGTTTTCCTGCATTATTGTTGAAACAATGCAAAGAAGAACTCTCAACACCTCTCTGTATCCTGTGGAAGAAAAGTATGGAAAAGGGAACCGTCGCAGACGACTTGAAAAGCTGCACAATCACTCCAATCCACAAAGGAGGAAGGAGATCAATAGCAGCAAACTACAGACATGTTGCTCTAACATCTCATGTGATTAAAATCTTTGAAAAAGTACTCAGATCACATAATGTTAAGTACATGGACCAGAACAACCCCTTCAACCCAAACCAGCATAGATTCAGAAGTGGACGGTCATGCTTAAGTCAACTTTTGGAACAATATGATCTGGTATTGAATATTCTTGATGAAGACGCAAATGCTGATGTTGTATATCTAGACTTTTCTAAAGCCTTTGATAAAGTCGATCATGGAATTGCACTTCAAAAGATGAAACGGCTGGGAATAACTGAGAAAATCCTCCAATGGCTAAAATCCTTTCTAACTGGGAGAAAACAAACTGTGTTGGTTAATGGTGTAAAATCAAAACTACAGAATGTTGTGTCAGGAGTTCCCCAGGGAAGTGTATTGGGCCCTTTGATATTCCTGATTTTGATTGGTGACATCGACAAGGATGTCTCACATAATTTGGTCAAGTCTTTTGCTGATGACACAAGAGCAACCAAACAGGTTAAAACGTATGAAGATATAGCATTACTCCAAGTTTACACTTGGACAGATGAAAATAATATGAAACTGAATGATGTAAAATTTGAGCTCTTGCGCTATTGACCAAACAAGCTCATTAAAGAACAAACAAACTACACTTCACCATCAGGGACACTGATTGAAAGTAAAGATGTTGTCAAGGACCTAGGAATCCTTATGTCTAACGATTGCACATTTAAAGAACAAATAACAGCCATGATTGAAAAAGCTAAAAATCTAACTTCTTGGATTCTACGCACCTTTTCATCACGTTCCTTCAAAAGTATGATTACCCTGTATAAATCATTGGTCATACCAATTCTAGAATATTGCTCCGTTTTATGGAGTCCAATTGCAGTTGGTCTCATTCAGAGACTTGAAGATATTCAAAAATCGTTCTTAAAAAGGATCAATGGCACTTCAAGTAACTATTGGGAGTGTCTCAAACAGATAAAAATTTACTCACTTCAAAGGCGAAGGGAAAGATATCGCATCATTTATAATTGGTCCTCGAAAATATGGTACCAAATGTAAACAACAAAGACCACTGAAAACCCCCGGCTGGTTGGGATGTGTACATTATGTATCTCAAGGAATCAAACATCAAAACTCGGATATAGCACCCTTGCTGTGCAAGGTGCAAAACTTTTTAATGCCATGCCAAAGAGCATCTGGAAATTTGAAAAATATTTCAATTGAACAATTCAAAAATGCACTCGACGCACACCTCAAGTTTACCGCAGATGAACCTCAGATTCATGGTTACACTGGGTGCAGGAGAGCTATTTCTAATTCCATCTTACATATGGAAAATATCTGCTGAGATTCTAAAAATACATATACGTGAGAATATAGCAGCAGACAGAGGCGTGATTCACAAAGAATCTTACCTGAACAAGACGTTCGAATACTCACACAAGCAACACAAGTAAGTAATAAGGAATAATATCATAACATTGATCTGTATGAAGACTCATTTATCTGATGCCGAATCTCAAGATTTGTATTTAATCGATGGTTATGAACTGTATACATTGACATATGAAACAAATGAATTGGGAAGACAAGATATTGAATGAAAATATCATAGATTAAGGCTCATTTTATAAGCTGTGCCGTGCCGAGCCGAACTCGGAAATTTTTTAGCACGGCTCGGTTCACCTCGGTTCGGCATACCATTTTATAAGGGCCGAGCCGAGCCGTTCTGAATCGCGCCAAACTTTTTTAAAATGGTAGCTGTTTTTAACAACAAAATAATTCTGCTTTCTCGAATTCGAAGAGAGAGAAGGCGAAGAGAAAAGTTAAGTTTTTTCGTTGGGTTTACTAAAACGTTACCACTTTTGGACGAGATGGCTCCAACTTTATATAGCATTTGAAGAACACAGTGAAAGGGAAGCTAACCCACGAATTCGAAGTTGCAAACGATATGAAAGAAATAAAGGTTGGTTTCAACATGTTTGGAGTACATACGATGATAATCGCTTTAAATCATTGTTCAGAATATCTAAAGACACATTTCAATATATTTTAAACCTCATTGAAGACGGTCTACAAAAAGAATTTTTATGTGAAGATCCCATCAGTACTGTTATGTCTGGATCCTCCATCAGTTTTATTATCATTCTGAAGTTCATGCACTTCCGTTGTTGGTCGTTTTTCTTTTCCTTTTGATGTTACTGCGAAGGTGGAAGGTTTTCGGTTTTTTTCGTTTTACTTTTATTTTCTTTTCTTTAATCTTTTTGCTTATTTTTTTAATTATCTCGCTGTCTGATTGCTCTGAATCTGAACTATCAAGCCTTTCGCGTTCTTCACGTTCTTCATGAAATATAAGAGCTGCTTGCTCTTCAAGAATCTGCAACATTGTTTTGTCGGCCATATTGAAATATATGTTGACCTCGTGTTTTATTTTTTTGCCAAATAAGCAAATTTATAGAAATCTACGCATGCGTCAGCACGGCTCGGCTCGGCGTTCGGTTTTATACAGTCGAGCCAAGCCGTTCTGAGCCGTGCGGCACAGCCAGGTCAGGCGTGCGGCACGGCTCGGCTCGGCACGGCTGAATATTGGTTTTATAAGCTGTGCCGAGCCGAACTCAGAGAAAATTTGGCGAGTTCGGCTCGGCACGGCACAGCTTATAAAATGGGCCTAAGATATTTTCACAAGAGAATTCCCATCATAGTCTTCTTACATGCTGCATGTATTGGTTGGCTGACAACAAAATATCTGTCAAAAGCCTTCAATAATGATTTTAATTATGTTGTGCGGTCTTTAAAAAAAGAAACGATGTAATCTTGAAGAGAGTTTGTGTCAGTATGATCCAGACATTATTTAAAAACAGTTATATAATTGACACATACACTTTGAAGCAGTTACGACATGTCGATTGGTTTACAGTCTACAAAACAATAAGCATTAACGAGACCATACCAAATTCATGAGATCATTTTTAATAACTATGCACTGGTAATAGAAAAGAAAATTAAGTGACGTCCTTGCCCATGGCTGAATAAATCTTTTAAAAGCAAAATGAACAATAATAGTGCAGTATATTAAGGAAAGGTCACAATCCTGCATTATTATGTTTCTTGCAAATAAAGCAAATCTCTGTGGCTGTGTGAAAACTGCTCTGAGTATGTTAGAACAAGGAAGAACATAAGGATCAAAAAGTTATTACGTAATTGCCCAGTGAATTTGAAATTTTACTTCTATTGACTAATTGAATAGTTCTTGACGATTTTTATTTTTTTACTTTTTATGTAAATTAAGCAATTTTACATTGTATGTATTTATTTTCACTCTGCAAATTTGTTATTGTACTTAACAGGACTTATAAAACGTTGAAGTCAGTGGTAATTTGTGTTAGTAAAATATAAAAAACATAGAAAACACAGATATTATCAATCACAATATTTCGACCAACTATGTGTCTTTATCACGACTTTTAAATATTTTCACAAAAAAATACGTCTCCAATTTTTTTTGCTCATTTCCAGAAAGGTTAACCCTGAAGAATTCACACCGTAGAATTGCCTGCCATCCTTTAGTTGTATTCCAACGTCTTGTGTCAGCTCATAACTGATTGACAAAAGTCAGTGAATGGAAAAAGTGGGTGCATTTTTATTGAGAATGATGTCCTTAGAGGAAAATTGCTCGATATTCCTTCAATTTATGTATTTTTCAGGATTTTATGCGTACAAAAATGACTTTTGGATAATAAAAACAGCATGTTTATGATACAATATCAAGCAAACGTTTTTCGAAAGTAAGAATAGAATTTACAAAATTCCAAAATATGATTACCACAAGGATGATGGTCAAAAAATATTGAAACAAACAGTTATCGTATCGGAAGGACTAAATGCTAATACTTTTGCACCAGACCCATGTCTCATTTTTTAAGGCATTTCCGTGGATTTAAGGGGTTAGTAAATTTGATGACACAGCACTTTGTCGAAGCCGACAATATCACGTGACTCCAGTGGATTCAAAAAGAAAATAAATACAGAGAGGTTTTTTTAAATTTTGAAGTGTTACCTTTTAGAATACACAAAGGAAACAAACATTTGGCACTGTGCGATTTCGTTTTTCAATCTCATATGTGTCCCCAACTCCTGTGTATTATCTGAGAAAGATGGTTAAAAATTCATGGCTTTTATAATTCATCTATGTCATAAACGTATTTAATAAATACGCTTTTGTTAATAAAAAACGGTTTGTTATGAGAAAGAAAATCTTCAATTCAATCTGTCCTTGAATAAATTGAAAAGAAAGTGAAAAACGTTGTCGTAAAAACAAATTAAAATTTCTTTTGGAAAACCTTCTAAGTTTTTGTGTAGTCATACTATTTGACTATGATGGAAGAAAGAGAAGAAAAAGTGAAAAAATAGAAATTAGAAATTGTCTTTTTGTTTTGTTTTTGTTTTGTTTTTGTTTTGTTTTTGTTTTTTCTCTTCGTTCAAAATACCACCACATGAATTGGCAGGACATTTGTACAATAGTGAGCTGCGTTTTTGGAGCTCTGCTTCATGCAACTGGCACCTATTTAATGATAAGATGCAGCGTGCACAAGTATATTCTTTTGATCAACTTGTCGATTAGTAGCATCATTTTAGCCTTACAAAACCTAGCGTGGATATTAGCAGAGCAGTTGAATAACAATGAGTTGGAGATCTATGTGATTTTTGTTCGGTTCGGCGCATGCGTGGCCTACTATGTTGCCTTAATTGACATCACAATAGAGAGATTTCTTGAAATCTACCTGCATATGCAATACATTACGTCTGCATTTTATCGACGTAAAAGATTGCTCTCCATCGTTGGGTTGGCAACATGTGTTTGTCTGGTCATAGGTTTGTCAGTCCTGCATCAGATTTATCATTTTTCGTCCGTGATGGTATTGCATTATGGCGATATTGCTGTATTAATTTGCAATTTCACGACAGTTCTTCTTTGTTGTTCCGTGTACGGATATATCTTTCGAATTATGATGAAAAAAGCTTCTCTAACGGGGCGTAGTAACTGGCAGAACGCGAGGAAGCTTTGTGTACCATTCATGATTTTAATCACCTTCGTCATATTCATAACTGTTCCAGACATTATCGTATTACTCGACGTGACGTTTTTGGTATATGCTCGGCTGCTGTGGCGGTTGAATCTAATCAGCGATGCGTTGGTATACCTCGTCATGAATAACCAAATTAGGAAGAAACTCTTACAAACGATGAAACAAAATAGCGTAAAATTTCACAGAAGTACAGTTATTATGTTAAAAGATAAAACCCTCATGTGATTGCCCCAGACTATTTATGATTGACAATTGTACTTAAAGGGCTTGGGAAGCGGAGAGTTACCGTATAAATAGCTAAGGGTTTAACTTTTTTAAGTGATCTTTCTTTTTTTTAGTGTCACTCTACAGTAACTAGAAAATGAGAAAATGAGATAAAGAGGAAAAGGTTTTTGATGGACACGTACTTTCACACTAGTGCTAGTGCTTAGCAAGTAGAGCCATCTCGATTTTAGCAACGAAACGAAATCAACACACAAAGAGAGCTCCCACAGAATATCTAAAGGCGTAATATGAACGCCCACGAATGCCCCAACTTAAGCCTATCTACATAGGTTGAGAAAGTCTGAAACAAACGTTGGTATTTCTTTCAAATTCTTTTCATTCACTGCAGACACTTTTTCATAAATTTCACCGTAACATCCATTGCCTCTATTCGAAGGTTAGGTGCTGAAATTTATTAAAAGAATTTTCAAAGCACTTGAGTTGTCGTTTTTTCACTTGCAAACAACGTAGGCGTGGTTAGTATTCAGTTTGAAAACGTGGCGTTGGATGATAGAGCCAATCTATTCTTTTCGTTTTTGTTGGCTACTGATAAAAAGATTGGTTAAAAAAGATTTATAGACAGATTTCATTAGATAATTCTCGAACAGACTCAATATTTTAGATTCTCTTTAATCCTGGTCATACAAAGCCGAACAAGACGCCAGAGGGCGTGAAGGAGGACACGCCAGAGGGCGTAAAGAACAGCGCATTTGACAAAGCATCCCGTTTCAAATATTTCTTCATTAGTTCTACATAACGTAGGAGGTCTAGTCAGAAGATTCATAACGTACCTACTATTTCCCGTCCTAAAAAATATATATATATACAGAAGAGTCTTTATAATTCGACTTTCAATAACTCAAACTCTCAATAAATCGAACGATTTTATTTTCCCTTTCGAGGTTCGAGTCAGAGAGAGTTTACTGTATTTATAAAAAAGATCTGCATAAAGACTTCAATTAAATTTCAGCTGATACATTTCCACGAGACATTAATCTCGTCTTAGTAGGTCTTTAGAGAAAAGCAGTGGTGTAGACATATTTAAGATGAAGAAAGGAGATAAAATTCATAGCTGATAATAATTTTAAAGATTTCTTATTTTAAAACGTCTCCGAACCTTCCTCTGTATTGCTTATATATTTCTGAGAAAACTACTTAAAAAACCTGTTTTGTATAATTTTGTGTTTTGTCATTATTGTCGTGTTTTGAAGCTATAACTTCAGTTGTTAATCGACACCTAATAAACCCAATACATCAGTTTACAAGACCTCGTGATGAAAAAACAGGAAAGCAAAATAGAAATTCCTTTCCCAAAACACAGTTTATAGAATTCTATAAACTATGGTGACAGTGAGCAAATTTGTTTGAAATCACTGCGAAGGAGTGCATTTCACAAAAATAGAAGACATTTGACTATCTACACCAGTGGCGGATCTAGAGGTATGTCGAAATTTGTGTAGGAGAGTGTTAGCAATCTAACCATAACAGAAAAGCGTTCAAATAATCCCATTGGTAATATAAATTGAATTCACAAATTATGTTAATGCTCTCCTACACAAATTTCGACATACCTCTAGATCCGCCACTGTACACTCTGAATGTCCAATTTCTTGAAGCGCCAGTGATGCAGCGTTTATTAGAAGGCGGCGTTTAGTACAAATGTTCAGCTGTTAGTGTGGCGATTTATAAAGGGCGGCGTTTATTAAGAGAGGAAATACCGTGAGAACAGTGTACACCATCTTCTTCTTTTGGTGATAATCAACAAAGATCCTGTGTTCGAAGTTGTGCAAAAAATTGAAGGATTTAGCTGACAAAGCAAATGTGTATAATGGCAGATTAAGCTGGGAAAATCGAAAGTAGGACCTTTAACGATGATCTTGGATATAGTTAGTCTCTTTTGAGGTATTTATACTAAAACTGTTTTCAAGATCTTAATTTGAATATTTTAGTTGATTTTTTGGTATTTAAAAAACTGGATTCTATCAAAGAACCTGTTTCAAACTGATAATATCTCGAAAAGAGAGCTTCACCACCAAAGTAATAATAATGTGAGTTTCTGATGTTAATTACCAGTTAAAGATCTGTTTAAACTAAAAATTTGATAAACTTCACAAAAATAGATTTCGAGTGCTAATGAGTATTATTTTTAATAATTTTTTTTGTCTTAAAAACGCTTCCTGAGAACCGGTTTAACCGGCAGTGTGCAGAGAGCATCTAATTGCCAACCAAGATGCGTGCGCACATTGGTAGGAAATTGACTTGATCTATTAAGCATTTATGTTGAAACTCACAGCAATTATCGAGCAAAAAACACTAATGTTTATAAACATCACATCACTTAGAAACTCATCTATTACCGTGAGTTGGGGCGACATTCAACTCTGTGGGATGAGATTCAACCAGCACCATTATCCAGACCACAACATTCAACAAAATAATTAGAAATTTCGAAACAATAACATCGCATATCTGAACCAAAATGTAATCTATACTACACTCCACAATAAAAAAGTTTTTACATTTTAACAAATGCCGAATGTAAATTGCCTTTTTGAGCTCTTCAAATCCCAACACGCGTTAAAAGACTTCGTACAGCTGCCCACGTTTAATTTTAAAATACAAATTAGGATTTCTCAAAGTCGGTTTCCACGAAATGATGTCCATCCTCTGCCCAGCCACCTTTTCGCTCTTTCAAGCGTGTTTATAAAAGTTACTAATGCGCGGGTCGTATTTTGGGGTGCGTGGGCGGAAGCTATGTAGTAAACAAACTGAAGGAGATGATTGATCACTGCGCAAAATTTATTTCTCAAAGACGGTTTTCACTAAGCAATATCATCTCCTAAAACACATTTCCGTCGAACCCAGCACACCTACAAAGCTTACCGTTGGTGGTCTTACCATATGTTGTGAGCTGAGATTTAAAGAACGCAATGATGGAGAGAATTGATGACTGTGCAATTACTGTGTAAAGGGTTTTGTGCAAATATTTAAAAGTGCACATTGTATACACTCCATCAATTCCCATTGCTACTCAGTTGAAAAGATTCACCACTGGACAATGAGTTCGAGAGATGGAAAGTCTTCTTCAGTAGCCCCCTTAACCGATTTGCAATGTAGAAACCAGGCATTCACTTTCGTTTTCAAGCAGCTGCGTGTGCTGTTGTGATTCACACAAAAAAGACCGCTGACCATTCGTGAAATACTATACTAACTTGATGTCAAAACCTAAAATTTTAAACTATTTCATATAACAACTTCTACTTTAAATCGTATATCAAAATCTAACGAACCGACATGAAACTTATGAAAACATTTTTCTCACGGAGAAACTAAAACAACATTCCTATTGCAAAACGCGTTTTGTTCAGTGCGGTTATTTTGACGTCAAAACATTTGAAGCCCGTAACATAACGAGATAAATAGATCGTGACATTTTAATAGCCAGAGTCTCTCTAAATGGTAATCATTCATGAATGTTTTGATTGCTTTAAATCTTTTTTGTGTTGTATAACTTGGTTTAGTTTTAAGAATATAATGTTTATATTTAAATTATTGACCAGATGCAGCTTGATTTTGGCATGATGAATCTCGCCCCACAGAGTTGAATCTCGCCCCAACTCACGGTAAACCATAGGTGTATCAACAATGAAATTTCTGTTTGTACAATATATTTCGGACATATATGTGTCCATCATCAGATATCTAAAAACATACAAGAAAAACAGTAAAACTGTTTGCTAAACGATGAAAATGATAAAAACATCTATATACAACTCATCATACATCCTATATATATACACTCTCTTTTTACAATAAAATTATTAAATTTTGATAGTGAGCGTGCAACTTTTATATTCGTCACGAGTATTGATTTTTGGTTTTATTGTTTTCATGATGGACACATGATGATGGACACATATGATGGACACATAGGTCCGAAATATATTGTACAAACAGAAATTTCATTGTTGATATATACCGTCAATCGACCTAACTTCAGACATCCTTCCAAACTTCGGACACGCTAAATAAACAGACCTGTCTGGTAAACGAAATGTACATAATCAATCAAACCAAGTCACAATAAAGATATACTAAAATATTAGATAAAGCTGATAAAATAATGTATTCAAACACAATAAAGTCAGCGTGAAGCATAAATAAGCGTGTAGAAAATATATAAGTGATTTGAAAATAACGATAAACGTCATCCTCAAGGGATTGCAATAGCAATCCTGTCGAACAACTTAAAATAGTATTATAACAGACGGTTTCTACTTGTATTAACTTTTGAAATAACCATGAATCTTTTATATGTAACTGAATGAGAACCAGGTAACCAGAGAACCAAGCATTGAATATCATTTAGCGAAATGTTTTGTTTACATTTTTTTTTTACTGTTTTCTTTGATACTAATCAATTGCGTATGATGATTTTACAATACTCTTCTCTACGTAATGAGCACCTATGTATGTTTGTATAATACTCTTCTCTACGTAATGAGCACCTGCGTATGCTTGTATTTATATCCGTGGTTAATTATCCATAGTGGATATTCGCATTCAAATGCACAGTGTAATTATAAATCACGTTCGTCTCAAGGGTACAGTCAACTAATTTAAGTGTTTCATTTTTGTTAAGTTTAGTTGTGACAAGTTTTAGATTTATTGTTTAATTCACAGTTCAGTATGGACTTTTACTGATGTGGTTTGTATTTTGCGGATATGTTTTTTTTATGTCCGAAGTTTGGAAGGATGTCCGAAGTTAGGACGATAGACGGTACACCTTGGTTTAATACAACTGATATTGATCACCAAAAAAATAATCATCAAAGTATATTATATATATAAATTTTAAAGCAGATCACAGATAGCATCATACATAATATGCTCATGCATGCATACAATGATTATGATGATTATTATATATATGTAGTACATATGTTTATTATGTATATTATTTTGTATAACAAATTATCTGTATACAATATAATATATATACACAATAGGTTGTGACAAGATTTGGATTTATTTTTGAAAGCAAAATAAAAATTAAACAAATTAAACAGTTTGAAAGCTACCTTAATATAGAAGAAATTTTCGCGGAAAAAATTTTCGCATAGTTTAATGTTGCGATTTTGGCACCTAATTGTGAAATTAAATTCCGTGAAAAGAGTCAAAATTGGTCAATGACGAAAAATCAATTTTTTCTCTTCATTTTTCAGGCACATGAAACGATTCACAACACAAAAAGTGAGGCAGTTTTTCTTTTTAAGTATTTCTTTGAAAATCAAAAACCACGAAATTTAATTCCATGAAACACGTTAAAATTGGTCAAACACACAATTATTTCCACAAAAATCCACCATTTTCACCTTTTAACCACGAAATTAAATTCCACAAAAATTTCTTTCTGCGAAATTTTCTTCCCTTAAGGTATCTGGATCTAATGTTTACAGATTCAAGAAACTAAACAAAAATTTTTAAATTTGATATGTTATAACCATATATTATAAACCATTACGCAATTTTAAAAAGTCATACATTCTTTTTAATTACTTATTTTCTCCAGTTATATGCTTTCATTTTTATTACACTCTAGGTAATTCATTGTTTTTGAACTTTTTGTACACTATAATATATAAAGGATAGGGTTTGTAAAGCTAGACACACTTGACAAAAATTTTTAACAAATCGAAACATCGTGAAAATTCTGTGTTTTTTTTCTTCGTATTTTAAGACTAACTAGCCGCCCATGTCCACCTGCTCTGTATCACTGTATCAATAAACGTCAAATTTCCTTATAAACGGCTCGTACAACTTGTGTTCAGCCAGAAGCAGATTCCAAGTCACAACCTCTGGTGTGCAGTCAGTGTTACATCAAGTGTTACATCAACAGTGTTACTACATCACCATTTTTTAGGTTTTTCATGATGTGTTACTTATTTATTTTTTAAAACCAATCGTTGATCAGTACAGCAATACACTCAAAACTTAGGGAGAAGAAACTTCAACTTTTTATTAGGTTTTGTTTTAAAAAAGTTACGCGCTCTAACATGGGTGCTATCAAACAGGACGAAAATGGTTTCTCTTCTTAAAAAGTTCACACGGGAGGAGAGAAAAAAGGCACATGCTAAATTAATAAACTGAATAAAAGAAACGTTCGATCTGAAGCGCATAACAATTAAAAGAAATTATTATTAAAAGAAAATTAAAACATTTTGCAATGTATTTGTTTCTCTCACAACTCGATCTGCCATTTTGTGTAATAGACAAACGGACAAACGGAGAATCGACTATTAATATATAGATTAGACAGCTGAATTTAATCTTTTAAATTTACAGATAGATTCTTCTCTTCTTAAGTTGGACAGAAAATGATGGTCTTCCAGACACAGTTCTTGATTTTGGAATAACGAAATGATTACCATTTCCTTGTGTTGTAATGCTTTGTTGGAATATCTCAAAATTGAATAAATTGCTTTTGATTCCATGCAGATGTTGGAACACTTCAATAGCTGATCTTTCCTTGTTCCTGTTGGTTACAGATTTCCGATACTCTACTCCAATAACTTCTGAAGCTTTCTTCCCCAAATGATTTCATTTTGTGCAAACAGGTGTTATTCCAAGGTATACAGGAGCGCAGTATAGCATTACCGGCTCAATCATTGCTCTATAAATTGCGTCGACAGCTTAACTTGTCAAATTAGAACGTACATGTTCCAATAACTTCACTCTTTGACTCACTTTTGATTAGTTTCGAACTTTAATCAAGCATCAATAAATTCTTATCAAAGATAATGCCCCAATTCTCGTATTTTAGTTCCTGGTGAATGATTGAGCCAAGGATGTTAATAGCACAGGAAGGTCGTGTCTTCAATTTTTGGGCAGTGCCATGTATGACATACTCTGTTTTTCCAGGTTTTAGATTTGATATGAGATGATTGCTTTCAAACCATCTGAATAATTATTCTCCTTCTCTACACAATGTTTTTTCGATAGTTTTGGTAGACTCATGAGAGTACAGCAAAATGGCATCATTGGCATATATATCTCAACAGTTTGCATTTATCAAGCCCTAGATGTGCATCGTTTACTAGCAAAATAAAGAGCAAGGGGCCAAGTATGGATTCTTGCGGAATACCAAACATCATGCCGTTCATTCCCGAAAAGGTTTGATCACATGACACGTATTGCTTTCGGTTGAAGAGGTAGTCAGATAACCAATGCAATTCAATATCGCAGATACCATAGAATGGAAGCTTACTGAGAGGGCATGAGAGACTGACAGTGTCAAAGGCCTTTCGTAAATCTATGTACATTGCAGCTGTGCATCTTATTTTATCCGTGTTCATGTAAGTTGAGAACAGGGGCGTTGAGGAAAAAAATTTCCAGTTTTTTATTAAACAAATTTATAGTAGTTTACGTATATATTGATAATGAGTAGCTTTGCTTTGCTGTATTTGAATTTTTGTTTACCAATTTCAAGTTTAACCTTTGGAAGTATATATATACAAGAAGTTGCCCAGTATTTTGAGTAGCTTTGTTATGTTGTTGAATTTGGAAATATCCTCCAAAGCTACTATATATATATTTCCATTTCCAGTGATCGCTTGATGATGGCAAGTGCTTCTTTATTGATTGTGTTGAAAATATTTGAACTATCCCAACCAATTATTTGCTTCGCCCTTCGTTCCAGTGTGATATGAAACGATTCTTCTGTGCGTTGGTGTAATGCAGCTTCACTGGTCACCTGTAAGTTAGTAATGGGACAATCATGATTTTGTAAATTTTGTAAGCTGCATCTTGTGTTAGGAATTTTGCAGTTTCATTGAGATCCTGGTTGAGCATGCATAGGTACTGATGTTGACAATTCAACATTCATTGAAGAAAATGATAGATACTAGTGACCCTAGAATTGATTCTTGTGGTACACCGATTACTAATTGCTGTGTCATATACATTGCCCTATCAATGCAAACTACTTGACTTCTGTTTAATAAGTAATTAGTTGAATGCTTTTGTTAAATTGATATTGACAGCTCCAACCACTTGTCCATTGTCAATAAATCTTTGAATGTTATGGAACAGGATGGTTGAAGCAAGTTTTGTTAAATGGTGATGTCGGTACCCAAATTGACAGTCAGACAAAAGTTTATTTTGATCTCCAGGTAATCCAGTAATTGACTAACAGCTGGTTTGATTATTTTTTTAAATATTGACAGGATCAAGATAGGTTGATAGTTTTTTGGTTTACCTTCCCCACTTTTGTGTATGTATTAATTTCGCCTCCTTCCACAGAGTTGTAAATTTACTGGAAGTGACTGTTAAGTTGATAATAAACGCAAGTGGTTGCGATATATCTCTTTGGCACAGTCTTTGAGTGGGAGTTCGTCCAATCCTGTTGATTTGTTTTGATTAAAGGTCTGCATTTGATTAAAGGTCTGCATTTGTTTTTCAACAAATATCTTGGAGATATATGAAAATTGGAAGTTTTCATTTGGCATTATACACTTTTTATTTGATGAATGAATCAAGATGCCTGAATATGTGCCCCTTCGATATTAAGCATTGTGAAGGAAAATAGTTCCCAGAAATAATAATACCATAAGATACAAATGGCAAGATGCTTTGAAAATGAATTGAAAATGAAGTCATATTGTCATTTCCTTCATTTGATACAACTTGAAGCTTTTTCAGATATTCTGGATATATGCCATTTCAGTTCATCATCAATAGTTATACCTAAACTGTTAGAGGAGCTGAGTACTACGATGCTTATGAACCACGCCTTTGATGTAACAAGGATTTCAAATAAGTTTGTTGTTTACATTTGTTATATTCTTTTTTACCAAGGAACACAGACAAGAAAAAAATATGTCAAGTGACTTTCATTATTATTGACACTTGACACAAATACGATTGTCATAGCCCATCTGCAGCTTACTGTCCAGCAGTCCGTTTTAGGGACTTAACCTCTGATTTGTCCAGGTTCAGAACTTCATCTTAACCCCTCCTTTAAACAATTCTGGTAAATTTCAGTTATAATGCTTTAATATATTTAATAGTCATTTCAAGGTCGCAAATGAATATAAAGGGAATGGCTTGGATTTTGATTTTTCTGGCAGCCCGAACCAGGCTTCAAAATTGAGCTTCGCTTGAGAAGTTTATAGCACTTTTTTAAGTATTTTCAAACACTTCACACCTTTTCTGTAACTGTCACTTCTATGGACTTCTATGGACATGTATGTCTTACTGTTTGTTGTTAACTTGTTAACTTCTATGTGTGTGTTTTATGTAATATCAGACGCAACAATATCAAATACTAGTGAATTGAATTGTATTCATTGCGTTGTTTGCCTTTTATTGGTGCCTGAAATACAATGGATTTACTGATGCTAAAACCTAGACTAACAAAGCCTGAACACTGTAACTGCTTTTTACTGTATTCTTATGGAACTAAATGAACTTCTCTATGTCGTTTTTTTACGAATTTTTACGAATCTTTAATAATCTTTATTATGGAGATTTCTTTGGTACGTAGTATACAAATTAATCTAGGGAAGAAATATAGATTTGTTTTAAATGGATACTCATACTATTGTACCTATGAAATAAAATGTTTTGTTCTGATTATATTTAAAATTTGATTTTAAAAAAAAGCCCTTAAAAAACATGTTCGAGATGTCTGCGGAAGTCGGAACATGGATCAAGTGAAATGTGAAAGACGAGTAAAAACCAAGCAACAAGTATATGAAATGGTACCTTGTGTTTTCATGTTGCAAAAATTAACTGAACAGGAAGAAAGGTTAACCAGAAGAAAAATAAAACGCTGATTAAAGCACTTTTTATATCACTTTTCGTAACATTCCGTGTTTAACCATTTTGAGGTTGTTTTATTTTTCTTCCGTATTTAAAATTTTCTCTTCTAACTACAGAGTATTCATATAACACCTGCATTCATCTCATTCACAGATTTGCGAAAAAACACAAAAGCAATATATATCCGATAGTTAAACTAATCTATTGCTAGTATATATTCTGTCCAATTAAGACTTTAGAAGCTTCACTTGCTAGGTATTTGCTTTATGTAAAATTCACTATGTTATTATTATTACACCTTTAAATCGAACTTCCCTGCGACGTTGTTATTGGTCTATTTTGTTCGAATAAAATGGTAACGTTCTAATTGTAATTCATGCGCGCATGATGCTTTAATTGAGCAGATTTTCATTTACACCTTTGTAAACATCGAAATTTTAAATAAGTGCCCTCAGGTATCGAATCTGTATCGAATTTGCGCCCTTTGTAAACATCGAAGTTTTAAATAAGTGCCCCAAGTATCGAATCTGTATCGAATTTACGCCTTTTATAAGCATCGAAGTTTTAAATAAGTGCCCGGGCGCTTATTCGAGCGTTTAAAGTATATATTCTCAAATGTCGCAGACCTTTGACGTAGTTACTACACCCAACCTCGTTTATGTCTGACTCCACATTATGATAACTATGAAGGAGATTGGGTTTGATGTTGTAATAACTTGAGGCCTCCAAATACTTCTGACTCCTCCTAAAATTGGTCTGCCATGCGAAGTATTTGAAATGCGTTGCTAATGGATACGTTAGAAGTTTGTCGACTGTCATAAACAGAAATATTTCCAACACACTGGCGTGTTGTTAAGGTGGCAAAGAAGCAGAATATTGTGAAACAATTCTCAATTTCGTTCATGTTGACGTTGACAAAAAATAGGTATAGTTTAATCTATAGACGAGTTTCTTAGTGACGTAATGTTTATTTATAACATTAGTGTTTTTTGCTCGATAATTGTTGTAAGCTGCATTGTTAAATGCTATTGATCAAGTCGTTTTCCTTTAAAAATTGATGCTCTCCATGCGCTTTTATTCTTAGTTTTATCATAGTAAATTGTAATATAAAATCGTCATAAATTTATCTATAGTTTAAAGCAGGCCGTTAACTCGTAATTAACATCAGAAACTCGTCTGTATAATCGTTCGGGAAACTGTTGACTAGTATATTTCTATTGTTTTAATGGTAAACGCAATTAAATTTGTCATATTGGAATTTCCCTGACACAATTAAATGAATGATGTAGAATGCTTCGTGAAACTCTTGGGATTTATTTTTTTTTTTTTAAAAAACCTTTTATAAGCGAATACTTTCTCCGAGAAGTAAGATATTTAGACAGTTTTTTATAAAAAATATGCGAGTTGTACTAAAACAGAAGTGTATTACAATGGTATTGGATTTTGCATCTGTATTTTGTGCTTGTAAAACGAGAGTCATCGTGTTTTTTATCTCGTTATTTCATATAGTCAATGAATCAACGAATTTCGTGCACCCATGGTTTCACTAATTGTAGTAATCATGTTTGAATGCGATGTTTTTTGTAGATAAGTATTATGTTTTCTTCCGTTTTTTTCTCCCTAAGATTTCAATTGCAGTTTTTATTTCGAAACCATCTCAAATTTAAGTATTTAGTGGTTTTTATCATATCGCCATGATTTATCATTTCAACGAAATGTGATTTTCAATGTTATTGTATTTTGGATATGAATAATATTCTTTTACATTTCCGTCTTAGAATGTTTTCATTTAATGCAGTGTCTCGTCTTTAATGTCCTACTTTAAGTTTTCGTTGTTTCTTGTGATAGAGCAGATCAAGATACTTATAAGAGTAAAAAACGTACAATGGCTTGGACGATTGTTATTATATCAATTTGTATTGTCGTTTCTGCTGCGTTTGATGTCGCAATTGCAGATGGAATACCGACAGAATGTGATATTGGTGATGGTGGCAAGTCATGGGATTGCAGCGGCAGGAATTTGGACGTAATACCAAATTCAATACACGGTAATATAGTTAAATTGAACATGAGTTTTAACCGTATAAAGTCTCTAGAGAGTTTTAACTTCAGTCGACTACAAAAGTTGGAGGAATTGTATTTGCAGCACAATCAAATCGAAGTGATTAATGCGTCAACTTTCTATGATTTGAGAGATTTAAGCATTTTGGACATATCGTATAACAAGCTCAAAATAATTGACGATCATACAATGACACCATTGAACAAATTGGAATACCTTAAAATGCAATTCAATCCTTCGTTGAAGAACCTGCCAAACTTCTCCAAGAATACGATTTTGAAAAAACTTCATCTAAAAGGCAATGGTATTGAAAAAGTATCTGAAAATATTTTTTCCAACTTGACATCATTGTTATTTCTGGATCTCAGTCATAACCAAATTTCGTCTCTGGATGACAATGCCTTTTCATCTTTGCATAGCTTGTATCGTTTGGTCTTGGATGAGAATCAAATAGACAGCCGCTACATTACCAATGAAACCTTTCTGGGTTTGAATAAATTATCAATTCTTTCATTTCAGAATAACAAGATTAGAAATCTTAAAGCTTTCCAGCAGATCCCTAACTTACAGTTTTTATATTTGGACGGAAACAACTTCAGTCACTTCAAAGAAAGCTTTCTGGATGGTTTTTCAAATCTCCAGCTATTGTCATTACGGAAATGTGAATTGCCATTATCGGTGTCACCGAGGAATGCATCAGAATTGACCAATCTGGACCTGTCAGATAATAGAATCTCCGATATCAATGAAGTCAATATTGTTGCCCAGTCCCTTACCAGATTGCATCTTGCAGGAAATCACTTATCCCAGCTCAAAAGGCAAACGTTTGCCAATCTGTCCTCCTTAAAAATTCTCAATCTGAACGGGAATAAATTGACCAGTATCGGCAGTGAGTTAAATGACCTCACCAGTTTAACCAACATTAGTTTATCAAACAATTTGATATCCAATATCTCCGAAGATGCCTTTACTGGAATGGAGTACCTTGAGTTTTTGTATTTGGGGTACAACCGACTGCGAACTTTACCTAACAGTTTCCTGGCGAGCAATTCAGAAATAGACGTGCTGGATTTGTCTGACAATCAAATAGTGCCCAACAAGAAAATGTTTTCCAGCATGTCTAGCTTGGAAAAGTTGATGTTCGATGGAAACAATTTGACAAGAATCGACTCGATGGTATTCAGTAATCTCTCGTCTCTTACCACTCTGTCGTTAGCCCGAAATAGCATCGCAAATATTGACAGTGGTGTATTATCCTTGCCGTCATTACAAAAGATTGATCTTGCGGATAACGTATTTGAAAAAATACCAACGAAGTTTCTGAAAATTTTTCGAAAACTGTCGCTTGATATGAGAAACAATCGGATTACGAAACTATCCAAAATTGAATTTCAAGGTTTGGACTTAGAGCAGTTGATCCTTAAGGGAAACTCAATAACAGAATTGAATGGTGCATTGAACCATCTTGTGAATCTAAAAATTGTTGATCTATCCACGAATGCAATCACCAAAATTTCGAGCAGGGCATTTGATACATATACGGTTATCAACCACATCGACTTATCGTCAAATGACATCTCCACTATTCCGTACACGTTCTTGAAAAATCACACTCAACCAATCACGGTCGACCTGTCCAATAACCCGAAATTGGACTGCAATGAATGTGATCTTGTTTTGTTCATCCAAAGCCAAGTAAAATCCAACAACGAAACTGTCATTATTGGTAACTGCAAAAGTAATGTTAACTTAACTCTCATGTCTTTACACAAAGCAGATAAAGATTTTATGAACTCTACATGCAACGCTTGTCACCTGTCGCCATGTCAAAATGACGGGGAATGTCAGTATAGCAGCCAACGTGGAGCTAGTTGTAATTGCACCAGCGATTTCTCTGGTACCCTTTGTGAAAATTACGCAGCCGACTGCTATAAGACACAATCGTGTGGTATATGCAATACGACAATTTGCCAACACAACGGAACTTGTGTCGAAAAGAGCGCATTAGCGTACGAATGCAAGTGTTCCACAAATTACACTGGTGAACATTGCCAATCCATTTCGAATGCTTGCACCGTATTGAAAAATCCTTGTAAAAACGGTGGAAAATGCCATACTAAAGACGGACTTCATCGCAGCTGCATATGTCCGATTGATTACGTTGGAAAGTATTGTACAGACTTCAAACCAGTTTGCAAAGACCAGTGTAAGAACAATGGAACTTGTCATGCTATTTCTAGAGGGTCTTATAACTGTACCTGTCAAGCCAACTTCACTGGACAACATTGTGAGATATATAACAATTGGAATGCCTCTCACCCATGCGTTTTCTCTCCTTGTAAAAATAATGGTACCTGCATCACAGTGATTGACACCAGCGATCAGTTCTCGTGTAATTGTACCAAAGAATTCGAGGGTGCGGTATGTGAGAAGCGGATTGTGTTCATCCACGGAAATAAAATACGGGAACATAACAAAAAGGTCGGCATGATTATCGGTTTCGTTATTGGCATCGTGGTTCTGATTGCGGTTTTGGTGTTTGTATACAGGCGAAGGCACAAGATGATGTGTTTCCAAAAGATGAATAGAAACAATATGGATTTTTACAAACTTGATGAAGATTTTTAAAAAACTGTTGGAAATACATTTTTTTATATTTCACACCTGAGCGTTGTTGTCCATACAGATCTCGTTTCTATGCAGGTACTCACTTGAAATTGTCACACAGTGCGATTTGAAAAATTTTAATCGTTATAAATTACCATAGAGCATTGTAATGCATCGAAACGGGTCTTGCCTGGATAATGTGCTTAAATGCGACGTATAAACATGGTTTCAGGAGAAATGGCCATTCCCGTAATGTAATTATTTCTTATACATGAATACAACAACCACAATGCAATGTTAGAACTACTTGTTATGGGGATTACTGCTCTAAAAACATATGTGAGAATACCAGCGTTGTTTGTGAAAAACCTTTTTATTATAAGACATTTTTAATGGTTTAATGGTTTCTCATTGCATCTTGGTAGTTGTAGTTGTAATTTTTATATTTCCTTTGATGCTTGTATAGACACATCTATGTCCTCGAATTGCTTGCGTAAGAGCTACGTATTTGTCTTTGAAAAAACGTCGAGTTTTAACCGTATCTATCTTTGGAAAATTATGAATCAAAATACTGAAAACGCCCTTAGCTCAAGGCGTTATCATAATATAGCTACTCCGAAATTCCGAAGGATCTTCTAAAAGAAAATTCAAAAAGCACGCCCCACCTCAAAGTACGAGTGGTGGTCCAACGTTCAAGTTATAGTTATTTCGTTATTAAGTATTTTTTTTTATGACAAAAATGTTGTAAATAGTTTTCACTTCAGCAGACCAATATGTATTTGAGACCAATTGAGAGTTTGATAAGGATCTTATAAGCAATCGCAACGGCAACGACAAAGGAAAGGAAAAACAATGTTATCGAGATAATAAAGTAAACCATATAAGCCCCACTATCAGGTGTTTGTTTTCAGTGGAGCTTCAAAGTATGTCTTTGTTTCGTTATGCTTTTGCTTAACGTATTTACTTGTTCCCGGCTACAGGGCAAAGTTTTAAACGAATCTACGACAGTATTGATAGGAGCAGTTTTTTTATGTTATACATGTTTTATCTATCAGAGAATGTTTTGACTTTTACCTATTTCTTCTTATAAGCACATACAATAAAACAAGTAAACTGGTAGTTCTCCTTCATGTCTCGCACCCCATCTCACCTGTGTGAACTACTCCCTGTGATTTTGTCAATTTGAGTTTACCAAGGAATGGTTTAAACGTCGCGCCATCACCTAATATAGCAATATTTTTGATTATAATAAATATAATACTAATTTTAGGAAGAAATAAAAGGAACATTTTTATTTAAAAATTTTCTTTGGTTTTCTAAGCGTTCATCAGCAGCAATCTTCCAATAATAAACTTTTTTTAAGGCCATGAACATTTGAGTGGAAACTAAGAACGTCGATCACCAGAAATAAAGGAAATGATTATAACTCGCAATACCATAGAATAGTTAACACGATTCCAGACTTGTATGGAAACCGACAAGGAACAGTCATTGTTTCCTTTTTTCAGATATCGGGATTTCAATATTAGGTGTCGCGGCTTCTATACTACGTGTCGTAATTTCTGTATTTTGTGTCGCGATTTCAATTTTCAGGTGTCGCGATTTTATTCTGCAGGTATCACGATTTCCTTTGGCAGTTGAAACACACGATATCTATTCAATCTTTATCCCATACTCCTTATGAGGTTGTGGTGGTCATAAATTACTATGTTTTGTTACAAATCGGTGCATCATTTTGTAGAAGATGTGGAACCAGGAAGCGTGTTGTTGGACTAAACCTTGAAAGTGAGAAAGAGATAATACCTTAAGGGGATTATTTTTTGCGAGTCAAGGTTTACGAAAGGTACACAGAGCTTTTCAAGTCGTGCTTTCTGCTAAAAACCAAATGGGGCAAAGAAGAGTATACCATCTGTCAACAAAATCTCCGCAAAAAAGGCAAGGAAAAGACATCAGAGACATGAGAGAAATTAATTTATGGACAATCCAAAAGCAAAAACGAAAATTTATTCTTTTTATTTCACCTAGCTTAAAAAGAACTCAATAAATGAAAAAAGTTAAAAGTAATTAAAGTGTTGATAAAGATATTGACTACAGGGCTCGACTTCACCTTATAAGAAGTTTAGAAATAAGTGTTCACGATGTCCAGAACTGCCCTTTGCATTAGCAGTTTTTGAAACAGTCGCTGATATTCTACTTCCAATCTATCTCCTTTCTCAATTTTCCTCCTTCGTTTTCAGATACAATGCCAACATTAATATTTAGATATTCAGGGATCTGGTCTTGACCTGTTTTTGTTAAAAATACTTCTTTGTTCCATCTTTTTTTTCTTGATAAGAAACTCTTTGTATGTTATCTTTCTTTCAGGGTCACGTCCTTTGATGTTCTTGTTAGAACTCTTTCAGTTTGTGAGAACATTAAAAACAATATTTGTCAGCCTCTTCTACAGCACCACATTGACGAAAGAACTCTTGTTTTTCCGCCATTTTTTGTTTAAAGTTTAAAATTTGGTTACCACCGATAAGAAATCCCGACCAGATGGAAATTGAAATCGCGACACCTCAAAAATGAAATCGCGACACCTCAAATGTGAAATTGTGACACGTCAAAAATGAATTCGCGACACCTCAAAAGTGAAATCGCGACACCTCAAAAATGAAATGTCGGCACCTCAAAAATGTAATCGCGACACCTGAAAAAAAAGAAACAATGACTGGTCCCTTGTCGGCTTCCATAGACCTACGTCACATGTGTAGTAACGATTACACTTTCTTTTGGAAAAAGGTTTTTTAGATGTAAGCAAAAAAGTTAGTAGTACTTTCTGTGTAGTGTATAGTGTATATGTATTTCGCCTTTAGTAATTATTTACAACATCTATCTATATATTAATAGCCGATTCTCTGTTTGTTTGTTTGTTTGTTTGTAAGTCACGCAAAATGGTAGATGTGAACTGCGAAAGAAATCGGGGAGTCAGCAATGTAAGATCACACATAAATTATTTCTCTTCTTGTGCGCGACGTCAGTGTGAAACCATTGTATTGAGACCCTAATCGAATGCGACGTTCAGGGAAAATTATATCGGTAACCAATAGGGATAACTGACGTTTTTTGGGATCCGCGATACAGACGATGGGGAGACGAAAAATTTGGGTCTAATTTTTTGAGGAGACGGGTGTGTGACGTCATCAAAGTTTTGATCAACGATATCTCCGTAACGGTTGGTCGTAGCAAAACGATCCCATACATTTTTTTGATCAGTTTTACGAGCTTTTCAACATGGGCACACCTATCATTGCAAACTCCTATATTTTATTTTTCGTGAACTGGACGCAGGCTGAACATAGGCGGCGAGCGACGCCGCCTTGGCGACTATCTATATATTAATAGCCGATTCTCTGTCTGTCTGTCTGTTTGTTTGTCTGTCACGCAAAATGGTAGATATGAACTGCGAAAGAAGTCAGGAAGTCAGCAATGTAAGATCACACATAAATTATTTCTCTTCTTGTGCGCGACGTCAGTGTGAAACCATTTGTATTGAGACCAAAATCGAACGCGACGTTTAGGGAAAATTTTCTCGATAACCAATAGGGATAACTGACGTTTTTTGGGGTGCGCGATACAGGCGATGGGGTGACGAAAAATGTGGGTCTAATTTTTGGGGGGGGACGGGTCTGTGACGTCATCAAAATATTTGAACGATGATATCTCTGTAACGGTTGATCGTAGCGGAAGGATCCCATACATTTTTCCGATCAGTTTTTCGAGCTCTACAACATGGGAACACTTTCGGCTGTCAATTCCTTAATTTTATTTTTCGTGAAGTCAACGCAGGTTGAACATGGGCGGGGAGCGACGCCGCCTTGGCGGCTAGTCTATATATTAATAGCCGATTCTCCGTCTGTTTGTTTGTTTGTAAGTCACGCAAAATGGTAGATTAAGTTGTGAGCGAAATTTTTTTTTTTTGTGTGTGCAACGTAAGTTCGAAGCAAATACATTGCAACCCCAATCGAATGTGACTTTTTTTGGCTGATGAACTAATAGGAATAACGTTTAAAATGTTTAAAAACCGATAGGTAAAAAAAGAGTATCATATCAAAACAAAATGTTTTTTTTTTGTTTTTTTTTTGCTTTTCTTTTAATAAATTAATTTCTTCTTTTAATTGTTAAGCGTTCTGATCGAACGTTTTTTATTCTATTTATTCAATTAGCACGTGCCTTTTTTCTCTCCTCCGTCGTGATGTTTTTAAGAAGAGAAACTATTTCTTCCTTACGTTTGATAGCACCCATGTTAGAGTGGGTAACTTTTTTAAAACAAAAGCTAATAAAAAGTTGAAGTTTTCTCTCTCTACATTTTGAGTGTATTGTTACACTGATAAAAGATTGGTTTTATCAGAGGTTGTGACTTCGAATATGCTTCTGGTTGAACACAAGTTGTACGAGCCGTTTATAAGGAAATTTGACGTTTATTGATACAGTGATATAGAGCATGTGAACATCGGCGGCGAGCGACGCCGCCTTGGCGGCTAGTCTTTATAAATGCTAGTCTATATATTAATAGCCGATCCTCTGTCTGTCTGTCTGTTTGTTTGTTTGTAAGTCACGCAAAATGGTAGATTGAGTTGTGAGCGAAATTATTTCTTTTTTCGTGTGCGACGTGAGTTCGAAACAAATACATTGCAACTCCAATCGAACGTGACTTTTTTCGGCTGGTGAACCAATAGAGATAACGTTTTGTTTTTATTATTATTGTTAGTTTTATATTCCAAGGACCACCGTTGACTTGGCTTTGAAAGCAATACATCAACTAAATACAAAGAAACTAACTGATTAAACATTTTGGACAAAAAGCAGTAGTGGCAGAACGTGGCAGCACGTGCGGTTTGCCAGTGTATCCTAACGCTTTCCTGACTGTCTGAGACGGGTGAACTTTTTTTCGAGCAATCAAGATGTTTGAAAACCGATAGGTAAAAAAAGAGAATCATGAAGCAGAATATTTTTTTTTTGCTTTTGTCTTAATAGTTGTCTTAATTTGTTTTAATCGATTTCTTTTAATCTATTTTAATCTGATCGAACGTTTTTTATTCACTTCATTCATTTAGCACGTGCATTTTTTTCTCCTCCTGTGTGATCTTTTTAAGAAGAGAAACCATTTTTTCACCTACTTCTGACAGCACCCATGTTAGAGCGCGTAAAACAAAAGCTAATAATAAGTTGAAAAGTTTTTTCTCTCTGCGTTTTGAGTGTATTGTTAAACTGATATTTGATTGGTTTAAAATCGTAAATAAAAACCACGTGAAGTTCACGTTCGGAATGCATTGTGTAAAGCAAGAAAGTCTACTGACATTTTAAATGCGACCGCGACAATGACCGGCTGAGTTAAAAACATGCAAGATTTGAAACACCAGGAACGTATTTCTCTTCACGTGCAAACGAGCTTTATTAAGCGATAAAGCCAGCAGCAAAGGAAGTCTTATCGCTGGTTTAAGTGCAATAATTTGGAGCAGGTGGTGATACAACGCAGGCTGAACATGGGCGGCGAGTGACGCCGCCTTGGCGGCTAGTCTACTTATACTAATCCGCGTGCGTGTGTAACACATTTAGTTTAGAGAGTGTTGTGTTTTTGTTTTTTTAATGGTCAAAATCTTCTTGATCGTGGTCATATAGCGGCAGTTCGACCACGCAAGACACATTCACGATTAGTATAATAGCACGTGGCATCATTTGACGTCAGTTTTTTTATGATCACGGGGAATCATTGCATTGCATCCCCAATCGAACGCGACGTTTTTGGGGAAATATCTCGATAACCAATAGGGATAACTGACGTTTTTTGGGGTTCGCGATACGGGTGATAGGGTGACGCATCATTTGGGCCTAAATTTTATTTGGTACTGTGGATATGACGTCATTAAAATCTTCGATCGACGATATCTCTGCAACGGTTGATCGTAGCAAAACGATGCCATACAATTTTTTGCTCAGTTTTCCAAGCTCTACAACATGGGTACATTTTCCAGTCCCGATTCCGTAATTGAAATTTTCGTCACGGGGTTCGCACACGGAAACGCGGGATTCTTGCACATCCTTTTCGAAATTAAAGCCGTAAAAAAACTTTTACGCGAGTTACTAGTCTTATTATAATAATCCGCGATTGTGCATACCACTTTTATTTTAGAGAGTGACATATTTGTTTAATTTTTACGGTCATCGTCCTCTTATGTGCGCGTAAAACCACGTAGAGGCGAGAGACACTTTTTTCACGATCATTCCAAAAGCACGTGGCATCATTTGACGTCAGTTTTTTTTATCTTATCACGGGGGAACCATTGCATTGCATCCCCAATCGAACGCGACGTTTTTGGGGAAATATCTCGAAAACCAATAGGGATAACTGACGTTTTTTGGGGTCAGCGATACGGGTGATGGGGTGACGCATCATTTGGGCCTAAATGTTATTTGGTACTGCGGATATGACGTCATCAAAATCTTTGATCGACGATATCTCTGCAACGGTTGATCGTAGCGAAACGATCCCATACATTTTTTTGATCAGTTTTTCGAGCTCACATCAGTACACTTTCCAGTCCCGATTCCGTAATTGAAGTTTTCGTCACGGGGTTCTCACATGGGAATGGTGGATTTGACCTAACGTTTTCGAAGTTAAGTTCGGTAAAAAGTTTTTACCCGGGATACTAGTATATACTAATCCGCGTGCGTGCATACCACTTTTATTTTAGAGAGTGTTGTGTTTTTTCTAAATTTACGGTCAAAATCTTCTTAATCGTGGTCATTTTTTCGTTAGACCATTGATAATTGACGATTAGTATAATAGCACGCGGCGTGACGTCATGTATTTTTGTCGTATCACGGGGGAGCCATTGCATTGCACCCCCAATCGAACGCGGCGTTTTTGGGGAAATATCTCGAGAACCAATAGCGATAACTGACGTTTTTTAGGGTCCGCAACACGGGTGATGGGGTGACGCAACATTTGGGCCTAAATTTTATTTGGTACTGCGGCTATGACGTCATTAAAATCTTTGACCGATGATATCTCTGCAACGGTTGGTCGTAGCGAAACGATCCCATACATTTTTTTGCTCAGTTTTTCAAGCTCTACAACCTGGGTACATTTTCCAGTCCCAATTCCGTAATTGAAATTTTGGTCACGGGGTTCGCACACGGGAATGTGGGATTCTTGCACATCCTTTTCGAAATTAAAGCCGTAAAAAACTTTTACGCGAGATACTAGTCTTATTATACTAATTCGCTTTGTGCATACCACTTTTATTTTAGACAGTGATATATTTGGTTTTTCTTTCACGGTCAAAACCTTCTTATTTTTTCCCTTTTCGTCGTAAAGCCACGCAGAGGTGACAGACACTTTTTTTAATGTTACGTAATCTAAGTGTGACGTCTAAATTTTTAAACCAATCAAAACGCAAGAAATTATTTTTTCGGCAATTTGATTGGTTGACGATTTCCAAAAGATAAGTTCGTTAATAACCGATTATCATTATCGCAGTTGTTTTCACGAAGAAACACGTAGGTATGATTTACTGTGATTGTATTTTAGATTATTGTTTATTGTTAAACTTTTACTGTTATTGTATTTTAGATTAATAAAAGAACATGTGTAAGTGATTAGTTGTTCGTTTACAATGTAAAAGCATAGTGAGAATGCAGAAGAAGTGCAGTATAAAATTGGCTGTGCAGAAGGAACGAACAGGTCTGTACGAAAGTATTATTATAAAACTTTTATTGCTTTTTTTTTAAAAGAACAAGTAAGGGTAAGTAAGTTATGTATGTATTTAAATGTTTGTTTACGTTTTAGTAATCAAATATCGTTATACAGAAGAAAGGGTAGTGAAGAAATGCAGAACAAAATCATGTTTATTTACACAGTAAGGAATGGTTTTAATTTTAGTTTTGAAAGATTATATGCTTTAGCTTTGAGTGGATGTCTCAGTTATTCTGTCGTTTAGTATGTGTATATGCTGCTGGATGAAAAGGAAGACGAGAGAAATTTGTTTTGGTAACGCGCGCTATTATTGCATTAAAAATGGTCCTACAGCTATGAATGTTTTTATTTCTCATGACGCTGTGGAAGTGGGGAATGTGTTATGATGTCTAATTGTATTTATTGTATCGATGCTTGATGCTTTTGTCTGCCTGCCAAAAAGTACAAAATCTACTGGAAAATACAGAAAGTTTAGCAGTTTTGCCAAACGAAGAGAGCAGTTTTACAGTATGTATTTCACTTTATAAAAATGATAGCAAAAGTGTTTTATAAGTACCTATGTATGTTTGTGCTGGAAAGTAAATAAAGTATTAGTAATTTGTTTACAGGTATGAATATAGTAGTAAAGAGTTTAGAAGTGTTTGAAAATGGCTGCAGAAGATGATCAATGCTGTTTACTAACATGTGAATTGGCAGTGAGAAAGGTATTCTGTTTTGTTTGAAGTTTAACTAAAGTTGAAATATTATATATCTATTTAGTTAGAACACAGTTAGTATGCTGGATAAATAAAGAATAAAGGGTTGTTTAACTGTTGTTTAGTGGATAAATAAAGGATACTGTTGTGTTTTGAATTAGCCAGGAGGAGCTTTGAACTGAAATAAAAAATGGCTCCACATATGTGAATGTTTTCATATGTTAAAAATTCTTTAGCTATACAAATTCTGTCATTACGTTTGTGTTTTTAATTATTATTTTAAAGGTAAATACGTTTTCAAAGTTTCTTTTAGTTTGTTTTGTTTTTCTTTCGATTTCGTCATAGTATGATCAGGTTTTTTTTGTATAATGTTTTTTGAATATTTTCATCTGAATAGAAATGAAGCACATGGTGGGTTAAATTATGATGTTGAGAGGGTTAGTTAAGAGAAGAATGTATTATGTACCGTCAACCAACAAAAATTTGAACAGCGTCAGAACTTTGAACAGCTAAACAACCGTATCAACAAAATAAACATACCACATCGAACCACATTCGAAGTTTTGATGCTGTTCAAAGTTTTGTTGGTTGACGGTATTTAAGAAGTTCATTAGTTATTACTGTGCAATGAAACTGTCCTACAAAAAAGAAGCGTTATTATTTGGTGGATTTTTCTTAAGTTTATATTTCATCATGTTTATGCATTATTTTTTGTTATGGTAATCGTTTACGTACCTGGGTATATATATAAGTTTGGCATTATGATTTTATTTGTGACTTTTTATTTATTTATTTATTTATTTTTTGTTTTGTTTTTTGTTTTTAGGATAAATGCGTACTTGAATTTCATTTTTTTTTTCTTTTTTTTGTTGTTGTTTATTTCAATATTCTTATAGCATGATTAGGTTTTCGGTATTACAATTCAAGTATTAATTTTTTAGGTAATAATAAAAAAAGCATAAAGAAATGAAACTCATGGTTTTAATCATGACGTTGATGGTTTTGGGAAGAACAGACTATATATCATTTCAAAACTTCATTAATGGTTGCTGTATAATGTAACTTCCGCACGAAAGAAACACAGTTGGAAGGTATTGATTTGTTTTCAATTCACATTTTGTAATTTTTGGTTTCGTACGTCTGGGTAAACAGTTCTGTGTTATATATTACCATTTTTTTTACATTAAAGTTACTTCTCTTCTGCGTATAAATATATTATTCTGAGCCATGTTGCTATTTGTTTCTGTTTTTAATCTTCTGAATGTAATAACATTAATGCCTGAAAAGAAACTTTTACACGAGTTAAATTCTGTGACACAACGCATACTGAACATGGGTGGCGAGCGACGCGTACGTACCACGGGAATGGTGGATTTAACCTAATGTTTTCGAAGCTAAATTCGGTAAAAAGTTTTTACCCGGGATACTAGTCCTTATTGTATTTTTGATTTTTGATTTACTTTTTGCTCAAACAAAGCAGCAAAGTGTGAATTGTTTCAGGTGTGAAAAAAATTTCACACCTGTGCTGAACTCAGCCCGGGCTTGGCAGAACCTTGTTGACGCAACTTTTTGAGTACAAGTACTTCAATTGACCGATGGGATGGAACTACAGCCCGAATACACGTGGAAAATTTCATCCCGGGATGAAAATTCTCCATATAAACAGCCCCTTAATGTTTCAGGCAATTATGGGCTAGAAGACAGAAAACGTCCCATATTAATGATCATACACTGTGTAAAGTTCTACGGAGATCCTTCTAAAAAGGATATGATGGACTTCAAAATCCTGACGGCAAAATAAGGTTAAAAACAAAATTGTTAGTTAAAATCTTCAGAAGGAACCAAAGTTCTTAAAAAAATAATCGTCTAAAAAAACAAACAAGTTAAGATATAAACATGATTAAAAATTATGCCAAAAATGCAATTTACACTAAAATAACAGCAGGTGTCAAATTGAGATTCATTGCAAATAAACGAGGGATCTCAGTAGCATCAAATATTGGGATCAATATGGCCACATTAGAAATAGAGTGGAGTCTATAATTTGACTTTCCATTACTGAAACTCTCCATAATTCGAACGGTATTAGTTTCCCCTTCGAGGTTCAAGTTAGAAAGAGTTTACTGTAATTAGGTGTAATGGATTTGAAACCTTTCATTTTAAACAAATTCAGAGGTCAATTTAACAACCTAACCATAAAAAAAAATCATCAAATCAACAGGATTTACTGAAGGTCAGGTAGAAATTACTTAGATATCCACACATGATCTTCAACAGCATTTTTATCATTCTCAATCCATTCAAAAAGCAATGAAGTGGCGTTAGCAACGGTGATGCGCCCATACCCATATGCTGTTTTATGAAAGACAGACCAATCCTTCTTGTACCATTCATCCGGGTCTAGGTTTTTACCAGCCGAACCAACAACAATGTCGTCATCAACAAGGCAAAAAGGCCAATCTCAAAAATCAATTTTTTTTTTATTTGAAAATTTGAAACTAGGGGCCAAACTCTATCTTTTGACTTCAGAACTGATGGGCCAATCTTGCTGGATTTCTAGTTTTAATAAGGGTCAATCTCAAAAACACAATTATTACATCAGGGTAAAAGGGCCAAAGTAGAAATTTTCTGCTGTTTTTTGTTTTGACTAGTTTAAACATCCCCCTGTTCACATTCCAAACTTTATTTTTTTTAAAGCTGTAACAATTCAAAGGATTCCTTAAGCCCTTTCGTGATGTTGAATATCGCTAGAAATTTTCTGTTTTGCTATTAGCATCAAATTTGGTTTCTTTCTTTAAAGAATCAAAACCCTGAAAAATATCCTATGTCTACTGTTATTACTACATTAGGGTTTTTGGTTTGTTGTTTCTCAAATTTCTGTTAACATTTTTTTATGTACCAATTCTTTCGGCTAAAATACTTCGGAATTTAGAGTTCGTTTTAGCCAATCTAGAGGGTAAAAATTCCAAAATTACAAAGAGAATAAGAGTTATAGATGAATAAATATATAGAAGAAATTCTAATGCTAATTGAAAGTTTAATTGAAAGTCCTTAGTTTTAAACCGTTTTTTGACTAAGTAATAGTCAAAGTTGCAATGTTCATGGAAAGAACTTAGCCACTTTTGTTTATTGAGATTATGATTATTATATATTTATTATATATTTGCTACCCTTTATGTTGTCAGATTTATCTGTTAATATTCAGTTACGTATAAGAAGAAAAAAATACAAAATATTGCATGAAATAACTTTTCCAAAAAGGGCCTATCTCAAGGCAACTCTCGTATAAAATTTAAGCAAAAGGGCCAATCTCCAAACTCGGGCCCATTCCCTTTGAGCCAACTTTTCAAATGATATTTTAAATCTCTTAAATGAAATTTCCAACAAAGAGCATGACTCATAACAAAAATGAGAGTGCTAGCATTTTTAGAAAAGAAGCAATTGCAAAAAAACTATTAACAAATTTTTATTTTGTAATTTCCTGAAATAGCAATTTTGAGATTGGCCCTTTTGCCTTGTTGGCATCGATGTGCGTAATGCCATCATTTTCTGAACATTTATTTTTGTACACTTTACATATTCGCTCATACGAGTGGTAGTGCGCCCATAATGCTAGGTCTACTTTGTATTTGTAAAGCAAATCTTCCAAAAGGCGTTGCATGTTAACCGCCACAACGTAATCACCTATGAGACACGTTCAATATCAGGGTATAGGATCAGCATTGTTTAAAACAAGAATGAAAATAAAAAATCATTCACAACCACTCACTTTCAATTGCTGCACTGCAGTACATAGCACGGTGGCCGGCAATAATCACCCAGGAAGTGATGCTTCGATCAACGCTCTTCAAATTATTTTCCAACCATGTGTATTGTCTGGAGCCAGGTGAATAATCATGCTCTGTACTCATCATGATGTAGTGGACAAGACCATAGTCAAAGCTATACCTGTATAACAAAAAACCACATTCTCTTGAAAATATATGTATTTAAAATCCAAGAAAAGTCGAGGACCAAAAATCAATTCCTACCACCACACATAGTTCCCGTTATCAGGCATGTGAAACCGCTTAAACATGGCCACACCACATTCACCACCAGAGTCTGTTCCACCATTAAACCATGAGGGATGCCATGTTCCTTCACCAGGTGCACCACTAGGGTCTTTTTCACCACCAGTAGTATGATCTTGCTCATGGTTACCAATACCGATCATGTATGGTATCAGAGTACTATACGGCTCAATTAAGTAAAACCAATGTTCCCAGATATACGCCTGAAACATGTCAATGAAAGTTGAATCGAAATAAAAGAAAAAAACAAAGAAAGAGAATCAAAAAGGACGTTAAGAAATTGAACAGATGTTTCTAATGCTGCTCATCAAAACAAACAAAACCAATGTGACTTACATATCCTCTTGCATAGGAAATATCACCATGATGAAAAACAAATTTCACATCATTTTTATCAATTTCTTCGCGCACTAAGATTGCTGTTTCCAACGCTCGCGGGTATCCACTAATGCCCATGTCACCATAAACAATCACTTTGTATGGCGTGTCATCTCCAGCAGGTATAGGTGTAGTAAATGTGAAAATCTCACTCATTTGCTAGAAGAACACCACATATAGTAAATCTTCCTGTAAACTGAAATGACACTAGACAATAATTCACTATACATATACATCAGTTATCAACTTTTTCAAGAGAAATGTATCAAAATGGTTAAAAAACAATCATAGTTAACTTATTACAAATGACGGAAATGTAATCCACTTCCGTACAAAACGTACCAAATTATTTGATGATAGGAGGTTAATTTCATAACTTACAGTTTTAGTTCCAAAAGAATAGTAGTACTTTGTCTTGGGTTGTAAGTTCTTCAACAGTACATCAAATATGTATCCAGGATGCCAAAACCCTGTTGAATTTGCTGGAGCCATACAGAAGCTATCTGCTGTGTATGTTTTCACAATGACTTCATATTCTTCCATGGATAATGACTTATCTAAACCATACTTCACAACAGCTGGTTCATTTACTGTCACGAAACAATAAAACGAAAAACAGATAAAGACATGAAATGCAATCTTGGGAATTTTTAAACAAATTACACCTTTACCTTCTCCAGACACCCAAGACACTCTCATCTCGGTAGGACTTGATGTCATCGACAAATGACCTTGTCTATCTATATATACTAATTCGCGTTGTGTGCAACACATTTAACTTAGAGAGTGTTTTGTTTTTGTTTTTTTAATGGTCAAAATCTTCTTAATCGTGGTCATATAGCGGCAGTTCGACCACGCAAGACTTGATTTTCCGCGATTAGTATATGCTCCTCCGTTTTGTTATTTTTGGTTTGCGCAGTGGAAATCAGCCGAAAAACGTCTTTGGAGGAGTGCGAGCAATGCAATGTTAATCGTTCGAAATTTGTCAACGATCATTTCGTGAGCAAGAAACTTCGCGAAGAAGACGTGTTTCTTTTTGTATACGAATATTTTAATTTAAATTTGATTGTTTTAGGCAGCAAATCGACGAAAGAACTGACGAAGAAACACAGGTTTGTATGCACGATGGTATTGTTTTATTCGTTTTATTATCGGGTAGCAGGTGTAAGTGAGTTAGTTGTTTGTTTACAATGAAAAATCATATTTAGATATACAGAAGAAGTGCAGTGAAGTTTTTAAAAATTAGCTGCAGAAAGATCGAACGAACAGAAGGTATTATTATAAAACTTTTATACAGAAGAAGTGCAGTGAAGTTTTTAAAAATTGGCTGTGCAGAACGATAAGACTTTTATTGTTTAATATTTTAGATTAATAAAAGAACAGGTTTTTAAATGTTTGTTTACGTTTTAGTTATCAAATATCACTATACAGAAGAAAGTGCAGTGGAGAAATGCAGTTTGATGTTTATTTACACAGTAAGGAATGGTTTTAATTTAGTTTTGAAAGATTAATTGATTTAGCTTTGAGTGGATGTCTCAGTTATTCTGTCGTTTAGTATGTGTATATGCTGCTGGATGAAAAGGAAGCCGAGAGAAATTTGTTTTGGTAACGCGCGCTATTATTACATTAAAAATGGTCCTACAGCTATGAATGTTTTTATTTCTCATGACGCTGTGGAAGTGGGGAATGTGTTTTGCTTTCTTATTGTATCTATTGTATCTAATTTATCTCGATGCTTGATGCTTTTGTCTGCCTGCCAAAAAGTACAAAATCTACTGGAAAATACAGAAAGTTTAGCAGTTTTTCCAAACGAAGAGAGCAGTTTTATGTATTTCACTTAAAAAAAATGGTAGCGAAAGTGTGTTATAAATACCTATGTATGTTTGTGCTGGAAAGTAAATAAAGTATTAGTAATTTGTTTACAGGTATGAATATAGAAGTAAAGAGTTTAGAAGTGTTTGAAAATGTCTACAGAAGATGATCAATGCTGTTTAGTTTACTAACATGTGAATTGGCAGTGAAAGGTATCCCATTTTGTTTGAAGTTCAGCTAAAGTTAAAATAGTATAAATCTATTTAGTTATAACACAGTTGGTATGCTGGATAAATAAGAATAAAGGGTTGTTTAACTGTTGTGAATTAGCCAGAGGAGATTTTAACTCAGATTAAAAATGTGGTTGTTTTCAATTTTTTATAAACTCTTTAGATATATAAATTCTGTCATCACGTTTGTGTTTTTGATTATTATTCATAAGGTAGATGTGAATGGATTATGTATTTAAGAAGTTCATTAGTTATTACTGTGCAATGAAATGTTTATGCATTATTTTGTGTTATGGTAATCGTTTACGTACCTGGGTATATAAGTTTGGCATGATTTTATGATTTTATTTGTGACTTTTTATCTTCTGGGTAAATTTTTGTTTTAAGGATAAATGCGTAGTTGAATTTCACTTTTTGTTGTTGTTGTTTATTTCAATATTCTTATAGCATGATCAGGTTTTCGGTATTACAATTCAAGTATTAATTTTTTAGGTAATAATAAAAAAAGCATAAAGAAATGAAACTCATGGTTTTAATCATGACGTTGATGGTTTTGGGAAGAACAGACTATATATCATTTCAAAAATTCATTAATGGTTGCTGTATAATGTAACTTCCACACGAAAGAAACACAGTTGGAAGGTATCAATTTGTTTTCAATTCACATTTTGTAATGTTATTCAATGTTTGGTTTCGTATGTCTGGGTAAACAGTTCTGTGTTATATATTGCCATTTTTTTTACATTAAAGTTACTTCTCTTCTGCGTATAAATATATTATTCTGAGCCATGTTGCTATTTGTTTCTGTTTTTAATCTTCTGAATGTAATAACAAATTAATGCCTGAAAAGAAACTTTTACACGAGTTAAATTCTGTGACACAACGCATACTGAACATGGGTGGCAAGTGACGCGTACGTACCACAGGAATGGCAGATTTGACCTAATGTTTTCAAAGTTAAGTTCGGTAAAAAGTTTTTACCCGGGATACTAGTCTATATATACTAATTCGCGTTGTGTGCAACACATTTAACTTAGAGAGTGTTTTGTTTTTGTTTTTTTAATGGTCAAAATCTTCTTAATCGTGGTCATATAGCGGCAGTTCGACCACGCAAGACACATTCACGATTAGTATAATAGCACGTGGCATTTGACGTCAGTTTTTTTATGATCACGGGGAATCATTGCATTGCATCCCCAATCGAACGCGACGTTTTTGGGGAAATATCTCGAGAACCAATAGGGATAACTGACGTTTTTTAGGGTCCGCGATACGGGTGACCGGGTCACGCAACATTTGGGCTCAAATTCTATTTGGTACTGCGGATATGACGTCATTAAAATCTTTAATCCACGATATCTCTGCAACGGTTGGTCGTAGCAAAACGATCCCATACATTTTTTTGCTCAGTTTTTCCAGCTCTACAACATGGGTACATTTTCCAGTCCCGATTCCGTAATTGAAATTTTCGTCACGGGGTACACACACGGGAACGCGTCGTATTTCTGCAGATTCTTTTCGAAATTAAAGTCGTAAAAAACTTTTACGCGAGATACTAGTCTACTTATACTAATTCGCGTGTGTGCATACCACTTTTATTTTAGAGAGTGTTTTGTTTTTGTTTTTTTAATGGTCAAAATCTTCTTAATCGTGGTCATATAGCGGCAGTTCGACCACGCAAGACACATTCACGATTAGTATAATAGCACGTGGCATTTGACGTTAGATGTTTTTATGATCACGGGGAACCATTGCATTGCATCCCCAATCGAACGCGACGTTTTTGGGGAAATATCTCAAGAACCAATAGGGATAACTGACGTTTTTTAGGGTCAGCGATACGGGTGATGGGGTGACGCATCATTTGGGCCTAAATTTTATTTGGTACTGCGGATATGACGTCATCAAAATCTTTAATCGACGATATCTCTGCAAAGGTTGGTCGTATCGAAACGATCCCATACACTTTTCTGATCAGTTTTTCGAGCTCTACAACATAGGTACACTTTTGAGCTGCAATTCTATGATTTATTTTTTCGTCACGGGGTACATACACGCACGGGAATGATGGATTTGACCAAATGTTTTCGAAGTTAAGTTCGGTAAAAAGTTTTTACCCAGGTTACTATCTTATTATAATAATCCGCGTTGTGCATCCCACTTTTATTTTAGAGAGTGATATATTTACTTTTAATTTACGGTCATCGTCCTCTTATGTGCGCGTAAAACCACGTAGAGGCGAGAGACACTTTTTTCACGATCATTCCAAAAGCACGTGGCATCATTTGACGTCAGTTTCTTTATGATCACGGGGAATCATTGCATTGCATCACCAATCGAACGCGACGTTTTTGGGGAAATATCTCGAGAACCAATAGGGATAACTGACGTTTTTTAGGGTCAGCGATACGGGTGATAGGGTGACGCATCAATTGGGCCTAAATTTAAATTGGTACTGCGGATATGACGTCATCACAATCTTTAATCGACGATATCTCTGCAAAGGTTGGTCGTAGCGAAACGATCCCATACACTTTTTTGATCAGTTTTTCGAGCTCTACAACATAGGTACACTTATGAGTTGCGATTCTATGATTTATTTTTCCGTCACGGGGTACGTACACGGGAATGGTGGATTTGACCTAATGTTTTCGAAGTTAAGTTCGGTAAAAAGTTTTTACCCGGGATACTAGTATATACTAATTCGCTTTGTGCATACCACTTTTATTTTAGAGAGTGATATATTTGTTTAATTTTTACGGTCATCGTCCTCTTATGTGCGCGTAAAACCACGTAGATGCGAGAGACACTTTTTTCAAGATCATTCCAAAAGCACGTGGCATCATTTGACGTCAGATGTTTTATGATCACGGGGAATCATTGCATTGCATCCCCAATCGAACGCGACGTTTTTGGGGAAATATCTCAAGAACCAATAGGGATAACTGACGCTTTTTGTGGTCAGCGATACGGGTCATGGGGTGACGCATCATTTGGGCCTAAATTTTATTTGGTACTGCGGATATGACGTCATCGAAATCTTTGATCAGCGATATCTCTGCAACGGTTGGTCGTAGCGAAACGATCCCATACATTTTTTTGATCAGTTTTTCGAGCTCTACAACATGGTTACATTTTTGGTTTCCAATTCCTAAATTGAAATTTTCATCACGGAGATTGTTCACGGGAAAGGCGATTTTGACCCATCCTTTTCGAAGTTAAGTTCGGTAAAAAGTTTTTACCCGGGATACTAGTCTTATTATACTAATCCGCGTTGTGCATACCACTTTTATTTTAGAGAGTGTTGTGTTTTTTCTAAATTTACGGTCAAAATCTTCTTAATCGTGGTCATTTTTTCGTTAGACCATTGACAATTGACGATTAGTATAATAGCACGCGGCGTGACGTCATGTATTTTTATCGCATCACGGGGGAATCATTGCATTGCAACCCCAATCGAACGCGACGTTTTTGGGGAAATATCTCGAGAACCAATAGGGATAACTGACGTTTTTTGGGGTCCGCGATACGGGTGATGGAGTGACGCAACATTTGGGCCTAAATTTTATTTGGTACTGCGGATATGACGTCATTAAAAGAAGTTTTTTGTTTGTTTGTTTTGTTTTTCTTATAGAATTAATAGGGTTTCTACGTCATTACTTTTCAAATAATACGCGATTGAGGAAATGAATATCATGGTTTTTAATCATGACGCTCTGGATTCGTAAAGAAAATTGCAATTGTTTACGATTCACATTTTGGCACTTTTACGACTTTCGCGTTTGGCCTTTATTTACATTGGGGTGTGGATTCCATAAACAGTTACAGCGATTTTAATCTTTTTGTTGTTTACCTGTACGCACAATTTATTTTTACTACTGCATATATCGTATCGTGAAAGATTTATTACGAATATGTTCATGTGTTTCGGATTTTCTGATTAAAAAGTTTTTTTGTTCATAACTCCAGTGTTGAACTAAATATGCTTTAGCCGGAATACCTAGAGATTTTTAATTAAAAGAGTGAAGAGTGTTTTTTTCTGTATTGACGTTAGATATCTTTAATCAAGGGGAACCATTGCATTGCATCTTCAATTTAAAAAGTGAAAAAAGTGGATGCACAGCGCGTATTTTTATTTTTGATGAATTAAAACCCGTGTTCTACACGCTGTTCTACACGGGATACTAAATTCTAAACATTCTACATCCAAACTTTATCTTTATCATACTAAAATTCATTATACTAAGCCTTTCTCTCTGTTCAGCTCACATAGATTAAAACCTGTAAAAACTTTTTACACGGGTTACTAGTAGTCCATAAAATCAAAAGATAACGTCATAAACGATAAAAGTTAGATAACTAATAAAAGTCGATCCTAGTTCAGAGTCATCTAGTGGAAACAAAATACTAGGCAGGGATCCCAAAAAAGCATCGTGCTTTATCGTGGGCACCCTTTACAATGTGGTATACGTAGATCTGGTTAAAATAGTGAAATATTTACAGAAAAAAAAAGTCTTATCACGTATCTTCAAAAGTCTTTACAATGTTTAACTCGCGCCTCAGACATGGTTTCAGACTTTTTCACTCGAACGGGCTTGCGGTCATTCCATGGGTTTTATATTTCGTTTGAAACACACTGTACATTACATTCCTAATTACGTGCTTTTCAGGACATCTTGAAGGCATAATTGACACAATGCGAGACTTGATTATAATGTACACACTTTTTTTTATAAGAACCAGTAAAATCTGACCTGAGGCTGGCTGTTCTTATTTATGAGCCTTTTTCAGCCTGAATTGTTCTTATTTATGGAATTTCCAGTAAAATAAAAATAAATCTTTTTAAAAACAACTGGTTGCTGTTCAGTAATAAACCAATATGAGTGTACAAGTTTTTAAGCATTCCACAAGTTGCGCCATCATTGATATATTTCGCAAATTTATTGAAGGTGAAACAGCAATAAACTTCTAAACCATTTGCCAGTGAGAATATTCGCATCGTGAGTTGTTCCTATTTTACAAGAAAATTCAGGCTTAGGCTGTTCTTAATTTTCGGAATAATGATTTGAGCCTCAAGTTGTTCTTATTTTGTTCTTACTTTTTGGCCAAACTTGAGCCCTGTTCTTATAAAAAAGCGTGTATATACTGCAAATAAACTGAACGACATGTTTGTTGATACAAACTAAATATCAATATATGGATCCTTTCAGATATCTTAATGAGTATGCTCATAAATAATAAACATTAAACTGAACATCTGCCGCATCTGGAAAACTTTCTGATTCTTTTTATTAGATTTGTAAAAACACAAAGACGGTAAAAATAAATAATCAGAAGAAAACTTGTTAGAAATATTGCGTGTGTGTTACCTTTATCGGCAAGAAAAAATCGAGCTTCAATGACATTTTAATCCCTGGTGCAATATTATTTTCACTTGAATTTCTTTTCTTTACCAAATTTATCGTGTTAACTTTTTTTAGTCAGACGGTGCATATAATTACATGGATTAACCCTATATCTCTCAGAAAACAAATGGACTAAAGGATATATTGTGCAGCGATGGTGTAGTGGTTAGAACCTTTGAGTACTTCCGCTGCGACTCGTGTTCGATTCCAGTCATGTCGTATCTCGATACTCCACTCCGATGCGCTTTAAAAGCATCGTATCAGCCCATTAGGAGCCATCAACTGACTGCACATTGGCCATAGTGCAAGTTAGGGAAATGCTATATATATCTCTGGCGTATCTCTGTAGGTCAACTAATAGTTGCAAGTTGGTGGGCGGAAGAACCAACCATTACGGATGGAAGCTTACTTACGTAAAGGATATATTTTCGCACATGAAGCTTATAAAAATTCATTTATCCGCAGCTGTGTAAAAAGGCAGGCAAATGTCGGACCATAGAATATTAGACGGCACTTTCTCTGGGGAAAAAGATAAAAATATTCATTGAGAAGCAAAATATCGGAGAAAATTATCTCTCATAGAACGATTAGTTGGGAGAAAAAATTCCCCGGAAAAAACTCACTGGTGGCTAGTGAAGAATATGTCATAGCTTTGTCATTAAAGGAGAATTAACGTCAAAATTATGTAATGTTTTTTTTTTTAATGAATCGATTTTAAATTGTGGAAGACGACTTTTTACAAAGTTTCATTCATTTTACACTATTCTTTCGTTAGTTATTTAAGTTTGAAGTTTAATCAAAACTCAAAAATATGACGTCACAGTTGCACTTAGATATCCAGCTGTAGTTTTTACAAATCACGTAGCGAAGACAATTTGTGATGAGAGAATATATTTTCGTTTTCCTGATCTTGTCAAAGAACAACAGAGAGCTGAAAGATGGCTTAACAACATCGCCACTGGGTTTACTGTTAAAACTTTTTCGATTTGGAAAAGATAAAGTAGTTTGCAGCGATCATTTTCATGAAGACTGTTTCGAAGTTGATAATATGGAAAACATTCTAGGTTATATGCCGAAGAAAAGAACATTGAAAGCTGGTGCGATACCAACAATTTTCCAACATATTCAACATGATAAAGATAAATATGAATGGAGAAAACCGTGAGCTCTAAAAAACCTAGCTCTCTCAAGAGGTCCAACAAAGTGATCAAAAAAAATAAAGTTTTAATAAATAAATAAAATTTAATTTCCGTAAATGCTCTCTTTGTGCATTTTTCTAACACAAGGCATGGTTTACTCTAGTATTTACCAATTTTCCTAAAATCTTTTTAAAAAATAACAAAAAAAGACACGGTAATGTGTTCAGAGACTTGCACATCTTAGAGATTTTTCTTCCTATCTGACCTGGTTTCTTTTATTTTGAAGATTTCTAAAAGTATTATCGGCATTATTGGAATTGCGATTACATCTATCTAGTGAAACCAAAGCCTTGTATATATACGTAATGAAGTTATAATATTCATTGAAAAACAAAAATTCTTTAGGCGCACGTGTTGTGAAAAAGAAAATCTACTATCAGCACTTTTTTCTTATAAGAAAAGAAACTTACTTTGCCGTCATTCTTTTTTACTTTGGAATAATTATTTTCCTATCTGCGATATCTAATAAATGACGTTTCAAGCACGAATTTATTCAACAATAAAACGTTAAAGACATGTCGCCACTCATGATTTTCTTTTAACATGAATGATTCTGACTTTGTGTATGAAGAAATTCTAGTGCAACTGTGACGTCACAGTGAAATTTTTAAATCCTTTATTATAAGCGAAATATGGTATTTTATAAAATTTTATTATTAACCCTTTATTTAAATACACATAAGGAACAATTTAAGCCAAAGTTGTATTTTTGACGTTAATTCTCCTTTAAAACCCGATTTTTTCCCCGATAACTCATTCTGTACATTACAGAAATAAAGATATAATATGAATTTCTGTAAAATTTCATGGGTGTATTATTTAGAGTGTTTTCATTTCAAGTTGGCTTACTTTCGTGTTTACATTCGTACTTAAGGGTGAACCGCCCGTACTTAAGGGTGGACCGCCCGATCCTTTCTTCTTCTCACATCTGTTCACTTATTTTTAGAATTCTTCCTTTTCTTTCGAAAGATGATTTATTCCTCCCTTCTTCACCACATTTCAAAATTTGTTGCCACCATCTTTTCATAAAACGTTATTTTATGACAAACAATCAGTAGAACTTTCGCGATTTTGTTTAATCGACGAATTTTTGCCGACCTAGCAAATGTGGTCTCGCTTTTCGAAATCTTGATTGCTTTTAATAATTCCACGGGGGATAGAAATGACATTTAAAAGTAATAAAGGTATAACACATGAATAGAACAATAACATACATGCAAACGAGGCTGGACTTAATAATTCGGTGTTCAATCTGAAATTCTGAAAGGCTCTCTGCGCATGCTCACTAACGAACGCAAATCGAACAAATTTAGAATTTTTTCACACCTTGAACAGATGGTGTTGCGGTGATTTCAAACCTACTTGAAAAATATTCGATACGAAAATAAAATTGAAATTTACCAGCTGTATGGGTTCAGTGCAAACCCAAAGTAAGTTAGCTTCAACGTATGATCGGAGGAAGGGAGGGGAGGAGCTTTTCAGTCGGTTAAAAAAGCACAACAGACTGGATACAGTGCACTGTATTTCTGATTGTAAGCGAACAAAAGAAGCACTATGAAAGTCAAGTCTTGCAGGTACGCATTAAGTAAGTGTAACAGGTCCTGGGTAATATGTCATTTTTTCTCATGTTCTGTTTTTAATTTCCAGAACTTCATGACAATTGGACACGGTGGTAAAATGTAGATAAACTTCCAGTTATGAACGTGCGTTAAAGCAAAAGCAATTTTTCGCATTTTCTATTACGCGTTTTATTTATTTATTTATTTGGTATTGTTTTACGTGGCTAACCTCATTCAGTTGCTATTGCATCTGCTTTCCAGGAGGGGCCACGACTTAGGTTGGAGGCTCCGAAGTATTTGACACTCTCATGAGTGACACAAACCCAATCAAGGGCCTGTGCTCTTCTGGATTACCTTCCTGCAACACCCGATGTATCATCTACCCAATTTCCCTCACATGGCATGGGTCGACCCGGCGCTATGGTACATTCACTCGCGCATGGTGAATCGCCGCCAAGGGGAATTGAACCCCGATCTCTCGCATGAAATACGAGAGTGAAAACCGCTATACTACGGCGCCATAAGGTGACAGCATGAGTTGATTGTGATCTGGAGAGATGATAACAGGAAATCCTGCGGATCAAAATTGGACTCAATAGCCATTGAGATGAGATGTTTATTAATTTGGTCTATTTGAACGAATGAAATGTCACTCCCTTGATAAAATCGCTTTAAACTAATATGGAGTGGGTCCACTCGGACCTGGTACGATATAGACAAAGAATTTAATCGATAGGCTTCAAGTCGTTTATTGTTTTAGAGTTCAAAAGAAGGGATTACAAAAACATGATGATCATCACGATCTGTAAGGGTTTTTTTTGTATAATACATAAACATTTTAATGACTATCAAATAGTTGGCATTGTGCTTGATACCAATTAAAAAGATGTTGATTGTCATTGATTTGAGACATACATTGTTGAAATCGCGACGGATATGCTTTTATATCGTGTTTTGTGGTTGTCCATTGGATATTTTGATAGCAGTTGTTTAATAACAACTTTTGTGAGCTGAAAAATATTGTTTTCCTATTTGTATGAGATGTTTTTAGACTTACATTCCTGAGATCTACAGCTGACAATAGTAACGTTTGGCTTTTCTAGATCAATCACAAATCATGAATCAATATGGCAAAGTCGTTTTGATAAGCTGATTGACGTATTTGAAGAAATGGATACATGATGCTGGTACTTGTTCCCTTGTCATGGAAGCATTTGCCATTTTTTTGGTTGTGTTTAGTGTCATTCCATTCCCAGCAAACGTACTAAATGTTGTTTTGATAACGAGGAAAGAATCATTGAAAATGCCAATGTACTACATAATGCTGAATATTGCGTTGGCAGATACCATTGTCACTATCAGCACACCAGCCTTTGTGATTATGCTAGAAGCAAATAGTGGTTTTGATCCAGTTAACAGTGACAAAGAAGAATTGTTTCTTATTTTTGCGATGGCAATGGAAATGGCGTATTTGGTTTCCATATTTTCAACAGTGTTGCTGTCTGTGGATCGATTCATCGCTACGAGATATCCCCTACGATACCTCGAAAACTACGTGTCCATGCCTAAACTGGTTTGCTCGTTTGTTTTCATATGGCTGATGGCCTTTCTTATTTCATTTTTTCCTGTCGGAGAAAGTTTAACGATACACGTGTCGTCTTTGTCTTCAGATTTCAAGGATCATTTAATGGAGTGGCTTTTTTTGTGTCTCTCATTAGTGGCATTGTTGGCCATAAACGTTTACATCTATAAAATTCGACTCAAACACATCAAAATGGCGAGAACCCAACAGGATGCAGTTATGAAGAAAGCACCAGAATTAACTCACATGAAGAAACTGAAACAAAACTTAAAAGACTTGTTAAGATTTTATTGGGTCACTGCAGTTTTAACAGTCATTCATTTGGTTTTCTCTATGCTAACAGTGTACTGCCACAAATCATACAGCAACGTAAACATTATGTCGTCAATGATATACATGTGCATAAATCCATACTTGCTTGCCCTTATAATGTCAGATTTGAGAAAAATACATGCAAAGTTTTGGAAGGATATTTATTTAATGTGTACTAAGCATAACACTGTTCACTGTGCTAATGAATTAATAACTTGAATTAGATCAATTGTAAAGAAGAAGTAAGAATAATAACAAGAAAAATATTAATTAGAGGAATAATATTTAGCTGAAAAATCTTGCACAGGTGCAATCAAAATTTCTTTAGTACGTTTCATCTCCATGATTCCTGTTTATGATGATTTCACCATCAAAGCCAATAGGAATAGCATACTGCAAAATCCCGCATGTAAGCCTTGGAGCCCTCTCCTTTCCCCTTTTTTGGATGTAAACAACATGCTATTGAGTGCATAGCAAAGAAACTATTATTAGCCTTAAGACCTTAAGCAAGAATGTGATCATGTGCTGGTATTGCTCTAACATCACGCTTCCTAAGTCTTCCTTTAGCATAAATGTGGTAATTCCAGAAAAGTCTTTCTGATGAAGACAGTGGTGCGCAGGTATAAAGTACACTGAGAACAACAATAAAGGTGTTGTAAAATAAACATGAAAAATTTGCAAAGTAAAATATTACTCTGACCATCAACAAGTTTTATTTACATTATGCTTGGTTATCAACGGAGCGATGTTTGCTGCCGTGTATCTCTTCTATAATTTGAGTAACCGTCGGCAAACTCAAGTTTCTTGCGTGTGAAATCTTCATCAATTCCAGGCGACCGGTTGAAGTTACATTCCTGTTGCTAACAAATTTTCGCAATGCTAGTCTGATAGATTTATTCAAGAAAATGTATATAAGAGCATCAGCTAAAATATTTAATCTCCATAATATTCGACAGTATGGAAGTAAATTCGGCTTAGATACAAGAATGAGATCGGGGAAAACAATGAGAATTACAAATGTCAATGTTATGAAGAAAGGTATGAGAACAGTGTCACGTTTTGTCACAGAAACACCACAAGCCGTGTAGCGGACATCGTTGACATTCACTCGCCTGTACATGAATCCATAAAGAATTAGGATATCAATCGTAATGAAATTCAATCCTAACAGTACCTTCTCACCCACATCGTTCAATTGCTCGGCTTTGATGTTCTTCGAAACAGCAATTGGCAATAATACGATAACGAAAATTAAACTCAGTAACCAACTGCTGAGGGAAAGCACAAGCTTCATGCGTTCAAAAAGGCAGTTGAAATATTTTCTTTTCAAGTAGAGCATCAAGAAACGCTCCAGGTTTAAAAGCCACATTCCAATGTAAAAGGATATAACAATGCTGAACCGAATAATGTCATTGTACACAAGTATATCATGCTCGTGTACTGCTTCATGAATTATCCATGAAATACTTTGGAAAGCAAAGAAAATATCGCACAATGAAACGCTAAGTAACAAAATAAACTTCTTCACTCCCCCTTTGCTTAATCGTACAAGGAGGTATATCCCAAGCCCATGCGCAGTAACACCAAGAATGCATATCCCTACTGTAAGCCCATCAATAATCTTCATTCTAAAAATTCCTTTCTTTAAGTTTCAAATTATTCAAAATGAAGTGATTCAAAGATCAAATAAGTTTGATCATATTTAAATAAAAAAAAAAAAAATAGATAAACTTTGTCGGAGGGTAAACATTTACAATAAAATCGATGTATCGTTAATGAGTTCATTCTTCTTCGTTTTTTTCACGTTAATAATTCACCGATTTAAAAATTCAAATAAAACCAGTAAATTAAGTTATGTTTTTTATAATGTTTTCAGCTTTCTTCACATCCTAAAGAAACTTGTTAGCTTTTCGAGGTCGAAGTGTTACGAATTATAACGACGTTTGGAAACGTCGTTTTCTTCTATTTCACGAAACGGAACCGAAGATCCAACGCAACTATACCACAATAATTTTGCGTTTTATAGTGACAACAGGCCTAATTCCTTACGTGTTGGTTTTCTATCAATTCAATAATTACAATAGAATAAGACAGGGCTTCGGGAGAATGTGTATATCTATGTATTATTGGATCTTTTTGTGTTCCAAAGCTAAATTTCTCCTGCTGCAACCGCATTGTATCACTAAGTTCTTATTTCATTTCAACTTACCACACAACCGTTTTCACCACTGAAGCACTTTGCGCATGATCGTTGACTGCGTATATAGTAAACTGAATGAAATTCCATTGCAGGAAAAATAATCCATGCATCATTGACTGAACCTCTTCATAAATTTCTTATTCATACCCTATGAGCCCTTTTTATACCGTTCTATATTGGGTTTATTTCCTAAAATTCCGCTATCAAACTTTCGCAGACAAACACATAAAGCGAAGTTAATGTGAAGGGCAGTAAAGAAACATCAAATTAGGACAACCTTAAAAATCAAAATGTGCGAAGTTCCTGTTTACACTATATTCCATTTCCTCAAAGTCAAAATAGTTTCAAATGAATGAATTAGTGTAAACTGGCTGTTAAGTTTGAGCGCTTTAAGCGATTGAAATTTTACATCGGGTAAATGTTATGATTGCATGTTTATATCCTTCCTTAAGTCCACTGAACCAATAGTTATCATAACCAATGATCGAATACTCGTTGCTAAAAGGTGGGTCTTAATTTGTTCGTGTTAAGAAGTGTGTATGGTTTTTCTGTTCATGGGAACACAAGCAAGAGACAGTCTTATTGGTTCTGTATTTTTGAATGGAGTGATGTCACAAATTTGTTAGTGAGTAATGGTATTGTTGGTGTTATCATTGTTACATTTACGTCATCACGTATATGAGATTTACTGTACACAGGGTTGAAATTGTCATTATTGCATGTCTGCATGTATTACGTCACAAAAGCAATATCACAGGAAAAGAGGGGTTTCTGTAATTGCTCCAACCGCCTATATATAGACAGGAAAGTGCTTGTTCCATGATTGGTAATAAGAGTGATGGTAATCTCTGCAATATGTCACGAACTAACACTATGTGTCACAACCAACACTGTATGTCACAATTAATACTATAGCCAGCTCAATATCCAACACTTAAATATCGCTATTAATTAATTAAAAAACTCTATTGTGCATGTCATAAAAGTAAACCGTAGCTGAATATCTCATAGTTTATTCTTGACTTACCAAATTTCGTTTTGTAAACAGAAATGAGTCTGCTAATGAATTGACAGCCGTTTCCTGCATTTATTATGGTAATTAATTTGAACAGTTATATTTATGCTGAACGCTTGTTGGCAATTTCCGGCGCTTAAATTCTGTCCTTTTCATTTCGGTAACTGTATAATAAGGGAGTTGTTCCCTTCAATTTGATATTCAGATTTTTAAAATGTCTAAGTCCTGGTTCAGGAATTGAATTGCTAAAATAGATCTCAGAACATTTTACCCAACCATTTTAGCTATTGTCAGGACTGTCCAGGTCAAAACACAACCGAAAAACTTGTTTGAATATTAAGTTTACGCATTAATGTTAACTACAGTCTTTGCGCTTGAACATTGTATTATTGTTAGTGGTAAGAAAGGAGCCAGTATAGACAGAATAACTGTGTTAGCAAATAACATTCAGCCAGAAAATGTAAAGCGTATTTTGGAAACCCTGTGCCAAAAGGATGTTTTAACAGCGAACAAACGATCGGGTAAGAGCTTTTTTCGTTTTACCAAATCATACTTGCAATCCAAAGCACGAGAGGAAGTTATTCAAGAAGCAGAAGACTTTCACACAAGCTCAATTTTGCACGCCAACGAAAACTCTTGTAATGAAGCTTCGAATTCCTTGTTAGAGCAGGAAAAACAATCTGCAGATCAATTTAATGTATTACAGTATCTCTTGACACAGTTTGTTGATTTATTTCGTATGAAATCAGTAAACTGAAAAATAACGCTTCACAAGAATTAGTAAATCAATTGAAAGGAGAAAATAATTTTTTAAAGACAAAAATTTTGGAACAAACAACATTTTTATCTCACGAAGTTGGTAAACTCAAAAACGATCCCCCCGTACATTTGATTCAACAATTGCGGGAGGAAAACAAATTTTTAAAAACTAATGTTGTTGAGCAGAAAAACATAATTACTGACATTTTAAATCAGAAAAGTATAAACCGTCCATTGATAGATAATAGAAACAATGAATGGAAAAGCGTATCAAAAGGCCCATCAACGCTAAAGAAATCAACATATCCTGAAGTAATTAGTGCAAACCGTTTTGATGTACTAGAACAAGAAGAAAGTAATGTGGAGGAGAACGACGTTATTTCTGATGAGTTAATTAAATGTGATAAAACGGCTGGAATCAGTTACCGAAAAGCTACAAATTTTCGACCCAACCGAAGGCCTTTTCCGGTAATCAATGAATACCCGGAAAGAGAACAAAATTTTTCTCAAGATCGTAACATAAACTCCATAAATAGATGAGTTTCTAAGTGACGTGATGTTTATAAACATTAGTGTTTTTTGCTCGATAATTGCTGTGAGTTTCAACATAAATGCTTCATAGATCAAGTCAATTTCCTACCAATATGCGCACGCATCTTGGTTGGCAATTAGATGCTCTCTGCACACTGTCGGTTAAACCGGTTCTCAGGAGGCGTTTTTAAGACAAAAAAATTATTAAAAATAATACTCATTAGCACTCGAAATCTATTTTTGTGAAGTTTATTAAATTTTTAGTAGAAACTCATCTATAAGATCCGAATCTTATCTGATAGTATACCCAAAGGTATTCATACACGAGAATTTAACAGCCTAATCAAGTCCGGCCATGCTCGATTTAAATGTTTCCCAGGAGCCAGTGTATCAAATTTAAATCATTATGCAAAACCAACACTTGAAGAAGACAAACCTGACGTCGTAATAATACATGTGGGAATAAATAACTTGCTTTCTACCAATCAAAATATGTCCAGTAATATTGATAATCTAGCTGAAGAAATAGTATCAATTGGTGATCAATGCGTGCAATAGACCTTTCCCGAATTTCTGTTTAAACACCGTGTTTTCACCTAGCATCTAAGTTTCGCCTCTTTTTCAAACTCTTAATTACTTCTAATTATTCCATTGGGGAACTAAAAGAACGAGTAACTATTACTTACTGAAAACATTATGCAATTAGAAAAACAATAAAATATATAGAAACGAGGCTAAACTTGATAACTAAGCATTAACTCGGCATTTAAACAGAAATTCGGGAAAGGTGCATATGGTGTTAAAAAAGTTTTTATTTCAAGCATCATTAGAAGCAGAAACGTTAATGAATTAACTGTCACTCGCTTGAACAAGATCCTTGATGAAAAATGTAAACTTCGAAATTTTATCTTCATAAACAACGACCGAATATCTTACAACAACTTATGGAAGGATGGCATTCACCTAAACAATGATGGTAAGAGGATTCTAGCAAATAATTTTATAAATAGTTTAAATGATTTTTTACAGCCGAGTATTTACGAATCAGTGTGGGATTAGTTTCGGAAAACACTCATAATGGTCCTTTTGAGTTGCGAAAAAAAAACTGAGTATGGTCATACAGGAATCAATCAAATAGAAAAATCAGAACCACAAAATTCTGTTAAAAGCTCTTTAGAGTCCATTACTAGCCTTCGAATAAAAAATAATTTCAATCCATTATTTGCATACCTGAACATAAATAGTCTTAAAAGTAAGATTATAGATTTGCGAGAAGTAGTTCGAACATCCTCCCCTGATTACTTAGTTATTGCAGAGACAAAGATCGATGACACAATAACTTCTGAGCAACTAAAAATGAATAACTACGAAATTCGGCATAGGAATGATAGAAATCTACATGGTGGAGGACTTATTGAATACGTTAAAAAAGGTGTTATATGCAAAAGTCTAAAAAATTATGATTTTAACATAGTTACTAATGAAGCTTTCTGCTCTGAGCTTGTAATTAAAAATAAAAAATGGATAGTATTAAGCATTTATAGACCTCCCAATTCTTCCAATCTCAAACTGTTTTTTGAAGAACTGGAAGTAACCTTGAATAGAGCGTTCTCAAAGTATGAAAATGTTATCGTGATGGGTGATATAAATATTGATACTCATGACCCTAATAGCAAAGGTTTTGTCTCATTAAGTAATATTTGTGATTGTTTTAACCTTCACAACCTGATAAAACAAAAAACTTGTTTTGTAAGGAACAGCAAAACATCAATTGATGTTATTCTCACCAACAGACCAAAATCATTTTTCAATTCGTTTTCATACGAAACTGGTATTAGTGATCATCATCATATGGTGATAACTTTTATGAGAACTCACTTTGTTCGATTAAAACCTAAAAAAATTTTTTATCGTAATTACCAAAACTTTGATAAAACAGCATTCCTTTCAGATGTTGAAAAGGCAAACTTTGATTGTAATGGAGAGAATCCAGACATGAACTATGATAATCTAGTTGAAACATTTCTGTCAATTGTTGAACAGCACGCTCCACTAAAACAAAAAACTTTGCGGGGAAATCATGCACCGTTCATGAACAAAGCATTATCAAAAGCAATATACACAAGATCTAGGCTTAAAAATAGATACAATAAATTTCCTTCAGAAGAGAATAAACGTAAATATAAAAGACAACGTAATTTTTGTGTTAACCTATGTAATAAAGCCATAAAGACATACTTTAAAAAGTTTTCTGAATCTAAATTAGGAAAAAACGTCAACTTCTGGGATACGATTAAGCCATTTATGACAAATAAAAGTATTACAAACGATAATGCTATTATGCTTGAAACACAAGATGTCTTCGTAACAGACGATAAAGAACTTGCTACTTTATTCAATAATTACTTTGTAAATGTTGTTGAGATTTCTAGTGGAACCAAGCCAAATGGCATTTGTGATCAGAATTTCTCCAACAACGATGATTTAATTGATCATATCATTAAAAAGTTTGAAGCACACCCAAGTATCGTCAAAATCAAGTCTGAAAATAAGAATTCTGAAAACACCTTTTCTTTTCAACAAATCACTTTAAAAGATACCGAAAAACTATTTCATGAAATGAAGATCAAAACCTCTTGTGGAACAGACAATATTCCAGCAAAATTAGTCAAATTAGCAAAATCTTTTTTGGCAAAGCCTTTAACAGATGCCATTAACAGTAGTTTTCGATGCTTGAAATTTCCAAAGAACGCTAAAAAAACAGTAGTTACTCCAAAAGACAAAGGAGGTCCTGATAAAACAAAAATTGATAATTAAACGTTTTCTCAAAATTCTATGAAGGATCTATCAAGTCTCAAATTAACTCATTCATCAATGGAAAGTTATCGATCTTTCTCTCCGCTTATCGGAAAAATTACAGTACACAACATGTCTTAATGAGACTTCTCGAAGATTGGAAAAAACAGCTAGATCGGAATTATGTCGTTGGGGCTGTATTAATGGACTTGTCTAAAGCCTTTGACTGCGTCCCGCATGACCTCATTATTGGTAAACTACACGCATATGGCTTTGAAATTTCAGCACTGAAATATATTCTTTCATACTTGACTGATAGACATCAAGCAACAAAAATAAATGGAATTTTTAGTGTTTTCCAACTTCTAATCTCAGGTGTGCCTCAAGGATCTATCCTAGGACCAATTATTTTTAATATTTTTTTAAACGATTTTCTGTTTTTTGTAAGTAAGTTTGTAAGTGTCCACAATTATGCGGATGATAACAGTCTGTCATGCTTTTCAAATTCGATACCCAATCTTATAGAAACATTGGAACAAGAGGTTGAAACAGCAATTTCTTGGATGAAAAACAATAATATGATTGCAAATCCTAAGAAATTTCAGTCTATTGTGATAGGAAAAAATATATCGGAGAAGTCTGTGACTATTAAAATTGATGGAAACGTATCACAGACACAGCCAAGCGTTAAACTATTAGGTGTGCATCTTGATAATAGATTAAAATTTGATAAGCATGTCAGCCACCTTTGCAAAAATGCTTCAGCACAACTTAATGCCCTTCTTAGATTTAAAAATAATTTGTCCGTTAAAGCCAGGAATGTTTTAATTTATAGTTTTATATACGCAAATTTTAACTATTGCCCTCTAATTTGGCATCTTTCTTCAGCGAAGTCACGTGAAAATGTAGAGCGAATTCAGAAAAGAGCACTAGCTTTCCTCCACAATAATTATGACAGCTCGTATGTTACACTTCTAAATAAATCAAACGGAACTTTGATGAGCAATTACAGGTTGAAATTTCTTTGTATTGAGATTTTTAAGTCAATTAATGATCTTAGTCCATCATATATGAAAGAAATCTTTCGTCTTCAAGTAAATAATCGACCAACCAGAGCTCAAAACGTAAACAACTTAGCTACGCCAACGGTTTTCACAACTACTTTTGGCAACAAAAGCCTCATTTCATTAGCCCCTAAAGTATGGAACAAACTACCTTACTGCCTGAAAACATGCAAAGATCTAGCCACTTTTAAAAAACTGATAAAGAAACACAAACTTGAAGTGTAGTGACAATTTATTGATTTATCATTTTAAATGAAAAATTTGTTGAAGTTATTTATCTCTTACTATGATGTTCTTACCTATGAAATTTTAAAAATTTTTGTAAATAATTCAAAATTGTAAATATTTCTATTCCCTTATATATATGTTTTTACTTAATTTGAAGCTAATTTATTTTATTTTATTGTTTGTCGGTTTTGATTAGTTTTTTGTGTGTTCAAGCATAAAAATACTATTGTAAATTTTACCGACGTTAAATAAAGAACATACATACATACATACATTGTTTTGTGCAATTAACGTATAGTTGAAGAGGATGTTCAATCCCACACACTACTTCATCATTTTAATCAGAAATGTTTTTAATAAGGTATTGACAGGCGTATTTTTTACATCAATCATTAGCACAATTTGGGACATATACTGCAGTGACCACAGATTAAGTCCCGATAATTCCAACGGCCTCGAAGGTAACCATTAGACAAAAACTAATATTTCTAAAGTGTCTTAACTTAATTTACGTGTTTGAGGTTTTTAAAGAGGTCTTACGTCATTATACCTGCTATTTAAGTCTCAGACGTTGGCAATAGATAAATATAGATTAATATGTTGTTACCCTGTGTCAACCAACGAAGAGATAAAAAACCAGGGTAGGGTGGATGCTTCACTAGCGACTGAGCTCTTCCAAGCGTTTCTGAAGTAGAAGTGAAGACATAAATCTCATGGTAGGCATTTGTTTGAACAAAGGACAACTACATGATGAAACATAAGATCAATAAGATATTACAATACTAGATATAAGTATTGCTGAAGTACCTTCATATCGCTCAAAAAACCTAAACAAAAATTGACTCTTGCTTGAAACTTTCTTGAAAACATCGGCATACAATACGTCACCAAAATAATTATCACACTGGCAAATGAGACATTGTTTCTACCTTGTCCAAAGGTAAGATGGATCAACTATGATAATCTAATTCTATGTAATAAAAGTCGTAACTTTCTTCTCATGGCAACATGTAATTTAGCATATAGAAAGCAATTAACGCACGAATTTGTTGCCGCAAGGAGTGTCAAGCCATACTGCCAGTTGAAGAACGTCTTATGACCAATATATTTATAATAAAAATCGGCATCATACGCCATCAAATTGGTGACCACCACCAACAAAATGAAATATGGAGTCGTGACCAAAAAAAACATGGCCACAACGCATACGAACATCTTCAATATCTTTTTGTTTCTTTTCAATCGAATCAGTTCTTGCACTTGACTCAAACCTATTTCAGATTTTCTAATTCTCTTAAAACACAGCCAGTAACAAACAGCCATTACTATTTCAGGGAAAAAAACTCCAACCATGCACAACAAGGTGTAATGGACACTATGTTTAGAATAACTATCCCATACTTGCACACAAACACCAACATCAACCTCAGAAATGAAGGTAGATGGCAGTGAGAAACTTATAGATCCAACTATCACTGTGACAATGACTATAATTTGCTTTCTTGCTGGCAGATCTTTGCTAAATGGATGTTTTATGACCCTACAAAAAAAGAAAGACACGCACATTTTGAATACTTAAACTGATGACATACTCATGGTTGGAGCTGCTTTTGCATAAAATGTCTCCATTATGAGTATTTTCCTGTTTTTAAATCGATTAAAAGAGGTAAAAGCATAAGCAAAATCATTAAACAAATGAACAGAGAAGAGATTGAGAAGGATTTCATTTACTTTTCAAAAATGAAACAAAATTTTTCTTACCGCAACATATCAAAGGCCACTACCATCAAACACCATGCTGATGCCAGGAACGTGGACGTAGATAATATAAATGATGCATAACACATAATCTTTCCTAACATCCATTTTGAAAAAAACCACGAACTGGATGCCGATGGATGGGATTGCTATTGATGCAATTAAATCACAGGCAGCTAGTAGGATAATGAAGGTCTTGGCAGTGCCCTTTAAGTGCTGCCCGTTTCGTAGCAGCAAAATTATGGACAGATTTCCAGCAACACCAACAATTCCAATTAAGCAGTATGCAATGACATAAACAATAACAATTTCATTTCGTAACTGAATATTTTCTTCTCTCTCTCCCAACCATGTAAAATTAATGTCTCTCTTCGCCATAACTGACTGAGAACTATATTAAGAACTATATAAACAGTAATAGATGACCTTATATGACGTCATGAGAAGGTCATCATAACGTCATATTTGCAACAAAAAGCGACGCCAGATCCATGACGTCGCAAGGACGTCATCAAGTGACCTCCTTATAACCTAGCTGTTTCACTGCAAGTCTTCTGCGACATCACTGCGACGTTACTGCGACGTCACTGAGACGTCATATGACCACGTCCTGACATTATTATTACGATTGAAAATTTGCTTAATCACGATGGAACGCACAGATTTTGACCGTATCGAAGTTTGGGAATAAAGAGAGATTCTTCTACGACGTCACTATAACGTCACTGAGACGTCATACGACCCAGTCCTGACATTTTTATTACGATTGAAAACGTGCTTAACCATGATGGGACGCACAGATTTTGACCTTACCGAAGTGATGGGAATAAATAAATGCATAATTTGAGCTTAAACGTCTTCTAAACAAATATAACTCTTAAATATATACACTTAAAAAATACAGTACAAGAAAACTGTTTCTTTCAGTTTATTTCTTCTTCAATCGTGCAGGGGCATGTTTTAAAACTGGCAGAAATCTCACAGCTTACACACGCATCATACAACGTATATTACTGTTAGAATCAAAAAATCATCTTATATAATGTAACGAGAGCGAAGTGTCAATTGCACTAATATTGATCCCAATAGGACAAAAAACAAAGAAGCGATACGTAACGCCAGAGATCATAAAAAACGCGTGCACGGACCGAATCAATGGTCCTTAGCAAAGCTGAAAAAAAAAGCAAATATAAAGGACATACAGTGTGTCCACCAGAAAGTGGGCACCTAACTTTTAATAAGCATATCATATGTTTTTCGTGCTTGTTTTTTTCAATTTTTATATTAACAGAAAGAAAATGTTTTGCTCTTTCTAAATATATGACCCTTTTCATAGAAAAAAACAATTTTTCGGGAAATATAATCGATTTTACCATGAAACCATGACATTAAATCAATAACGATCAATTAACGCTTGTTTGAATAGATGTTAACGACTCGAGTAGCATGGGAAATCATAAAAAGCTAAAATATTGTAAGAAAGCTGCGTTCATAAAGGAAAACTTTACGCTTTTATAAGTTTGAAACATGAAAGTTTCATTTCTAAAACTCTTTTACAAACTTTGAAAAACTTTGAATCGTGCTTTTTGATGGGGATTTCTACCCAGAAACTGCTGTCTAAAAGCCTGAATAACAGCTACATAACTTTTCGTCTCATGAAACTTTTCTTACAACGAAAGTTCACTGCTGGACTGTAACTGCATGATTGAACGAATTTCATAAAAGTTTGTTTCCTCGCAAATAAAGATTTTGGCAATGCTTGGGAATATAAAATTATTAAATCATAATAAAGAATTTAAGGTAAGTTTACACAATGAAAAAAAGTTTGTGTCTTTACAAAAAATTTCGTGACAAAATTGGCACAACACCACCAACAGCGATTGTTTCAACGAAACAAAAGGCTAATTGCTCGTTAAAAGTCTGTTTTATTGATCATTACAAAATTAACAACCGTATCGAAACAAAAAATACTTGATATTCTTTAAAATAAAAATTTTTATAGATAACAACTTTTATTTTTGGAAAGCTCAAAAAATCTTCTTTCCAATGGTGTAAAAACCGGATTGTATTGTTAAAAACTCGAAAAGTTATTTGTGTTTTAAACAAGGTGCCCACTTTCTGGTGGACACACTGTATATAAAGTACAACCAACGTTTCGCACGTGAAAACAAACTTTTACTTGTTTGATGAAATACATTGCATTGTTATTATTTTATAATCGACATTTTTTGTGTATAAACATATACTTATTGCTTTGTACAGAAAAAATAAAACAACTGTTGTCAAAAAAAGTTACATTTTTACTGATCTAGAAAACATGCTACTAACTATTTAAGGCACTTTTTTCGACACATTTTATTTCTTTACGCGCTTGTCAATATTATTTCTGCCTTGTCGATATCATTTCGCGCATTTCACGCTTCGTGACGGGACATCCACAAGACAAACTTCGTCCTACCTCGTCCAAAACCTTGGTCCCATATTAGGATTTAATTAAATCCCGCTATAAATTTCGTTTTCTAAACGTCGTTCTATCTGGAACTTTTATCCGGCTCTGACAGCTCCATGGGATACGCGGACTATATTAGCAAACCGATTTTACGTTTTTATGTCGTAAGTACGACCATTAGGTCATGTTTTGGTCGTCTTTTCGTCACCTTGGTGACATCATATTAAATGACTTTAAATGACGTCATGAGAAAGTCATGAGAAAGTCACCTTGGTGACGTCATATTAAACGACTTTAAATGATGTCATGAAAAAGTCATAAAGAGGTCATATGACTTCCTGACCAGATAATGACGTCTTGTGTTTGGTGGGAATATTTATCATATCAAAGGATATTACCAAGGTGGACTTTGAATTTGTTATGCAAAAGTGGAAATGTGCTTCTTAACAAAGTTGAAGGTCAATCTTATTTTAATCCCTTATGTACTTAGAAGTCTGTCCTAGAGTGCTTGTTGCTAATACCCTAGGGTTCTATGGAAGTGTTAATCATTTCATTCAGTTTAACGGTACCATATTAAAATGTTTAAATTGTGTTGTGTAGCATTCGAGTCATAGGAGTTGTTAGGTATCTCAGTCCCAGATTCAACTCGAAAACTTAGGTGAATTAAGCGAATCCTGTTCAAATAAATCTGCTCATTCAATTTTAATAACTGGTATAATTTAAGCAATTTCATGGTAGGTTCTATTAACAAAATCAAGCTGTCTTTCTATTAACAATGTTACAATATAAGTATAATCATTATGATAAAAATAATATTTCTTCAATGTAGCACTTAATACCAAAAACATAATTATTAATGAATAAGGAATATATATTTTAGCAACAATTTTAGCAACTACAGAAGGTTTGATCGGTGGATTTTGGTATTACCCATCATAAAAATAAATCTCACGGCAGGAAAAGTTGATTTCATTTAGTATCAACATGCACAAGGATAAAAACTACAGTGAGGTGGTTGATGACATAAGGCATTGCAATCTTTCCAAAAAAGCCCTTAGCTTCCTTTTCATTGTTACATGCAATTTAGCGTATATAAAGCAATTGACACATGAGTGTGTTGAAGCCAGAAAAAACAGCCCATAATGCCAGTTGAAGAACGACTTATGACTTACTCGTTTCTGATAGGACTTAACATCGTACGCTTTCCAATTGATAATCACTAACAACATAATGAAATATGGAGTTGTGATACAGAAAAATACAACTACAATGCATACAAACATCTTCAGTATCTTTTTGTTTCTTTTTAATCGAATCAGTTCTTGCACTTGACTCAGACCAACTCCAGATTTTATGACTTTTTGAAAGCACAGCCAGTAGCAAACAATCATGACTAATTCCGGCAATAAACTGCCAAGTAAATAAATCATAGTGTAATAGATGCTTTGGTATGATAAGTTATGCCACTGTTGAATACACATGCCATTATCAACTTTGGAAACGAAAAACGATGGAATACAAAAACCAATTGATCCAATTATCACTGTAAGAATTGCTGCAGCTTTCTTTGTAACTGAAAGATCTTTGTCAAATGGATTTTCTATGACTCTTGAATAAAAATAAAATCAAAACTTTAAAATTGGGTCCATTATTGGGGATGGTTACGAAGAAAGCGTACATTTTGACAATTTTAGTACAAAAAGTTGTGTCGGTTACTTTGTATACACGCTTTTCTTTAATATCAGGGTGACAATAGCCTAATTTGTAAGAATGTCTGAAGAATATTGCCAGGGTTTCATACGAATAACAGAACATGGTGAAAAACAGCTACAGTAAATGCGCAAACAAATCGCGCTATACTAATCCGCAATCGTGCATCCCACTTTTATTTTAGAGGGTGATGGTTTTTTTTAAAATTTACGGTCGAAATCTTCTTAATCGTGGTCATATAGCGGTAGTTAGTCCATTCGCCAATGGGCTTATATGCCCAAATAAAAAGGCCGAAATGAAACCGTTTCCTACTGCATCAAAATGAGGGAACGGTGGCTTTGAACAAGAATCTTATATATGGGGAAGCCCCGGCGCTCATCGTTTTTATTGGCTAATAAAGGAAAACTCTTGAAATGCGCTATTTTGATTGGCTGAAAAATTCATAGCAACGGAGTTCGTTAATAAGGTTCTTCATTTCTGCTGCTCTTTTGAAGAAGAAACGAGAAAGTTTTAATAATAAAACTTTTATTGTTGTACTTTTACTGTTATTGTATTGTATTGTATTGTATTGTAAGTGAGTTATCATTTGATTGGCTGACGATTTCCAAAAAGTTCGTTGCTTTCAAACGGTTTTTATTCTCGGTTGTCAATTTGACGAAGAAACACAGGTTTGTATATACGAAGGTTTATTATTATAAAACACGTTTTATAATCGTGCTTATTGCTAAACTGTTACTGTTGTTGTATTTTAGATCAATAAAAGAAAAATTAGCACATGCGTAAGTGAGTAAGATGTATTGATGTCTTTTATTTATGCATGTATTTAAATGTTTGTTTACAACGTAAAATCACAGTGAAATGGTTTATGTCAGTGGAAAACAAAGAAGAAATGCGAGTGGAAGAATGTATCCAGCACATTTTCAGGGTTACTTATTTCGTTTTTGCAGAAAAAAATGATGTTTATTTACACGGTCGGTAACGAATGGTTTTAATTTTAAGTTTGTTTTGAAAAGAAACGAAAACGAGGGGGGGGGGGGGGGGGGGGGGGGGGAGCGCAGTAAAAATTTGTTTTGAACTCGCGCCATTAGTTAGCAAAGAAGATTTATTTATTTACAGATCAATTAAAAATGGTTCTCATGACTGTGGAAATGGGAAACGTGTTATGCTGTCTTATCTCATCTCAACCATGTCTGCTTTTTATTAAATTTCCCTGTATATTTTATTGACGATGTTTGGTGCTTTGTCTCTCTGCCTGTCTGTCATTTATGTCTTTTGCTTTTGTTTGTATGGTTGTCGCAGTAGTAGTGTAGATTGTAGCTGTGTTCTTCACTGAAATCTTTTTCTTTTAGGTCAGAAAAGAAAAAGTTATATAAACCATTAAAGAAATGAAGCACATGGTTAAATTATGATGTTGTGAGGGTTAGTTAAGAGAAGAATGGATAATGTATTTCAGAAATTCATTATTATTGCTGTAATGTGATATGACTGTGCTACTAAGAAGCATTGCATTGCTGGATGGATTCTTATATTTTGTCATGATTATGCATTATTTTGTGTTATGGTAATCGTTTACGTACTATGCCTGGGTATATAAGTTTGGCATTATGTTTTGATTTGTTACTTTTTATCTTTTCGGTATTAAATTATGGCTTTGGTAGGGCATTTCATTGCATTGTTTCAATTATTTTTATTATTTTGATGTTTGGTTGTGTATTCCACGTTAAAAGTCTTTATTTAGTTTAGCTCCAGTGTTGAGTGTTGAACCTGCATTAACTTATAGCATTGGTTGATTTTATAGACTTTCCAATCAAAAACCTTTACAAATTCTATCATTGAATTTGTGTTTTTAATTAATTATTTTTAGGATAAATGCGTACATGAATTTACTTTTTGTTTTTTGTTTTGTTTTTTATTTCAACCATAGCATGATTCTTTTTCTGCATTTTTATACAATTCAAATATTTTTTAGGTAAGATTAATAATAAAAAAGCACGTAAACCGTTAAAGAAATGAAACTCATGGTTTTTATCATGATGTTGATGGTTTTGGGAAGAACAGACTATCATTTCAAAAATTAATTAATGGTTGCTGTCCAATGTAACTTTGGCACAAAAGAAACAGTTGGAAGGTATGAATTTGTTTTCAATTAACATTTTGTAATGTTATTCAATGTTTTGTATGTCTGGGTAAACAGTTCTGTGCTATATATTGCTATTTTTACACTAAAGTTACTTCTCTTCTGTGTATAAATTTATATTCTGAGCCATATTGCTATTTGTTTCTGTTTTAAATCTTCTGAATGTAAGAAATGAATTAAAAAATTAATGCCCGTAAAAAAATTTTACACAAGTTAAATTCTGCGACACAACGCAACCTGAACATGGGTGGCGAGCGACGCCGCCTTGGCGGCTAGTCTTATTATAATAATCCGCGCTGTGCATCCCACTTTTATTTTAGAGAGTGATATATTTAACTAAATTTTACGGTCATCGTCCTCTTATGTGCGCGTAAAACCACGTAGAGGGGAGAGACACTTTTTCACGATTATTCCAAAAGCACGTGGCATCATTTGACGTCAGTTTTTTATGATCACGAGGAATCATTGCATTGCATCCCCAATCGAACGGGACGTTTTTGGGGAAATATCTCGAGAACCAATAGGGATAACTGACGTTTTTTAGGGTCCGCGATACGGGTGACCGGGTGACGCAACATCTGGGCCCAAATTTTATTTGGTACTGCGGCTATGACGTCATCGAAATCTTTGATCAGCGATATCTCTCTAACGGTTGGTCGTAGCGAAACGATCCCATACATTTTTTTGAACAGTTTTTCGAGCTCTACAACATGGTTACATTTTCGGTTTCCAATTCCTAAATTGAAATTTTCGTCACGGGGATTGTTCACGGGAAAGGCGATTTTGACCCATCCTTTTCGAAGTTAAGTTCGGTAAAAAGTTTTTACCCGGGATACTAGTATATTCATAAAAGCGAAAATCAATATAGACATCAAACATAAAGCTGTTTTCATAAGTTCACAACATAATTGTTACATATCGTGTACACGTGACATGGAATCTTATTCTGAAATATGAGAATACATTAAGAATATTTCACCCTTACTATTTTGTAAACCATAAGAATACTTCACCCTCAATAAAATTCCACTATGCTTATAAGATCTGGCAGGTGAGAAACTATAAAATTATTGAAACTGATAGACCAGCACTTTTTTCACGACATGCTAATATCAGAGAAAAATGATTTTCTTACCGCAATCTATCAAAAGCCACTAACATCAAGCACCACGTAGATGCAGCGAATGGGGCAGTAGTAAATATGGATGACACATAACAGATTGTTTCACCAAGCATCCATTCAGGTGACACCACAAAATTTATACTGACATATGGTAATGCTAATGATGTCACCAAATCACAAACAGCTAGCAAGATGATAAATGTTTTACTTGTGTCCTTTGAATGCTTCTGACATCCTAGCAGCAAGATTATGGACATATTTCCTACAACTCCAATAATGGCAATTAAGGAGTAAGCCATGATATAAACAATTATAATGTCACCTTTCAATTGGATATGTTCTTTTTGTTCTTGCCACCATTCATAATTGTGACTCTTGTTCGTCATTATCGCTGATTAGGACTTTAACAAACCCTGAAGTCTTAATTATCTCTAAACAATAATCATCGGCCAGGTGTAATGGAAATATGTTAATAAATAAAAGGTCTCTTAGTTTTCTATTATAACGAAGCTTCCGAGTGTTAATCAATAGTTTGCTTCATTTGCACTTTTCATTTTTTCCATTTTTTGGATAAATATTGACCTTTATTAATAGAAAAGGACTGTGGATCTAAAATGGGCACGTTCTTACAATAAACTGGTTTTCCATTTAAATTACTTAGTATAACCTATAACGAACACCAGAGGACTTAACAGTTAAGTAAATATAAATTCAAATCAGTTACAGATTTTTTAATCAACCACACGTACAGTTCGTATTTTGTTATATCATTTTTTATAATAAACACAGCAGTATTTGGTTATATTATATAACAAACACTTTGTCATTAGCATCATTTGAACCAGTGTGATCCGCAAATCTTATTAGAATTTGCTGGTATTATGTGCAGAGATATCTTCATGATGTCGATAACAACAAAGATCTCAATCTTTCTAAAAACCGCCTCAATTTGCATCTAATTGTTGTATGCAGTTTAGCGTATATAAAACAATTGACACATGAGTTTGTTGAAGCCAGGAGAAACAGTCCATATATGCATTTGAAATAAGCCACAGGATCCATAGTTTTTTTATAATAATCAAAATCGTATGCCAGTAAATTGACAACCACTAACATCAAAACAAAGAATGGGGTTGTTATGAACGAAAACACGACTACAATGCATACAAACATCTTCAATATTTTTTTGTTCCTTTTTAATCGAATCAGTTCTTGTACTTGACACAGACCTACTCCAGATTTCTTGATCCTTTGAAAACAAAGACAGTAACAAACGATCATCACTGTTTCTGGTGTCAAAACACTAACGAAATAAATTACAGTGAAGTGAATGCTTTGATAAAACATCCTGTCCCATTTTTGAACGCACATACCATTGTTAACATTCGTAAGGAAAAAGGACGGAATAGGAAAAACAATAGATGCAATTATCACTGTAAGAACTGCTAAAATCTTTTTCGTCGTTGATAAATCTTTGCTAAACGGATCTTTTACGACTCTAGACAAGTAAAGGCGAAGGTAAAGTTTAAATTATTAAAAAAATTCGAGGTAAAACCTGACTTGTTTTGAATTGGTTAACGATTAGAGGATACAATGTGCTTTTGCAAAGGAAGTTCAAAATCATACAAATTTCATACCGAAGTCTATCCAAAGCTATTAACATCAAACACCAAGTAGATGCAACGAATGAAGATGTCGTAAATACTGATGATATAAAGCATATTTCCTTTCCCAATTCCCATTTCCGAAAGAACACAAATTGTGTTTTGAAAATAGGCAATGCTGCAGATGAAACTAGATCACACGTGGCAAGCAGGATGATGAAAGTTTTACTACTGTCAGAATGCTTTCTGCCTCGTAGAAGCAAGATAATTGACAGATTGCCAGTAATTCCAACAATTGCAACCAAACAATAAGTCAGAATACAAGCGATAGCAATATCATCGTTGAAGATACTGATTTGACCGGTGAATGTAAAATAATTGATGTGAGAAGTTTGGTTTTTCTGCCATGTATCATTGAGACCGTTCTCTGCCATGATCATTAAAATTGTCAAAAAGATCATATCAACAAGAAAGCAACTTAAACACTAAAATTTCTGTAGATGTTCACTACCTATAGAAAATTTTCTTTAGATTTCTTTAGACAACATCGTAATTAGCTTCATCGTGGTGTTATTGGATAAGCAAACATTTTGAATTTTCCATCCGAATGTTTGCGTGATATTCAAAGCCACTTTAGTGTTGAAAAGAAAACCACTTAGTATAATGCAGAGGAGATCGAAATGAGGTTAACGTGCTTACGCCAATATGCAATTTTTTGAATTCGAGTAATTGCATAGTTTGTTACAAAAAATATACAGCACTTAACCTTAAAAAAGGACATTTGGCCTCCTACGATACAATTTTTTCCCAATTGTACAATGAATCAGTTATGCTTTAGCATAAAAAGGTTTTAAGCTGAAAATGTAAGTTTTCCAGTTTTCAAGCCTAACTTTATCTAAGGTTACAGTACATTTCCGTTCATTTACACTTCAATGTCTGATGAACAACATGATAAAAAAACACTTTACTTAAACATAATTTCTTATGAAAGTCTTCATGGTAAATAAGAGAGGTAAAAGAAAATTCAAGTAAAATTTGCTGGTTCTTGTAAATGAAAACGAATGTTTGACCTGGCTGATATTTATGAATCGTACATTTTTCCATGTGGTAATACAGTTCAGCTGAGCATCGCCTTCAATGGTATGTGTAATAAGAGGTTTAGTAAGTGTTTGGCTATTTGGCTTCTTGCGATTTCAAATGAATTTTCACTTTTCGTTGTAATGACCCATAACTTGGACAAATAGATTAAGCCTTGACTCCTTCAATTTCAGTTACCTTCCTGGAACGCTTAGTTTCTCATCAGTTTATTTTTCTGTTTTTTATTTAAAAACGCTGAAAAACTTAAGGTTTCAATAAAATAGAATACGAAACTTTAACGACGAAAAACCGAGATCATCATTATACAGATAAATCTATTTTGTTTTTCATTTAAAAGTAATGTAATTCTTGGTTTTTTTTTCCTTGACACAACAGCGTTACTCAATATATTTAAGTGAAATATATAAAAACTGTAAAAGAGTCTTTTAAACCTTTTGTTAGTCAACTACACTCCAGGAAACCTTTTTAAATCGACGTTTTGTCTTTTGTGAATATATAGACAGCATATTTTTGATCAATTGTTTTATATGAATTTAAAATATTGTGAAAATAAACTCTTTTAACTCACGTTTTAAATTTACGATGAAACACTTTGGCAAAGATTAGCAATCGTTTTCCCAAAGCATAAAAATATAATTTCAAATAGGGCAATTCCCCCTCTGTTCGAAATTTAAATACGGAAACTCAAAAATGACTAATGAACTAATTATACCGACAATGAAAGAAACTCGATTTATATGTAACAGATACGTCAGCATCACTTACCAACTTTTGCCTTCAACACGCTGACAAACATATATGGCCAAGCAAAACCTAAACACTTGTTACTACTCGCAAATAGCTTAAAGCAGGATCTACAAACACTATCGAAGTGATGCAAATCAAATAATTTGGTGTTTAAACAATAAAAAAAAACTATGTTGTTGCCTAAACATAAAATAAATCCAATATTATGTTATTTGCAAGTTTTAGTCGGACGAGGCACGACACAAAGACCTTTTGAGAATTCTGGGAAAAATTACAAAAGTTTCATTAACTTATAAAATATGGACAATGTGAATATTTGCTATATTTTTTTAAAAATGTTGTAATATGATATTGTAAAAAGGCAAAAAGTTTTTGGTATCTCTGATTAAAGGCAAAAACATTTAAAGTTATCTGAATGAATGGGGTTATGTGATTTCCACATAACCCATTAATTTCCAGTTATCCCATGTGGCTGTCTTAAAATAAAGTGGCCTTGACGTGCTATTCACAAATGTAAAGAACAACAATATCATCACCAGACCAGCTTGTAGCAAGGCCCATCTGTTTGTTTGTTATTTTCTGTGGATAAATTAAATATACTACTTAACTAACTGTTGTGTGAACAATGGAATGGAGCAATGTTGTGTGATGTGTTGTATTTTCCGAAAACTTTGTATGTAAATCTTCTACGATCTTGACGTATCCCAGGAATATGCACTTACCTTAAAACCTCTTGAGAACAATTCAAGAAAATTATTGTTGAACTTTGGAGTTCCTCCAAAATATTTTGATTTTCTTCAAAACAAAAAAAATACAGGTTATTGTTTCCAACAGTAATAAGCAGACTTATTCCAAATTTAATTTAAATTTGGGGCTGGTGTGAGCGCCAGGAGAGTAAACAACAGTTGTATGTCTGGAAAATTTATCTGAGCACGTGCATTTTAGAATTTAAATGGCCACATTACACTGCATTGTGAAGAAATACTGAGATGATTGGGGCAAACAGCATGTCTAGAAGTCATGTGTGAAATCTTGATTGTATCTTAAAGCTGTAATACACTATCATTTTTCAATGATCATTTTTCAATGATACATTCCAATGGCATTGAAAATTAAAAATTTCGACGCGAATACACTATCATTGAAAATTACAAACATGTACCCTGAGAAAGAAACAGCAGCTGCTGTGTTGTGCCTAGAAATGTAATAAAAAGCTGGTTTTGTAATACCTGCCTAGATTTGTAATAAAAACGGCTCAAAATGTAATACCTGCCTAGATTTGTAATAAAATCGACTCGAAATGTAATAAAAAAGTTGCCGTGTTTTGTAATAAAATGTTGGCTCAAAATGTAATAAAATAGCTGCCTAGATTTGTAATAAAATCGGCTTATTTTGTAATAACGAACAAAATTGGGAAATTTAGGCCAAATTTTACACACGACACACATTGATAACAGAATTTGTAATTATTCTGAAGTGTTTTTATCGTGTATAAATATTAGGTAAATAAATAAATAAATAAATAAGCCAAATTTTAAAAGTTCTTCAATTTTCGTAAAAATTTTCTCAAGATATAACAAAAAGGTGCTGATTTCGAATTTGACATTCATTTTTTCCAGTTTGACAAAAATTGGGCAATTTAAGCCCAATTTTGACCAAATTTTGAAAGTTCTTCAATTTTCGTAAAAATTTGCTCAAGATATAATAAAAAGGTGCTGATTTCGCATTTGACATTCATTTTTTCCAGTTTGACAAAAATTGGGCAAATCAGCCCAATTTGGACCAAATTTTGAAAGTTCTTCAATTTTCGTAAAAATTTTCTCAAGATATAATAAAAAGGTGCTTATTTCGAATTTGACATTCATTTTTTCCAGTTTGACAAAAATTGGGCAATTTAAGCCCAATTTTGACCAAATTTTGAAAGTTCTTCAATTTTCGTAAAAATTTTCTCAAGATATAACAAAAAGGTGCTGATTTCGAATTTGACATTCATTTTTTCCAGTTTGACAAAAATTGGGCAATTTAAGCCCAATTTTGACCAAATTTTGAAAGTTCTTCAATTTTCGTAAAAATTTGCTCAAGATATAATAAAAAGGTGCTGATTTCGCATTTGACATTCATTTTTTCCAGTTTGACAAAAATTGGGCAAATCGGCCCAATTTGGACCAAATTTTGAAAGTTCTTTAAATTTCGTAAACGTTGTGTAAAGAACAATTGGAAGATGCTGATTTCGAATTTGACATTCATTATTTCAAATTTATCAAAATTAGGCAAATTTGGCCCAATTGTAACCAAATTTTGAAAGTTCTTTAATTTTCGTAAAAATTTGCACAAAGAAATTGGAAGATGCTGATTTCGAACTTGACAGTCATTATTTCAAATAACGTTAGTCTTTTTCTACAAACAAAATTGGGCGTAAAAACAGTATAATTTCAAAACTTATAAATAAATTGCAAAATTTTTATTTTACTTTTATAAGAATCATTAGGCTCATTTCGGCTCAACTTTAAGAATATTTTAGAACCATTCGTAGGCTCAGATTTTATCAAGCCTACTTTAACATTATAAAAACATTCGACTATTTTTAAGCGAAGGGCCAATATATATCTATTTATAATTGTCTGTGTTTAACGAGTTTTCAAAACTTAAAAACGACAAGAAAGTACCAGTTAAAAAAAACGACACATATAATTTTGTGCAATGCCATAAAGGAATCGAACATAATGTGAGTCACATAAAAGAAAGGTGTCATTGCTGGTATTCACTATCTGAGATACATGCAAATTCGAAATCAGCACCTTTCGATTGTGCTTTGTACAAAATTTTACGAAAATTGAATAACTTTCAAAATTTATTTTCAATATGGCCCGATTTGCCTAATTTTGTCAAATTTGAAATAATGAATGTCAAATTCGAAATCAGCATCTTCCAATTGTTCTTTACGCAAAGTTTTAAGAAAATTGGAGAACTTTCGAAATTTGGTCCAAATTGGGCCTAAATTGCCCAATTTTCGTCAAATTGAAAAAAAATGAATGTCAAATTCGAAATCAGTACCTTTCAGTTATAATATCTTCTGCAATTTTTTATGAAAATTGAAGAACACTCAAAATTTGGTCCAAATTGGGCCCGATTTGCCCAATTTTTGTAAATTTGAAAAATTGACCATCAAATTCAATATCAGTACCTTCCAATTGTGCTTTGTACAAATTTTAAAGAAATTTTGAGAAATTTCAAAATTTGGTCCAAATTGGGCCCAACCTTATTACAAAATAAGCCGATTTTATTACAAATCTAGGCAGCTATTTTATTACATTTTGAGCCAATATTTTATTACAAAACGCGGCAGCCTTTTTATTACATTTTGAGTCGATTTTATTACAAATCTAGGCAGGTATTACATTTTGAGCCGTTTTTATTACAAATCTAGGCAGGTATTACAAAACCAGCTTTTTATTACATTTCTAGGCACAACAGCTGTCGTTGTTTACATTTTATCAAAAAAGAGAGTTGAACGCAGAAAACCAAAAAAAAAAGAAAGAAGTGCATGGGTAAATGCATGGCTAAATAGACGAAATGAACTTGGCATCTATAATAACCTCAAGCATGAACTACGTGTGGGGGAAATCGGAGAATATACGAGATTTTTAAGAATGCCACCAAATATTTTCGATGAGCTGCTTCATCTCTTAGACGTTGATATTACAAAAAAAAACACGAGACCCAATCCCTGTTCAAGTTAAAGCACATTGTCCAAGTTCATCCCTGAATTTTGCGAAGCTATTTACATGCGATTAAAACTTGGTTGACTCCTCCAAATTTCAATAAATGTTTCAGTTGCTTCTTGCGTCCTCATTTTCGCGTGTAAAAGTCTTCAAAATGTTGTTTTCGTTTATGTTAGCATCTAAAATCACAGTGCGTGCAACGAACACGTGCGCGAAAACAATAGATTCGATTCGAAACAATAGAAAAAAAATGACATTGAAAAATTAAAAGTTGAACATGTTCAACTTATCATTTTTCAATGTCATTGAAAATTAGAGTGTAAAAAATGACATCTTTTTCTGAATGCACTATCATTTTTCAATTATCATTGAAAAATGATCATTGAAAAATGATAGTGTATTTCAGCCTTAATTAAATCTCATTTAATAAAAAAAACATTATCGCCGAAGGTATAATGGAAATATATCAATAAATAAAAATACGAAGGTCTCTTAAGTTTCTATTTTCAAAGGGTATTTCAAACTGTTAATCAACAGTGCGTCTTGATTGAGCCATTTTAGATATATATTGGCATATTATAATAAAAATGGACTTCAAATCTAACATGGGCCCGTTCTTGAAATGAACTTGTTTTTACTTTTAAATTGGCTAATCTAAAAAACAACAGAAGACTGAACAGTTAAATAAATATTTATTTTGATCAGGTGTAGATTTGTTCAATTAATCATACGTAGAAATTTATGGTTTCTTATGATATTTCACAATAGTCCAAAAATGAAAACAAACATAAATAGTGTTCAGTTGTATTATGTTACAATAAAAATTGTCAATAAATTCACTTGAAAAAGCGTAGGTCAACATTAGCATCTACAATCGTTATGCCTGAAATATTTTCACGATGTTGGTATTAACAACGTTCTCAGTCGTTCTAAAAACCGCCTTAATTTACATCTAATTGCTGAATGCAATTTAGCGTATATAAAGCAATTCACACATGAGTTTGTTGTGGCCAGAAGAAAAAGTACATATAACCATTTGAAATAAGCCACGGGATCCACAGTTTTGCTGTAATAATCAAAATCATATGCCATTAAATTGAGAACTACCAGCAACAATGCAAAAAATGGGGTTGTGAGCACCGAAAACACGACTACAATGCATACAAACATCTTCAATACTTTTTTGTTTCTTTTTAATCGAATCTGTTCTTGTACTTGACCCAGACCTGCTCCAGATTTCCTGATTCTTTTAAAACATAGCCAGTAACAAACAATCATCACTGTTTCCGGCAACAAAACACTAACAAAATATATTATCGTGTAATGAATACTTTGGTAAAACAACTTGTCCCATTTTTGGACACACATACCATGGTCAACATTTGCAAGGAAAAAAGATGGAATAGGAAAAACAATAGATGCAATTATCACTGTAAGAACTGCTAAAATCTTTTTTGTCGTTGATAAATCTTTGCTAAACGGATCTTTTATGACTCTAGGAAAGAGAAGCGGACGTTTATAATTTAGTCTTTTTGAACCTTTAAGATTAAATCTGACTTGTTTTGAGCTTTTTTAATAATTTTCGGACGTAATGTGATTGAGCAAATGAAGTCCTAGATCATATAAATTTCTTACCGAAGTCTATCCAAAGCTATTAACATCAAACACCACGTTGAGGCTACGTATGAAGATGTCGTAAATACGGATGATGCAAAACATAGTTCCTTGCTCATTTTCCATTTCCAAAAGAATACAAATTTTGCATTAAAAAACGGTAATGTTGCAGACGAAACTAGGTCGCAAATGGCAAGTAGAATGATGAAAGTCTTACTACTATCAGAATGGTTTTTGCCTCGTAAAAGCAAGATAATTGACAGATTTCCAGTAATTCCAACAATTGCAATCAGACAATAAATTACAACACATAGAATGGCAATGTCATCGTTGAAGATACTGTTGCCGCTATTGGATGTAAAATTTGTGTTCTGTAATGTTTGATTTTCTTGCCAAGTATTATTGAAAGTATTCTCTGCCATAACCATTAAAAATGTCAGAGGGAAAAAACATTAATCTTCAACAGGAAAACAATCTAAACATCAAAAATTCTGTTTGATCTATTTTTTCCCAAACTATTTAAAATCATAATTAGCTTCAAACGGGCTCTAGCACTCCGAAGAAAGCACATGATATTATGCGGAAAAGATTGTAGGATTGGGATTAAAGGGTGGTATTAAATGTTTTGCATTTTACATTCTAGTAATTGCACAGTGTCTTACGAAAAAATGTACAGCTTTTATCCCAGACAAAAAGATACAACTTCCTGCGACTCTTTGTTTTTTTATACCTATGCAATGAAAAAGATGTGTTATTAGCATAGAAATAGTAATAAAACTTTACATTGCTAAGTTGTGTTATAGATGAATGTATTTTTTGTGAGTAATTTGGTTATGCGGGATATATCAATTTTACGTACCCTTTTTCATGCGAATCAATTTTTATAAAAATTATAAGACTGAAAATGATCAAAAAGTAAGGACAACTCAAGAAGGATTTGAAACTGGGACATTTGAATAAAATTTTTTAAAATCCACAGGTGTTCTTTATATAATACAATAACCATCAATGTTTGATTAACACCACTATGAAAAACAAAGTAATATATTCAGGATTAAATTAACTTCCCATTCACTAAAATATAACTTACTGACCCGTTCCTGATGTAATCTTAAGCAGATTTCCACGAACTACAAAAAAGGAAAAAATGGCCTAAGGAAAAAAGCTTGCCCTCAGTATCTGACATTAACACACTACAATTTTAAAGCCAGTTTGAATTTATTTCTAGTCTATGTAAACGACTGTTCATGCTTGGCATGGGGCAAATCTTATTCTAAAAACAAGTTATCAAATATACCATTATAATGAAGGTACAATTTGAGAGATTTTGTAGATACCAGGATACAGTGATTTTCTTCCGAGTGCTAAAGCCTGTTTCTATATATACCAAATACCAAATGACTTTTCTCATCAAAAATACTTTATTGGCGTACACTTCAGGGATCTGCAGGGAACTCCGTACAAGCAGCACACTTTCCTCAACTTTGTATTATATGAATTTACAATATCAGGAAAAGACAAAATATCATGTAAAACCTTTAGAGTAACACTTTGGTATAAATTAGCAGTGTGAGAAGTTTTATAATAAACAGAATATATCCAAAAGGCCAACAGCACACCTAATTAATTATACTAACCATGAACAAAACTTAGTGAGAGACGACAGTTGTAAAAGTCAAAACGGACATAACTATACTTAACCGTCTTTTGATGAAAATTGAGATAATCAACAAGCATAGTAACTTAAATGATCTACACAGATTTTTTCCATATATATGTTACTACATTTTTGATAAGTATTTCTTTCAGACTTTACATGGTTTAATTGCCTTAAACAAATTAATATTCTTTGCGCCGAAAACTCAATCGATTTGATGGAGTTAACGGAAACCATATAAAAATCATTTGAAAAGAAACTTCAATTTTTTTGAAATAAAACTTCAATAAGCAACTAATTTCTATTCAATGACAACTCCTACTCATTTCATCCCATTCCTGACAATTTCATGTTTTATGTCATCGCTCGAATTTTTTGTAGAAGGCCTCTGAAGTTCTTTTTGACGGTTAGATGAAATTTTGCATAGGCAAAGCAGTGGCTGCAGGAATTTCTTGATGCCAAAAGGAACAAGCTGTATTGAAATTGGAACAAGATTCGCAAAAATGCGACTATATATTTCCCCAAAGTTGCAAAATTTTTGCCAATTATTGTGTGTAAATTGATAACCATGAGAAAAATATTTGATAAAACAATTACACTATAACTACCATCCACCTGATACACAGATAAAAATGTTGTCCTTACTAATCAGGGTGGAATTGAATTTAATAAATGAAGATGTTCATGGTCAAATGATAAGGTTTGTTATATAATTTTTGCTAAAGAGTTAAAAAGTAAGAGGTTACTATATGGGCACTTAGCTAAAAGTTATATGACCTAAATGTGACAACTATTTCCCAAAACAACTGCATATATACATCATCAATGTGTAAAATAATTTCAGTAAAAACAAAATTATTATTAAAATAGTAAAAAGCTTTTCGGCTTACGCCATCATCAGTTACATTAAAAATATTTTTACTATTTTAATAATAATTTTGTTTTTACTTAATTTGAAAAATGGCGAGCGTTTATAACACATAAAATAATTTCATCATAACAAAATGTATGATCTTTATTGTTGCAGAAGCTTTGCATCCTTTATACCGTAAAGAATGTAAAACATATAACACTTGTTTTTTGTAACTCAGATAAAATCTTACAACATATTATCAAATTTGTATACAGGTGGTTTACTGTACAAAAGAAAAAAAATATTGTTAAACCTAATCTTAATAGTTACAGTGGAATTGTAAATAAAATGTAAATAAAATTCTCAATAATGAAACTTCTGGTAATTCTGTTTATTATTATGTATAAACATTATAGTAAAATACCTTGGGGTATATAAACATCATAAGCAAATAACTAATAATCATAAGCAATCAAAATTTTTACTAACACAAATATACGTAGCATTTCAAATTAGGACCGAAGAGTTATTTTCAAAAAAGAGATGGGCTTAAAATAACAATTAATAAAACCAAATTCAAGTATCAGAGAGAATAAACATCTCTGTTCAAAAAAATGTGTTCACACTCATTGTTTATTATGTGATAAAAATGACCTTCATAAATACAAAATGGAAACGAACAACAGATTTTCATAGTGAAAATACACATCCATAACCAAACCACTACATAGCTGAAAACAGAAGTTTGCGTTCTGACTTGATTTAATTTACAGACTGTCTATCATGTTGGATTATTGTGTTTTGATTTACGTTTGTTGTTCGTAAGAAAAATAGTCAGTATATATATATATTACATTTTGAAAAATAAAATATGATAAGCATCAAAACAGTATACATGACCATAAACTTCATCCATAATAAACTTTATTTAAGCTTTTTTTATCTACAATAAATTTGAATGTTCCGTATGATCGTGCAATAACTGATGCGATGTTACACGGTCGTTGTTGATATTCAACGGCGCAATACAATGTCTTCGCATTTTGGATTTTCGAATGCACTCTTTCGAACGAATTCAAAAAAATCAGAATAAAAACAGCGTTGAATAAGTTAACTGATTGAAAAAAAGAAGCAAAAATGTGTTATTGTAATTCTTTTTTGGTATACTCCGCTTCGCGTCGTTGAATCAAACACCTCGAGTTAATAAATCGCGATATTCAATAAAAAGCCATGCAATATCTGTTTAATGTTTCTGTTGTTGGATTAAACAACTATCCAAGTAGTACGCTCTCCATCATCAGATTCTCTCAAGTTATTATGTGTCTCAACCCAATGTGTATTAAAATATATATACGCAAATGGTTTTCTGAACTTTATGTTGTATATACGACATCACATATTTACTTGCTGTTTTTGAATTAACGTAACTGGTTGAACTGGTGGTTGATCTCCACGTGAAAAGGGATTCCATCATGCTGTACATCATTGTGCTTTCCAGGTTCAGTTGGGCTATACATTACATCAGGATCATACTAAATAAATCTTCAGCTTGGTTATTGAGAATGAATTTTCACCTTTGCACTGGAATCAAAGCTTCAATGGTTTGTTGTTCCAAGCATTTAATTACCAATATCATCATCATAACACATTCATTGTTATCAACACAAACAAAAAACAAAACATGTTTGTTTGATTTTTATACGTTCATTCAATAGTTTTTACAACTTTTTAAGAAATAAAACGATTTATTTCCATCACTTAACGTTTCATCTATTGAATCATTAAAGCTAGAAAACATCTTCAAAATCCCATCTGCACTGGACTGACACCACTGACTGAAAAGATGGCGTACCACTTTACTGAAGACTAGCCTCTAATCTTATCTACCTTAGCTAGGCCAGAGTTCAATACTGAACTGCGACTATAAAAGTGAACGAAAAGAAGGAGGAGAGAAGAAGGAAATGCCGGTTTTAACATATATTTCGCCCTACGGGGAAATATATAATAAGAAGTTCAAATGTTTCTGATAAAAATGAATGTTTTGCACTACTGGATGAGCAATGACTAATTTCATGATAAAGTATGGAGTTGCAAGGACGAAAAATACAACAAGTTTGTATACGAACATATCTTCAACACCTTTTCTTTCTTACACTCGACTCAGACTTACTCAAGACTTTTTAACTTTTTGAAAACATAGCCAGTAACAAACAACTAGTTACTGGTTCAGGATGTGAAAAGCATAGAAAGTATATAGTAATTCTTAGACTTGACACTAACAATTAAGTAAACACACAGAATTATTTCAGAACACTACGGAAAAATATGACGTACTCTTGAATAGGTTAGACTGGGCAATCAGTTTGAAAATAAAGATAAGAAGCTTTATATTGGAGTTTATTTCAAAGTATGATAAAATATAAAATATAAATACAGAAGAACTTCGACCAACATCGGTTAGTCATCGCCATTCATTTAAATTTGCATTAATACAATGAAGGTAGGAATTATTGTAGAGATTCTCCCGGTGTCACAGGTGTATTCAAGGTTAGTCAAATAAAATGGAAGAGTCCAACACTACGATATTTCTTTTCCATAGTCCTTGGTTATCAATTGTATTACAGTACAGCACCGTGAATTTAGCATTTTCCCCAATCTGGACAAAAAAAATTGGGTTTGGGTTGAGTGCCAGCAGAGTAAGCCTCAGTTTCATTTCTGAGAAATTTATCTGAACACGTGCATTTTAAAATTTTATTTAGATGTCCGCTTAGCACTGTAGCGTACCGTGGCTGATTTGGGCAATTTACTTTTACTTTTTAATAAAAGACGCGGCCGCGTGTTTCAAATACGCGGCCGCGCTCTTTAATATGCGGCCGCGCCTTTAAACACGCGGCGGCGCCCTTTTTGCTAAACACGCGGCCGCGCATTTTGAAGCAAACACGCGGCCGCGTTCTTTACAATATCTGGTCTGTAAAACAACCATTTTGGCAAGATACGCTGAACTGGTATCTTTTACTGGTCCTCACAATATTAGTAGAAAATATGCGCCTTTGGGATGTAAAGTACAGTCTACAGTCTACAGTCTACAGTCTACAGTCTACAGCAATATAAAGTCGTTAAATCAAATAAACGTGTTCAAGACGATTTAATATTATGATAAAAAGAAACTTCATTAATATATATAGTATATTACAAACTATACAAACTGTTTACCTTGGTAAATTTACTCAAGTCAGGAAGCATCACGTTGTTGCCAGCCATGTTGTTTATTGCTCGTTTGTTTTGAATCTGTGCTAACATATCATGAAACTAACGTGAACTCAAAATGCGCGGCCGCACAATTGAAACACGCGGCCGCGTCCTTCAAATATGCGGCCGCATACTTTAATTGTGCGGCCGCGTACTTAACATTTCAAGGCACACAATTGCAGCTAATATTGTGAGGACCAGTAAAAGATACCAGTTCAGCGTATCCTGCCAAAATGGTTGTTTTACAGACCAGATATTGTAAAGAGCGCGGCCGCGTGTTTGCTTCAAAATGCGCGGCCGCGTGTTTAGCGAAAAGGGCGCGGCCGTATATTAAAGAGCGCGACCGCGTATTTGAAACACGCGGCCGCGTCTTTTATTAAAAAGTAAAAGTAAATTGTCCAAATCAGCCACGGTAGTAGCGTGGACCAATTGTGAGATGATTCTTAATTATCTCTAAAAAAATCATCATCGGCGAAGATATAATGGAAAGAACATGTTAATGAATAGAAATATGAAGGCGCCTAAGTTTCTATTTTTAAAAATAAATTTCCGACTGTTAATCAATAGTTTCTCATAATTGAACTGTTTGTTGATAAATATTGGCTTTCTTAATAAAAACGGACTTTCCATCTAAAATAGCCGCATTCTTGCAATGAAGGTGTTTTGGCTTTTAAATTGACTAATATAAAAAACTGAACGGTTAAGCAAATATCTATTCAAATTATTTGTAGATTTTTTTAACTTACCATAATGCAGAAATTTTCGGTTCCCTTGTGACATTGTTTATAATAGTCCAAAAGTGAAAATTAACATAAAGAGTACTCCATTACATTATGTTACGAAAACAGCGTCATTAAATTCACTGAAAACAGTGAAAATCGATGTCAAAATTGGAATCTTCAATCATTATCCCTTAAAATATCTTCACGATGTTGGCATCAACAACGATCTCAGTCGTTCTAAAAACCACCTTAATTTACATCTAACAGTTGAATGTAATTTAGCGTATATAAAGCAATTAACACATGAGTTTGTTGAAGCCAGCAGAAACAGTCCAAAGATCCATTTAAAATAACCCACGTGATCCAAATTTTTTTTGTAATAATCAAAATCATATGCCATTAAATTGAGAACCACCAACAACATAACAAAGAATGGGGTTGTAAGCAATGCGAATGCAACTACAATGAATATAAACATTCTCAGTATCTTTTTGTTTCTTTCCAATCGAATCAGCTCTTGCACTTGATACAGGCCTTCTCCAGATTTCCTGATTCTTTGAAAACACAGGCAGTAACAAACAACCATCACTGTTTCCGGCAACAGAACACTAACGAAATAAATTATAGTGAAATGAATGCTCTGGTACGACAACTTGTCCCATTTGTTTACACACATACCATGGTTGACACTCGTAAAGAAAAAAGATGGAACAGGGAAAGCAATTGATGCAATTATCACTGTAAGAACTGACAAAACCTTTTTTGTAGTTGATAAATCTTTGCTAAACGGATTTTTTATGACTCTAAAAAATAAAAAACGACGATAAACTTTAAGTGATTTAAAACATTTGAGTTAAAACCTGACTTGTTACGAATTTGCTTACAATTTGAAGACGTGATACGATGGAGCACAAAAGTACAAAGTGATATAGATTTCTTACCGAAGTCTATCCAAAGCTATTAACATCAAGCACCACGTAGATGCAACGTATGAAGATGTTGTAAATACGGATGATGCAAAACATATTTCCTTGCTCAATCTCCATTTCCAAAAGAACATGAATTGTGTATTAAAAAAGGGCAATGTTGAAGATGAAACTAGGTCGCAAATGGCAAGTAGGATGATGAAAAGCTTACTACTATCAGAATGGTTTTTGCCTCGTAAAAGCAAGATAATTGACAGATTTCCAGTAATTCCAACAATTGCAATCAGACAATAAATTACAATACAAAGAATGATAATGTCATCGTTGAAGATACTTAAGTCACTGTTGAATGTTGAATTTTTAATCTGGAATGTTCGATTTTCCTTCCAAGAATCATTGAGACCATTTTCTGCCATACCCACTAAAAATGAAAAGAAGAAGATGTGTTGTGACGATCAATTAACAGGAACAGACTCTAACAGGAAGATGTAGACTCTAACAGGAAAAGAATCTAAACACCAACATTTCTGTTTGTTTTATTTCTTTGGGTAACATGAAACCTATTCAAAATCATAATTAGCCTCATCATGACATTATGGAATGAACAAATATTTTTAATTTTCAATCAAAATTTTCGTGCAATAACCAAACCACACCATTTTAATGTACTGTTTTCAAACTTTTCAGGTTTCCCTATGCAATACAATGGCCATCATTTTCCAATGAATACCATAATGAAAATCAAACTAACATACTCTAGGATTACAACCGACAAGTTTATGTTATATTAAAAATGTTAGAATAAACTTTTCAGTTCTCGAAATTCATTATCAGTGTTTTACTAATCTACAATCTCGCTCTCGTCTATAATCTTTCGATTGTGTTTAACTGGGTTTATGTTGTAAACTGTACGTTTTTCCATTTAACGTTCCCGTTTCAGCTGAATATTACCTTCAATGGTACGTGTTATAGTAACACAGGGAATGCGTGGAAAAAATGGAAGAATAACGTACCAGAATTGATCATTATGACACCCTGTGGTTCGAAAAGAACTTTCCCTTCTCGTGGCGATGAACTACAATAATCCAAATGTAAAATTAACCTTATTGTTACCACTGGTCATCAAAAGACTAAATGTTGTGCAATCAATGCTCATAACATGGTTATTGAAACAAAAATTTTGGTTCTAAAACTGTTGCAATTCATGGGACTGATAGAAAGGTTTTTGAATCTAAGGTCAACGGTTTTCTAATGGGGCAACGTTTAATCAATAGTTTCTCATAATTGAACTGTTTGTTGATAAATATTGGCTTTCTTAATAAAAACGGACTTTCCATTTAAAATAGCCGCATTCTTGCAATGAAGGTGTTTTGGCTTTTAAATTGACTAATATAAAAAACTGAACAGTTAAGCAAATATCTATTCAAATTATTTGTAGATTTTTTTAACTTACCATATGCAGAAATTTTCGGTTCCCTTGTGACATTGTTTATAATAGTCCAAAAGTTCAAAAGGTCATCAAAGGACTAAATGTTGTGCAATCAATGCTCATAACATGGTTATTGAAACAAAAATTTTGGTTCTAAAACTGTTGCAATTCATAGGACTGATAGAAAGGTTTTTGAATCTAAGGTCTAATGGGGCAACTTTTTATAATGATAAGTTCGTTTGGTAGAGCGTAATGTGAATTCTTTAAAGCAGCTTTCCACCATTTATAGAAAAAGAACGAAAAGCGCACAGAAAAATAATTTTTGCCTGACGCTAGAAACATATTGTCATTTTCAAACCGGTTTGAGTTTATTTCTGGTCTATGTTTATGATTGGCATATAGTATGAATATTAATCTAAAAAAAGTTATCAGAAAATCCATAGTAAACTATAGTTCAAAAGAAAGTACCATTTGAAAGATTCTACAGATATCCAGCAAACACTAGATGACTGTTCTACCTCACCAAGAAGAAATTTTAATCAAAAAACGATTCCTTTAATTTCCGTTATCTTCGAGGAACACCTTAAAGATTTCTTATCAGCTCAATTTTCTATTTTTTATTAAAAAACCGTGAGACACTTTTCAATAAAATAGAAATAGAACATAATGACAGAAAAGCTGAGATTTTCATTAAACAGATGTATAAAATCTATTTCGTCTTCCATGTAAAAGTAATGCAGTTCTTGGGTTTTTTCCTGTACACACTGTTTACTCAATATATTGGGTTGATTTTGAATATGTTGAAAACTTTAGTTAGATTTTACGAATACTTTAATGGTCAACACTGCAGGAAACTCTGGGTTTTTTTAAAATATACACAGCCCATTTTCTCTACCTTATATTTTATGAATCTGCAATTTCAGGAAAAGAGGGAATCTCTTGTAAAATCATTTAAAACAAAATTAATACAACAAGTTTTTCCTAGCAGAAGCTTTTCGATTTTTATTTAAATCATCTTCTCATTCAAATCATACGCAGCATTGATAATTTTTTGTTGTATTGAATTTTGTTTTAAACCTTTTACCAATGGCAAACCTTCGAAGATACATGTAAAATTATTAATCGAAAATTTTGCCAAAAATGAGCTATTAGCGGGATTCGGAAAAATCACGTTTCGTTTACACGAAACTATTTTTCTATAGATTGTAGGGTATACAACTTAGTACAGTTGTTCGTGAATTTTTCCCTACAAAGTCATTAGAAACTTCACATCAACACTTGAAATAAGCGTGCAAAGTAATGATGTTTCTTTTGATACAACAAAAGGCTCTAAATCTCTGAAGTACCGTTTTAGTAAAATTCTCTTAAGTAATTGTTTTTTTCGTGTAACAGGCTTGTCGAGTTTACGAATCTCCCAAATAGAACAAAAAGAAAATATCCAAAAGAGTGATGGGACACCCAATTTTCCCTTTTTATGATATCTAAACACAGAAATGACAGACAATGAATTAATTGCAGTGACCATAAAGAAAATTCTGAATGGCGTGTTTGGAAGCTACTGTTGCGAAAAGTCAAAACGGACACAACTGTGCTTAACCCATCTTTTTTTCATGCGAATAGAAATAATCCACAAAGATTATAACTTAAATGATCAACAAAGAACTTTTAGATATACTTTTTCAGTTGATTCTCGTCATCTCAAACGGGAACCTGATCCTGTCAGCATCCATCAGTCCGCTATGAATCTTGTAATCCCGATCTTTCTAACCTGTTCGTTGAGACTTTGAGATGTATATATATTATTACATTTTTAATAACTTTTTACGGTAGCAGGGAAAGCGAATACCGTATTAAAACACCCTTGGACTACTACTCCTCCTCCTCCTCCGGCCAAAATGGCAGATAGCCTGCGATTTAGAGTCTGCGATTCCACTAATAACACAATGTAAGTTCTAATGAAGGAACGCAGCCTTCGAATTTTGGAAGCTTTTACATAACAAATATTTAAAAGTACATTATCTTTCATACCTTAATTAATAAATAAATGAGTATTAATCAAATAGGCATACAAGAAAATGGGATTTTTAGTTCATTACGCTAACTGAAAAATACTTCATATACCTTATCGGGGAAAAAAATGTCGGGGAAAAGTTTCGTCGGGGAAAAGTTTCGTCTCTTGAGATAATTTTGTCACTTTTCCCCGACGAAATTTTCAAGGAGAAAAGTTTCATCGGGTTAAAGTTTCGTCATTTGCGAAAATTTCGTCACTTTTCCCCGACGAAATTGTAACTATTCATTGATTGAAAAAATCGAGGATGGAGGAGCGCATACCACAAAACCGGTTTTAACAAAAATAGAACTGTTTTTATAGACGTTTTCATATCTTTTTTGTTCAATTATAAACTGTTATATAATCTATTATTGTAAATATCTAATCCAAAACAATTATACCATTGTCTTCCGCTTTTTTGTCATCATGGTTTGTTTGAACAGTTTGAATTTCGAATTCTAAGTCGGAGTCATTCTCCTCCTCTTCATTATCTTTGCCATTTTTCACTCCAGTATAATTCCAATCGTATAGGCTCTTCACAAACCCATTCATCAGATTCAGTTTGAAATTTCACGAGTCCAAAGGACAAAGGACGTTAATCACCATGCGATTACATGTACTAATTTTTCGATGTGTTTATATTTTTGTACTGTTTTCGGATGTTATTTCAATAAAGTTATTGTTGCGTTCATATCATTGCTCGTTATTTTATTTTGCAATTCCTTTACTAATTTCGTCTGCAACTTTTTATTTTGTAATCTAAACTGCCTTCCTGGAGAATTTTCAAAAAAAATTTGATTTAATTTTTTTGTCAAGAAAGTAGGGGGGCGTTCAGGGAAAAATCGGGGAAAACTAATGGCCGGGGAAAAATATCGGGGAAAACTTTTGGTCGGGGGAAAAAATATCGGGGAAAACTATTGGTCGGGGAAAAAAATATCGGGGGAAAATTTCAACGGGGAAAAGTTTCGTCACTCACCAAAAATTTCGTCACTTTTCCCCGACATTTTTTTCCCCGATAAGGTATTGCTTTTCTTGTTGGTAAAGATTATCAGTTCAAAATTTGTTATTACTTCGTTTGTTAGCTACTACTCACTGTCTTTGTGCATTAAGGCTTTCAAAGATCTAGTTCAAGAAGGCAGTTATTTGTTGGAATTCATTTTTCGTTTCATAAAATTATTATTAAAAACAAACTTTTTTTTTCTACATAAGCTCTTATGAAAAAATTTCTTATAAAAAAAACATACGTTACACAGCTCACGCATGTATAATTCTTTTGTCTTTTAATAAATTTAGACCCTATTTACACTAACTAATCATTTTAATGAAACTGATCGTTAATGCCTGTTTTCCACCAGTGAGATACTTCAGAAAACAAGGATTAAAGAATTTTTTAGAACTTTAAGTAAAATTTCGAAAGCGTTTGTGTGACAAGTAAATTTGCTGCTACCGTTTTGCGTCATCTGGCTCTTGTTCTACATAGTTTCCACATTTTAATCGCATTATACAAATTGGTATTTTTTGAACTGAAAACTCAATCATTTTGATCGATTTAACATAAATTATATAAAAATCATTTCCAGTGAAATTGAAATATTTTTTAAAATAGATTTCGATCAACATCTAACTTATTTTAATTGACAACTCCAATTCGATTCATGTCGTGTTTGACGATCTCATATTTGATGTAATCTCCCGAATATTTTGTAGAAGTCCTCTCAACTTCTTTATAAGGGTCACATGTAATTTTGCATAGGCAAAGCAGTTGATGCAAGAGTTTGTTGATGCCAAAAGGAACAAGCTGTACTGAAACTTGAATAAGAAGTTCAAATGTTTGTCATAAAAATCAATGTTATGGACCATTAGATGAGCAATGACTAATTTCATGATAAAGTATGGAGTTGTAACGATGAAAAATACAATAACGATGCATACGAACATCTTTGATATCTTTTTGTTTCTTTTCAATCGAACCAGTTCTTGCACTTGACTCAGACCTGCTCCAGATTTTCTAATTGTTTGAAAACACAGGCAGTAACAAACAACCATTACTGTTTCAGGCAACAAAACGCATGTTAAGTAGATACAGGTATAATAAACTTTATGGTAAAGGAAACTACTCCATTGTAGATCACAGATGCCATTATCAATTTTGGATATTAACATGGTCGGAACAGCACAACCAAATGAAACAATCATCACCACTAGAATGGCTGCAACTTTCACTTTTATTGACAAGTCCTTGTTAAATGGATCTTTTATAACCCTTTAAAAAATGTCAAGTTATGAATAATATCAAGGGAATTTACAGCACGATTAAGATTTCATTTGTTACCTTAGTCTATCGATGGCAATCAACATTAGGCACCACGTTGATGCTACATAAGAAGATGTGGTAAAAACTGATGATGCATAGCACATTGCTTTTCCTAACATCCATTTAGTGAAGAACACAAATTGCATGTTGATAAATGGTATTGCTATTGATGTAATTAGATCGCAGGTCGCAAGCATAATCATGAAAATTTTACTGCTATCATTTGAATACTGTTTGCGTCTTAGAAGTAATACAATGAACAGATTGCCAGTAATACCAATGAGTCCAATTACACAGTAAATAACAGCATAAACCAAGACAATAGGATCTTTAGTTTTGAAAATTTCTATCTGCTTTTTTAGCCAACCACCTTCTAAGTCATTTTCCGCCATAGCACTTCTTCTCAACAGAAAACGGCTCAACATAATTATTAATACTACAATTGAAATGTCAGCGTTACGAACATTTCTATTTGCTTTTTATATTTATTATTTTCCTTTTAAAAACGTGCTGTTCAAAATTTGAAAATTAGTTTTTGAAGTACTTATATTAGATAAATCAATATCCTTGATGAACTTTTTAAAAGATGTTTATTCGAAAGATCTGTAATACATGTGGCTATTAAATAGTTCAATAGATTTGAAAAGCTTAAAATAGCTTGTACAAGGGTCTGTTATAAACATTTCCTGAAATGTGAGAAGCATTTCCTTTTGCTTCAGGTCCACGCCAGCTTACATTCTTGCAGTCTTTAATATATCCACCAAAGAAACTTTTGTCTGTGAAAATCAAAATTCAAAACACTAATGAAAACTTTTACAACTAAGGCATTTCATGCAAGGAATTGTACCGATTATTTATTTATATTTATGTAACACAGGATGGTCGCTTCAGTTTATACATAGCATATCAAAATCCAACAAATATACATGCTATGAATATTTTACGTATTAAAAGCTAGATACAGTGAAAATTTCAGCTGTACATCTGTACACGAAACGTCGCATGTGGAGATTACCAAATTTATAGTTAAAGTAAAGGCATTAATCGGACTCAGTGTGGTTAAAATATCTAATGTCGAAAACAGATAATCTTTTTAATGTTGCTGAATGATGTTGTTAAAGATTGAAAAATAAAAAGTTTTCATTCTCAGAAGAATGCAATACAAACTACATTATTCGGTCGTTAAATATATATAGTAATATAATTATAAAAAGTCAATCAAATTTCAACCAACCATGTGATCAGATTTACAATTCAAGAGTCATTTCTTATGAGAATTTGACTCTGTTTGGCAAGGGAATGGAAATGACAAATTAGGCAGTATCCCTTATTTAATAATTCACGGGGTATGTCATGGAACTACTAGAATTTAATAAGAGATATGATCATTTATAACATCTCAACAGAAAAATGAAAAGCGTTTGCCGCACCAAAGAAATGTTTTCAATGACACAATGGGGCCCCTCTACCAAATAACGTGCAAGATTACCACGGGAGAAGTTGATATTAAGTATTTTTCATGGGGGCGTATGTTTGAAACATGCGATAAAACATTAAAACATTAATTTATTTAATTAGGGTAAATTTACATGGTTACTGCATGCGAATTCTAATTGGAATTCTGATTATGTTCTTTTGCAATACATTTTGTAAAACAGTCGCAATCCATTTATCTTTTGAGTACCACAGTTAATAAGCACCTGGCAAGTGTGGTTTAACAAGCGCACTGGTCGTTAATTTTTCCATTTATCCGTAAGTAAAATTTATTTATTTCTTGTGCACAAAATGCACATTAACTACTTGAACGAAATTTTTGACCGAACCAGCGAAGAGCCTTTCTGATGTAAATCTGCAATTTAGCATAGATAAAACAGTTGACACATGAATTTGTTAACGCCAGCAAAAATAAACAATATTGACACTTGAATAAAACCTCCACATGTTTGTAATAATAATCAATTTCATACGCCATGAGATGAACGATTATCAGCATAAACATATAGTACGGAGTTGTGACGCAGGAAAATACAACTACAATGCGTACAAAAACCTTTAATATTTTTTCGTTTCTTTTTAGTCGAATCGATTCTTGCACTTGAGTCAAACCTATACTTGATTGCTTAATTTTTTGGAAACATATCCAGTAGCAAATAGCCATGACTGTTTCAGGCAACCAAAGTCCCATTATACAAAGAAATGTATAATAAATACTATGATTTTTGAGGTTGCAAAACAGTTGCACACATGAATCTTTATAGATTTCAGTACTCAAAACAGACGGAATTGCACAACCAATTGATCCAAATACCACTATTACAATAGCGACCACCTTTTTTGATGTCGACAGACCTTTGTTGAAAGGGTTCTTTATCACCCTATAAACAAATAAGTGTCAAAATGGTCTACAAACGTTTGTAGTTTATAGTTGTGAGAAACTATGAATTTCTTACCGCAGTCTGTCAAAGGCAATCACCATTAAACACCATGTGGATGCCACGTAAGTGGATATTAGGAATATTGGTGATACAAGACACATCGTCGATCCAAATCTCCATTTACGGAAAAAGATATACTCTATGTTGATAGTTGGCAATACAGTTGAAGTTATCAAATCACAGACGGCAAGGAGGATAATAAATGTTTTACTGCTATCTTTTGAATGTTTTTTACCGCAGTATAGCAAAATAATCAATAAATTCCCAATACCTCCAACAACACCAATCAAACTGTTAATTGTAATGAAAACTTCAGGTAGTTCAACATTAAGCTGAATTATTTCTCTCTGTTCTATCCACCACTGGCCATTCAGACATGTCTCGGCCATTTTTGCTGACCTCTTGTGAAATAAATTTTTGTTTCAAGGAACAGTATTCCTGAATAATTCATGATTATTACTCTATATTAAAAGGACTAATGGATGTTAACAGAGTTTTTATGAAGCTTGAATGAAAACCAAACTGACGATATATAGGTCTTGATTTGTATTTCAAATACAAATACAAAGTTGTAAATTTAAATTAACTTTGGTATTTCCAGACTCCTCTGACAAATTTTAACGAAAGTTTTCGGTGATAAACAATCTTTAAACATTTGAGAACCTACTGAAATTTTGTGCCATACCATAAAACCAAAATCTTGCTAGGGTTAATTTTTTGTAGTCATTTTTGAATGTTCTAGTAACATAACAATAACCATTCGAGCGGAACTACACCATTTACTAAGTAATATGGAAACTTGTATAATTAAGTACTGTTAAGTACTGAGATAAACTTTTCCATATGAGGACAAAGCTGTAAATAATACAAATATTTTAGAATGTTTATACAAACTTCTGAGATTAGGGAGATTCGTAAACTCGACGAGCCTGTTACACGAAAAAAATCAATTACTTGTGAGAATTATTTTGAAACTGTTCTACTAAAACGGTCCTTCAGAGATTTAAAGCCTTTTGTTGTATCAAAAGAAACATCATTACTTTGCACGCTTATTTAAATTGTTGATGTGAAGTTTCTAATGACTTTGTAGGGAAAAATTCACGAACAACTCTACTAAGTTGTATACAATTCCCTACAAATCTATAGAAAAATAGGTTCGTGCAAACGAAACATGATTTTTCCGAATCCCGCTAATACAGATGGCTGTTACAGTGGACTCTCTATAATTCGACTTTCCATTACTCGAACTCTCCATAATTCGAACTGATTCAGTGGGTCCCTTCAAACTAAAACCTAGCAGTATCACTCCCTATAACTCGAACTCTCCATAATTCGAACGATTTTGTTTTCCCCTTCGAGGTTCGAGTTAGAGAGAGTCTACTGTAATTAGTTGTGATTAAATAGGCGACACAAGTTTTGAATAAGAGTCTGTCTGATTAGCATTTTAAACGGGGATGAAGCTACAGGTGGCGGCATGCATTTTTGCAGTCTTTGATATTTCTATATTTCTATATTTCAGTCTTTGATATTTCTATAAAAAACGCTAGGAATATTGAATTTTGAACACCATACAAATTTTTAACCATTAATACATTGTTAACTACAATCATTTTATCAAGGTGAGCGCGGCCTCCAGAAAATTCACGTAAAGTGCTTGCAGTGGAGTTTACGTTTGCCATAATATCTGAAGCAAATGAATTCTTTATTGTGAATGACCTTGATATTATAAATGATCCTGTAATTATATATTTCTGATTTTTTCTGGCTAACTATCGCTGATTTGGTGTTTGGTGTTATTGTACTGGTCACAGACCTTTATCGAGATATGAGAGCTCTGCTACCTCCAAGCAAGGGTCTATTTATTAAATGTTATACATTGCATACCCTATTATGCATGCTTACCATTTGCTATTTTGTATTTGTTTATTCAACAGTGACACATATCAACTTAGACGAGCTTTAAATTTTACCTTTTACACCCTGTTTAAACTAAAAACTAAATCAGATGCAATCCCCAAAATACGCAAATAACATTTTGCAAGTAAAACATTTAATTAATTGCGAAGGTGCAATGCTCCTACTCAAAGGTGATTTATTGATATTCTGTGTTTATTGTATTGCATTTATCAAAGCGCAAGTTTACATGTTGTCTTTTAATTCATTTCATTATATGTTGTTAGATTTTGTTTGACAGCACAACATTTTTCAACTTTGCTGAAAGCGCTGTTCTTCAGGCCTAATGGCCTCTTGTTTGTGTATTTATTTATTTAAATTTTCATTGATTAAGGTTCTTGCAAAAGCTTTTCCTTTAGGATTTGTTTCGTCTGGTGTTTGAATTGGTGTAGTGTGGTCAAGTTTCGTGCTGACTTTGGCAAGGCATTGAAGATACTTTCGGCCTCTTGTTGGAATGTAATGGCTTTTCCGTTGCATCTTAACATTATGCCAGTGTTCGCTGTATTACTTCTTATTGTGCGTGTGTCTTTTTTGTGTTCTACAAAAATGTTTAACGGAGCGTTTAAGTCGTTCATACCTTTAAAAGCGAGAACAGCAATCGCATATTCGTGTTGTTCGATTACAGGCAGCCACGACAGATTAATGACATCATGAATGTTTCTGGATTTGTTGTATACAAAAGCAGCTACAGCGTTTTGGACTTTCTGTAGACGATTTAACAAATATTGCAGTGTTGTTCCTAAGTATACTGTATTTCCGTATTCCAGTTGAGATAGAACGAGGGAGGTAGCTCTCTTTAGTGAGAAGGGGATTAGTCGTTTGAGATGTTTGAGTGCTTTTAGTGTACTGAAGCATTTTTTGGTGATGGTATTGATGTGGTCTTTCCACTCAAGATGTTGGGTAAACGTGACGCCGAATATTTTGTCAACAGTGTTAAGCGGATGTCCGTCAATAATGGTTTTGTTGGCGATGTCATTTATAATGCTAAGACGTGATGTTAATATTAAGCTGCTTTGTAGAAAGTAGCATTGTTGTTGTTTTCGTAGGACTGGAAATTAAGTTTGAATTTGAAGACCAGTTGCTTAGATTTTGTAAATTTTTGTAAACTGTGGGTTCATTGCCTTATCTTTGATTTGATGTAGTTTACTGTGAATATAAATGGTTGTGTCATCAGCATATTGTAATGAACCAGAAGCATTGAGGAAATGTGACATGTCTGTTGTGTGTAGGTTGAAAATGATTGGTCTAAGTATCGACCCTTCGGGTACACCAAATTTCGAGTTAAAAACAGATGATGATCTGTTGTCTATTTGTACATAATTCTTGCGGTTTGTGATGCATTCTATCAGCCAGTGTAAGAACGGGTTTGGAAAATTTAACGCGTGTAGCCTTTTATTTATTTGTTATAGTTAATCGTGTCAAATGGCTTTGAGTAGTCGACAAATACTGAAAGGGTGACCTCTCTTTTCTTCGTTAATTTAAGGATATCTTCATTTAGTTTTATAAACATGTTATGTTGGATCTGGATTTACGGAAGCCATATTGAGAAGATTGATATGCACCCTCAATGTACGTTAGTATTTGTTCGAGGACTATTCTTTCAAATACTTTTGAAAGAACAGGAAGAACAGATATTGGCCAGTTGTCTGATGCTTGTGATTTCGGAATCAGACTGACTCTAGCTGTTTGCCAAGCGTCAGGGAAAGTCTTTTGCTTTATAAATCCTTTTATTATATGGGTAAATGGAGAAATGAGTTTGTCGTTTACTAGCTTGATAAGATTGATAGGAATATTGTCATTTCAGGTGGAGCAGTCATTTCGGATTTTCTCAATGCTTGTTTTAACTTCATTTTATGTGGTTGGTTGGATTGTGAAACCTTGTGTACCATTAGGCAGATCATTAATGGTTTGATGCAACTCTGTGTTGGTTAGTGTCTGTTTGTTTTTAAGTTTTCCTGCGCCAGTTTTTTATTGTTTGTTCAGAATGGATGGGTCAATATCTATGGATTTCTTATTTGATGTTAGAATTTGATGTATGGTGTCGATTCGCAGATATCGCTTTTCTGTAAAATGATCTTTTGGTTTTCCGTATTGCCCTTTTTAATTGGTTTCTTATGTTGCGGAATGACAGCCAATCAGTGGTACTTTGAGCTGTCTTCCGGAGAATATTCCTTTGCCATTGGAGTTCGTTCATTTGGAGATCTTTCATCGATGGTGTTGGTGGTCTGGTGATTTTGTAACGACGTATAAAAGCGTCGTTTTCGCATGTAATGACTCCACTAGTTGTTACTTTGTTCGGGATGTTGATGATGATATGTTTGGTAGAAACATTAAAGCGATAAAAACAATTACTTTAAGATCGGATCCAACAATGATTTTTATTTTAATTTCTGACAATATATTTCGATATTAATAATATCATCTTCAGGTCTAAAAGATAAAATTAAATCTGTTAAAAACAGTAAAAATTTACAATCAAATTCATATTAACATTCATATATACACGGTTATATACGACACTCACGACGCCTTACAGAACTGTCTGAAAATTAATTAAATTTTTATTACTAACGCACGGCTGCGATATTTTTCTTTTGTATTTAGAGATGGTTTTAATTCTTTGATCATTAAGGCTTCCAAAGTCATTAAATGGAAGACGGATTTTGAATGCGGGTATAAAACCGATACATTATCCATTGATAATTCACAATTGCACTCTTTCAAATGTTTTCCCACTAGACTACTCATATGCTCCTTTGTGCGGACGATCAAATGCCGGCTCGTTTGTCCGACATAGCACCAGTTACATCGTGGACATGTAATTTTATATACCAAACCACTTTTGAAGCTATTTTCGACTTTCGGTTTCAATGTGGGCAAACTTGTTTTTAACTTCCTGATAGTAAAGATTACTTTACACGGGACATCCGGTTTCTTAAGAGAATGTTCGAATTTCTCAGAAACTTTTCCACGATATTGCATAAAAAGCATTTTCTTTTCCGATTCGGATTCCTTATCTTCCGATTCTGCGGTACTTTCGACATCTTTCTCAATGATTTTTGATAATGTATTTGCAATAATTGGTTCAAAGTACGATGGTGGGTGCTGATTCTTCTCGAGAATTTCTTTTCCTTTTGTTAGACTTTCGTGAAAACTTTTCCATGTACTTCAGGCTTGGTATATTCTATGGACCAGACCCGAGACTACTGATCTCTTGTATTTTTGCGGTGCTAGAGCATGATAATTTAACGTAAGACCAGTGTCAGTTGGTTTTGTGTACCATTTTGATGTAACCCATCCGGTGTCCGTTTAATTAACATATCAAGGAAAGGTATCGAAGTATCGTGTTCTCGTTCAATCGTAAACTTCATTGACGGATGAAGGCTGTTGATTTCGTGTAATTTGTTTTCGATCTTATTCGTGCTTATTTCTCTTAAAACGTCATCCATATATCTAGAATATAACTTCGCGTTGCCTTTTATTGTCGTGTCAAATTTACTCATCCATCCGTTTGCTAACTGTGGGGCTGGTGGACTCCCCATAGCCAAACCGTCAACTTGAATGTAGTAACCATTATGGGTAAGCATAAGAACATTGCAGCTACACAATTTAACTAATTCTTTGAACGTGTTTCTGTGCACAGGGGGCTTAACATATTTTCCTGAATACAGCAAGTCTGTGCAATCATCAATTGCTTCATTCAATGGTACATTAGTGTACAACGATTTGACATCGAAACTCGCTAGCTCTTCATTAGGATCAAGTTTAATTTCAGGTAACAAGGATGAAATCTTCTTTGTTGATGAATTGATATTACACTCATCAACCACTGAATGATGATATGATCGATTAAACTGCCGCCGTTTCTTGTGCGCTGGTCGATGACATTTTTCAAACTAAATAGTGTCAGACAGCTTTTATATTTATGCTGTTGGTATTAAGGTTAACGTTCATATCTCTTGTTAATATGATTGAACCATCGCAGATATTGTTGATCTTTACCAAGAGTTATTCAAGTTCTCTACCCATAGGCGGTTTGAGGCGTTATCTGAATCGGGTTGGTACATTGTACCCAATAGGAGTTTGTTGTTTCAATTTTTGCCTTTTGTTTCTATCCAAATATGTTCCATGGTTGTATCCAGCTTGTCGACGCCTGTTCCTACTTTGTATGTGATGTTGTCTTTTATGTAAAGACCAACTCTGCTCCTCTTTTGGTATCATGATTTTTATAGCAAAATTGTTAACCAGTTATGGTGACGTAGTTTAGAAGATTTGGGTCATCTTTTAACCATGTTTCACTTAAGGTGATTACATCCATTTTGTAGGCTTCAATTAGCAGAGCGAATTCTGTAAAAGAGAAAATCATGGAACGGGTGTTCAAGTGGAAGATAGTCAGATTGTTACAGTTTGTACTAGAGATGTGAGTGTCAGCTGGATGGGTGATGCGATTGAATTCATTAAGTGAATCATCCAGATGTCCAGGCAATTCAGACAGAGAGCATTGGCGACAGATCCAATACGAGACAGTTTGTTGTCTTTTTGTCGCTTTTGGTTGAATACATTTTAGATGGATGGGTTGGGTGCATGTTGAGCGTTGGTACTGTTTGGTATTTTTTATTGTGGCTTTATCACATACATGACAAGAAGGTGATGCGGATTTTGGACCAGGATTGGCTTTGGTGTCACTTGAGAGAATGATAGTGAAGTATGAGGTATGATTAGAATAGTACAAGAACTTTCCTTCTCATACCTCTTTGAAATGTTTTATTAAAAGTTGTTTTCGGTTGATTTGTAGGGATCATTTGTGAATGTGCATCCATTGGCGTGCAAAAGGTGAAAATCAATCAGGAGAAAGATCATCATGAAGATAAAGCGACAAGGAGGTTGTGCAAGGTCCGATTTACTCCTACCCCTTACGTCCTCCTTGAGCACCTTCCTGACGAATGTTCACGTTTTTCTTGTATGATGAGCGATTTTCGAACGAGGGTATTTTATTCAAACGTATAGTTGAGAGAGTTCTTGATGTTAATATTTTATTTTACAGCATACAAAAGGCAATAGAATTTCAATTTCAACAAGAAACAACTAAGTTGTTAAAAGATTTCCATAACTTAAGCATGACATGCTTGTAATTTTAATTTGATAAAAGATGTTGTTGTCATTACTTTTCATTGTCAAAAATAAGCTATACACTTCATTATGTATGCTGCTTTTTCTCTTTCTCCATCTATATATTAATAGCCAATTCTCCGTTTCTCTGTCTGTCTGTCTGTCACGCAAAATGGTTGATTGAGTTGTGAGAGTGATTATTTTATTTTATTTTGTGCGACGTCAGTGTGAAACCATTGTATTGAGACCCTAATCGAATGCGACGTTTAGGGAAAATTATCTCCATAACCAATAGGGATAACTGATGTTTTTTTGGGGTTCGCGATACAGGCGATAGAGTGACGAAAAATTTGGGTCTAAGTTTTTTGGGGGACGGGTCTATGACGTCATCAAAATTTTGATCAACAATTTTGATCTCCGTAACTGTAGGTCGTCGCAAAACGATCCCATACATTTCTTTGATCAGTTTTTCAAGCTCTAAAACATGGGCACACTTATTATTGCTAAATCCTTAATTTTATTTTTCGTAAACCCAACGCAGGCTGAAGGTGGAAATGGGCGCCGCGCGACGCCGCCTTGGCGGCTAGTATATATAAGTCCTGTTAAGTACAATAACAAATTTGCAGAGTGAAAATAAATATAAAATGTAAAATTGCTTAATTTACATAAAAATTAAAAAAAATAAAAATCGTCAAGAACTATTCAATTAGTCAACAGAAGTAAAATTTCAAATTCACTGGGCAATTACGTAATAACTTTTTGATCCTTATGTTCTTCCGTGGGCTAAAATACTCAGAGCAGTTTTCACACAGCCACAGAGGTTTGTTTTATTTGCAAGAAACAGAATAAGGCAGGATTGTGACCTTTACTCTTGTTGGCTTTCCTTAATATACTGCACCATGATTGTTCATTTTGCTTTTAAAAGATTTATTCAGCCATGGGCAAGGACGTTTAATTAATTTTCTTTTCTATTACCAGTGCATAGTTATTAAAAATGATCTCATGAATTTGGTATGGTCTCTTTAATGCTTATTGTTTTGTAGACTGTAAACCAATCGACATCTTGTAACTGCTTCAAAGTTTATCAATTTACTGTTTTTAAATAATGTCTGGATCATACTGACACAAACTCTCTTCAAAATTACATCGTTTCTTTACTTACTGGCGATTTTGCGACACTTACTGTTGAATTGCGACACTTACTGGCAATTTTGCGACATTTACTGGCGTTTGCGACATTTACTGGCAGTACAACATGCAGTTCTTTAATTATGAAACGATCTGTACGTAAACGTTTCCAACATTTCCAGATACAAGTACCAAACACAAGCACGACCTTCCACGCGCCACCATATTGTCTTTACATGCTTTCGGTTCAGCTTTAGCCTGTCAACATTTTACATACCACAGCGGAGAAATGAAAATCACAGGCTAGATACCGTAAATATCCGAACAAGCGCCCTGGGCGCTTATTAAATTTTTGGATTTTTTGCATGTGCGCTTAATCAAGGGGGGCGCTTAATAAATGCTGGGCGTTAATAAAATTTTTCTAATGTTGCACTAGATAAAGACAACAATAATTTTGATTTTTATAATTTTTCCTTGAAAAATAAAACTGAAAAAAAACATTAACAAAGTGAGGTTTCGTCTTACTACTGTTTTCTTAGTTTTACTAGGATCTTACTAGATTTTTTAGTTTTAATTGAAACAAAATCAACATCATCTTTCTCATTTCAAAACTACTTCATCAGATTATGAACGCAAATACAAGAAATTACATCTACGTTACAGTCATTGGGAAACGAAAAATGGGAAGTTGGACTTGTGGTGCCCGCACAAAATGTAATCGAACAGTAAGAGTCCCTGATGAACAATTGTTGAAGATCAAAGAACAGTTTCCAACTAGAGTTGAGACATAGGAAAAAAAAATTATAGATGCCCACAACATAAACTACGTATTTTATTTATTTACCGATATAAGAAAGTAAAAATTTCAAATAAGCACCCAGTTTCTCAAGGCAGTTTTCGATTAACCGCCCTCTTTTACAAGGTGGGCGCTTATTCAAGAGGGGGCGCTTAATGAATACTGGGCGCTTATTGAACTTTATGGAAATTACCTGGGCGCTTATTAGATGGGGGCGCTTAATAAATGCTGGGCGCTTAATCGGGTATTTACGGTATATAGATAGAGAAATAGATACGCCGCCGAAATGAATAAGATTATCCATTCCATGGAAATCTTAATAATTTCAATAACATGTATAATGTAACGGAGATATATCAAGACCAGCCTAAAAAGATTCATTTTACATAAACAATTCTTTTTTAATTAACAGGGATAATAGTGCGACTCTACAATAACATTATAGCTATAACGTCCAGGGCCCACAGTCACAACAAGCAAACTTTTTAAAATATCTTTCTATCATCTATTCACGGAACAACCAGAATTGAAAACAGCCTTTTCTTCAGCCTACAATAGCTGCAGGTTGCAACCGAGGACAAAAGTTCTTGGAAATACATACGGACGCAAAAACGCGAACGAAAGATCAGCTGCTTTGCCTCGACAAATAAGCGCACTAGAAATTAGATTGGTCATTTATCCGTATGTATCATAGTTTATTCATATCTTGTGCATAAAACGCAAGTCAACTTGAATGAAATTTTTGAAAAAACCACCGAACAGTCTTTCTTACGGAAACCTGCAATTTAGCATATATAAAACAGTTGATACATGAATTTGTTGACGCCAGTAAAAATAAGCAGTATTGACACTTGAATAAGACCATTGCATGTTTGTTATAATAAGTCATGTCATATGCCATGAGATGAACGATTATAAGCATAAAGGTAAAGTACGGAGTTGTGACAAAGGAAAACACAACTACGATGCGTACAAACATCTTTGATATTTTTTTGTTTCTTTTTAATCGAATCGATTCTTGCATTTGAGACAAGCCTACACTCGATTGTTTAATTCTTTGGAAACATATCCAGTAACAAATAGCCATGACTGTTTCAGGCAACCAAAGTCCCGTAATACAGATAAATATATAGTAAACACTGTGAATTTTTAGGCTGCACCACAGCTGAACACATGAATCTTTATAGATTTCTGAATTCAAAACAGCAGGAATTGCACAACCGATTGATCCAAACACCACTATCAAAATGGCAACCACCTTTTTTGTTATTGATAAACCTTTGTTGAAAGGGTTCTTTATGACCCTATAAAAAATGCTAATGTCAGGATGATCCACATAGGTGTGTGGTTTTCACTTACACGGAACTACGAATGTCTTACCGCAATCTGTCAAAGGCAACCACCATTAAACACCATGTGGATGCCACGAAAGTGGATATTGTGAATATTGGTGATACAAAACACATCACTGAACCTAATCTCCATTTAGGGAAAAACGCATATACTATATTGATGAATGGCATTGCTGTCGATGTTATCAAATCACAGACAGCTAGCAGGATAATAAATGTTTTACTGGTACCATTCGAATGTTCTCTGCATCCGTATATAAAAATAATCAAAGAATTTCCAATACACCCAACAATACCAATCAAACAGTAAATAGTGATTAAAACTCCAGTTAGTTCAGTATTAAACTGAATTCTGTCTCTCTGTTCTACCCACCAATCGCCATTCAGTCCTGTATCAGCCATTTTTATTGACTGATGTTGAAATCAGTTTTTTCTTCAAGGTAAAATAATCCTGAATAATTCATGATAAATAATCCATATTAAAAGGACTGATGGGTGTTGGCAGAGTTTTTGTGAATTTTAAATGAAAACAAAACCCACCTTGTGTACGTTTCTGTTTAATTTTTATTTCAAATGCAAATACGAACTTCAAGTTTTTTTTAGAAACAAACAGCTTGCATTATCATATCTACTATCTCATATATACGTTATCCACATTATGTACATCATCAAGTGAGAAAATTAGTTTCCACATATTGGGACTTCTATGACAAAATTAATTTAGTTGGTAATGAATTTAAACATTTGTGAAGCTTCGGAATGTTTGTAACAGACCTTAAAACGCAGATAGCGTTATGCCATTTATGAGAATTAATTAATTTCAAAATTTGACCAGGGTTAAATTTTCACAGCCTGTCATGTTATATACATGTTAACATAAACATGGTATTTACGTAAAAGTTTAAAGAACTACTTTTCAAAGAATTCTGTTGGAATTTATGGAAGTAAGGAAAAGTAACGAAAAATTGAGGAAATTTGTAGACTTGGCACTTACAATTAACTAAGTCACTTCAGAAAATGTTCTCTTGAATAAATTACATTGGAAAATAAGTTTGATAATGATGAAATATTGTAGTAAATATTAGTGATACGAAACCAAGTACCGAACCTAATTTCCATTTTGTTATAAGAGCGCACACTCAGGTTATCCTCTGACACGAATTAAATTAACACATCCCTTCCTTGCCCTCCATGTTTTATATATCTTTGTGGGAGTTAGAATTTCTTGCAAGTTCTATTACTCCTAGCAACACAGTAGAGTTATTTATTGAAATTATATATAAAGTACTACTTTAATATCGACTTGTTGAAATTTCAAGTAGATGTTATGGTAGAAACCTATATAGAAGTACATGTTTGTCAAAATATATGCAACTATCTCTCCTTGATGTCCATATATTTTCATGTGGTGTGTTTGTTATTAGTTAGTTGTTGATGAAAATAAATGTAGATAATCAAAATACAGGGGAAATGAGATAGGTTTGAAGGTAAGTGGAACTTCTAATAGTGGCCACTTTGGGGGACCCAGCTTCGTGGCCGTTAAATTAGAGGTGACCGATGTATGGAGGTGTTATATGAGTGTACTTTTTTATCATAAAGGCTGGTCAGAAGAGGTAGGAGGAGCATAAAAAATGATTCATAATCAAAATAAACACAAGTGAATAGGTGTATCTTATCAGTACAATCTACAATCATGTTACAACTTTTTACTGAAACAATCTGTTATCTTTTTGTGAAACATTACGGAGCCTAAGTGCTTCAAGTCCTTGTGTGTCAAGATTCAAATCACTTAAGTCAGCATCACCTAATGTTTCACAAAAGTTGTTCAAACCATCTGCAATAGGCTGCTTGATTTGACTTTATTTTTGTAAATAATTATTGTAAATAAAATATTTTTCTTTTGATTTGCTTGCATAAAGACTTGTGTGACCGTTAATAGAGGTAAAATTAGGCATTGGGACAATAGAAAGTGGCCGCTTAGTCGCTGATTGGAAGTGACCGATGTATGGAGGCTTTTTTATAAGATTTTGACAATAAATTCGACAGGGCCTTTCGTTCCTAGACGCTTATCAGGAGGTGACCGATGTATGGAAGTGACCGTTAATAAAGGTTCAACTGTAGTAAAATAAATATGGAAAATAAATTCTTATGAATCATCTGAAGTTTTGTGTTTTATTCGCTACTCAGCTAGAAATCACCGTTAGGTAATTCTACTTTCAGCTATAGTTAATAAACTTATTTGCCAAAAATATAAATAGTCTTCACCAGAATTAGAGGGGTTTTTTAATGATAGTTCGCCCCTCCCAAACCCGACTTTCTATTCTCTTTGGCACTTCGAGGGAAGGCTTTGCTTTTTCACTCCAGCTGACAATCATCTCCATTAGGCAATAACAACTGACCCAGCCCTAATGGATCTGAAACGTTTGAAGATTTCACGGGGGAACGGGCTGGTAGCAGTACAATTAGGTTCGCAGTCGGTAGAATTTGTGTTCGTCCAGAGAGGGGACACGAAACCGGAAACTCTGCTTAATACAACAACACCGCTGCTCAACAAACAAATTGCATAAAGACATCTAGAAATGATCAACCTACAATAAGGGATATAGTTAAGAGTATGCGTTGTTTTCCCAACTGGAAGCTACAGTGTGTTTCGTAATGTTGGAAATGGAAATTTTAAAGTTGTTTTTTTAAATGAATATACGGAATTTCAAAATAATTTTTACATCAATGGAAAGCCATTTTCAAGCTCTTTTGGCTAGGAAATTTTTGTGAAAAATGAAAAAGTGGGTTTTGAAAAAATAAGGAAAATGTCATCGGAAAATGTAATTAAATTTTTAATGGTCGATTAACACGTAGTTTAATTACATCGTGCTTATTGTTTCAAAACACTGAATCCGTTCAAATTTTTTATTAATTTTATGTTTGCACTGAGACCCCCAACTTGATATGTTGAAACATAAAAGTTTAACGTTTTTCGTGAACACACAGCTTAAATTTGTTTATTGTTTTCCAAATTGCTGTCATTGTTTCATAAAATCTTTTCTTTTCATTCACATCTTAATCGACCATTAAAAATTTAATTACATTTTTCCAAGACATTTTCCTTATTTTTTCGTTAACCACTTTTTCATTTTTCACAAAAATATACTAGCCGAAAGAGCTTAAAAATGGCTTTCCATTGATGCAAAAATTATTTTGAAATTCGATATATCCATTTAAAAAAACAACTTTAAAATTTCCATTTCCAACATTACGAAACACACTGTACAACGTAACCCATTAGTGAGATTCCTTAAATCGACGAGCCTGTTACACAAAAAAAATAAATTACTTGTGAGGCTTTTTCAAAACTGTTCAACTCAACAGTTACCTCAGAGATTTGAAATCTTTTGTTGTATCAAAAAAACATCATTACGTTGCATACTTATTTCAAGTACTGATGTGAAGTTTTTAATGACTTTGTAGGGAAAACTTCACGAACAAAACTACTAAAGCTGGGAATACATTACCCATTTAAATAGCATATATTGAATATATCGCGTTTAAATGGATACAAAAAAAACTGATGAAAAAAAACTATAGTCCCACTGGGACTATATTTCTATTTATGACGATTTTGCCTACGATGATTATATGTCAATTTAATTCGCTATGTGTCACCTTTTCTTTTATTTAAAACAACAGGAATTAAGGCTGAAATACATTATACATTTAAGTTGGATATTATTGCTCCGCTCCGCAATAAGAACTGTCATTCTGATTCAATCTCACATCTTCTTTCCGTGGAACTCCGGTATTTATAGTTATACAGGAATAAAATATGACAAGTTGTTTATTCATAAATTTATCAAACAAAGGAACAATAAATTAACATTTCACATTTACAAACTTTTTTTCAGTACATATACACCTCATAAGAGAGCTTTAAAATTGCCGGTCAAATGGGAGGGACTTCAAATAAAGAAGATGATTTAGGGGCTGTTCATATGGAGGCGGGCTGTCCCGGTTGACTGGGCTGGCTCGGTTAGGTGAGATCTCGCTATTTTTAAGAAACGCATGAAAAAAATATGTGTACATATGAAGCGAGGCATCTCACCTTACCGAGATGTCGCTTGTTTTTGCCGAGATCTCAGCTAAGCGGGATGAAAATTGTGGATATGAACACTCCATCCCAGCAAGGCGGGTTGAGGTTTTATCAAATTCCTGCACAAAGAATGTGAGGTCACATGATCTAAACAAATTCTAGCCCGGTTGAGCGGGATGAAAATTATCATATAAACATGAGATAAAAAAATGGCAATGCAGCCATCTAATAAGTACACCAGCGAGTCAGCGACTCGCGATGGATGTTTGATAAGCGCAATGGATATTGCATTGTTTATTTCAGCGCACGTGCCATAGTTTATGAGTTCTTGTGTAAAAAACACGGCTTATCTACTTGAATGAAATTTTTGAAAAAACCAACGAACAGTCTTTCTGACAGAAACCTGCAATTTAGCATATATAAAACAGTTGATACATGAATTTGTTGACGCCAGTAAAAATAGGCAGTATTGACACTTGACTATGACACTTGAATGTTTATTATAATAAGTTATGTCATACGCCACGAGATGAACGCTTATAAGCATAAAAGTAAAGAACGGAGTTGTGACAAAGGAAAACACAACTACAATGCGTACAAACATCTTTAATATTTTTTTGTTTCTTTTTAATCGAATCGATTCTTGCATTTCAGACAAACCTATGCTCGATTGCTTAATTCTTTGAAAACATATCCAGTAACAAATAGCCATGACTGTTTCAGGCAACCAAAGTCCCATAATACAGATAAATATATAGTAAATACTATGAATTTTTAGGCTGCACCACAGTTGAACACATGAATCGTTATAGATTTCTGAATTCAAAACAGCAGGAATTGCACAACCGATTGATCCAAATACCACTACTAAAATGGCGACCACCTTTTTTGTTATTGATAAACCTTTGTTGAAAGGGTTCTTTATGACCCTATAAAGAAATGCTAATGTCAGGATGATCCACATAGGTTTGTGGTTCTCACTTACACGGAACAACGAATGTCTTACCGCAATCTGTCAAAGGCAACCACCATTAAACACCATGTGGATGCCACGAAAGTGGATATTGTGAATATTGGTGATACAAAACACATCACTGAACCTAATCTCCATTTAGGGAAAAACGCATTTGCGATATTGATGAATGGCATTGCTGTTGATGTTATCAAATCACAAACTGCAAGCAGGATAATAAATGTTTTACTGGTATCTTTCGAATGTTCTCTGCATCCGTATATAAAAATAATCAAAGAATTCCCAATACACCCAACAATACCAATCGAACAGTAAATAGTGATAAAAACTGCAGTTAGTTCAGTATTAAACTGAATTCTGTCTCTCAGTTCTATCCACCAATCGCCATTCAGTCCTGTATCAGCCATTTTTATTGACTGATGTTGAAATCAGTTTTTTCTTCAAGGTAAAATAATCCTGAATAATTCATGATAAATAATCCATATTAAAAGGACTGATGGGTGTTGGCAGAGTTTTTGTGAATTTTAAATGAAAACAAAACCGACCTTGTGTACGTTTCTGTTTAATTTTTATTTCAAATGCAAATACGAACTTCAAGTTTTTTTTAGAAACAAACAGCTTGCATTATCATATCTACTATCTCATATATACATTATCCACATTATGCACATCATCAAGTGAGAGAATTAGTTTCCACATATAGGGACTTCTATGACAAAATTAATTTAGTTGGTAATGAATTTAAACATTTGTGAAGCTTCGAAATATTTATAACAGACCTTACAACGCAGGTGGCTATGCTATTTGTGAGAATTAATTAATTTCAAAATGCCATAAACATGGTATTTACATAAAGGTTTAAAGAACTGCTTTTCAAAGAATTCTGTTGGAATTTATGGAAGTAAGGAAAACTAACTAAAAATTGAGGAAATTTGTAGACTTGACACTTACAACTACTAAGTCACTTCAGAAAATGTTCTCTTGAATAGATTACATTGAGAAATAAGTTTGATAATGATGAAATATTGTAGTAAATATTAGTGATACGAAACACAAGTACCGAACCTAATTTCCATTTTGTTATAAGAGCGCACACTCAGGTTATCTTCTGACACAAATTAAATTAACACATCACTTCCTTGCCCTCCATGTTTTATATATCTTTGTGGGAGATAGAATTTCTTGTAAGTCCTATTACTCCTAGCAAAACATTAGAGTTATGTTTTGAAATTAAATATAGAGTTTTTCAACCCCTACGTTAATATCAACTTGTTGAAATTTCAAGTCTATGTTATGGTAGAAACCTATATAGAAGTACATGTTCAACAAATTATATGCAACTATCTCTCCTTGATGTCCATATATTTTCATGTGGCGTGTTTGTTATTAGTAGTTGTTGATGTATATAAATGTAGATAATCAAAATACATAGCCTTGAAGGTAGTAAAAAAGATATGGAAAATAAATTCTTATGAATCATCTGAAGCTTTATTTTTTATTCCCTGCGCAGCCTGAGCTCAGTTAGAAATCACCGTTACATAACTCTTTTTTCAGCTATAGTTAATAAATTTATTTGCTAAAAATATAAATATTCTTCATTAGAATTAAGGGTTTTTTAATGATAGTTCGCCCTTCCCAATCCCGACTTTCTATTCTGTTGGGCACTTCGAGGGGAGGGGTTATTTTGTCACTCCAGCTGACAATCATCTCCATTAGGCACTAATAACTCAGCTTACCGTCACCCAGCCCTAATGAACCTGAAACATCCGAAGGTTTCACGGGGGAACGGGCTGGTAGCAGTAAAATTAGTCGGTAAAATTTGTATTCGCCCAGAGGGGAACAAAAACCCGGAAACTCTGGTGTGCCAGTCGAACACCTTACACGAAAAAATTTAATTACTCTTGAGGCTTTTTCAAAACTGTTCAACTCAACAGTTACCTCAGAGATTTAAAATCTTTTGTTGTATCAAAAGAAACATCATTACGTTGCACAGTTATTTCAAGTATTGATGTGAACTTTCTAATGACTTTGTAGGGAAAAACTCACGAACAAAACTACTAAAGCTTGGAATACATTACCCATTTAAATGGATCAGTTTGAATATATCCAGTTCAAATGATACGAAAAAAACTGATGAAAAAAACTGATCCAACACAGGTGTCCACACTTATCCAACCAACGTAACCAACTACACGTTTTTTCGTGACGATTTTGCCCAAAAAAGTTTCGTGGAAACGAAACAAGATTTTTTTCGAAACCGGCTAGTTTAGAAACTTCAAGTCATTGCCGTGGAAAAATGTCCACTTAGCTCCAAAACCAGCTACTTTTGGACTGCCCTCCACGATAAAAATGATCGATTTTGCCTAAAAGCCATACGGGAACCAATCAAAATTTTGGGTATGTTCTGCAAGAAATTTCAGTGATTGACAGTAACTGAATGCATCTCTTTGTTAATAAATTTCTTCTCCACTTCGCTGGCTGGCGCTTGCTACGCTCCACTCCGCAATAAGAACTGTCATTTTGATTCAATGTCACATCTTCTTTTCGTGGAAATCCAATATTTATAGTTATACAGGAAGAAAACATGACAAGTTGCTTATTCATAAATTTATCAAACAAAGGAACAATAAATTAACATTTCACATTTACAAACTTTTTTTCAGTACATATACACCTTATAAGAGAGCTTTAAAATTGCCGGTCAAATGGGAGGGACTTCAAATAAAGAAGATGATTTAGGGGCTGTTCATATGGAGGCGGGCTGTCCCGGTTGACTGGGCTGGCTCGGTTAGGTGAGATCTCGCTATTTTTAAGAAACACATGAAAAAAATATGTGTACATATGAAGCGAGGCATCTCACCTTACCGAGATGTCGCTTGTTTTTGCCGAGATCTCAGCTAAGCGGGATGAAAATTGTGGATATGAACACTCCATCCCAGCAAGGCGGGTTGAGGTTTTATCAAATTCCTGCACAAAGAATGTGAGGTCATGTGATCTAAACAAATTCTAGCCCGATTGAGTGGGATGAAAACTATCATATGAACATGAGATAAAGCCGAGCCAGTGCGGTCTACCAGGACAGCCGGCCTCCTTATGAACAGCCCCTTGATCGGAATTTTCGTCTACGGCTTTCGATTTTTAATGATTTCATTTTGTCAGCAGTTTCTTTACATTCGATCCTTTATTAGTCTTAACTCGCACCCAGTCCTTACCTGGATTAGATGGAAACTGTTAAACACCTTGGTTTTACCATGTTCGAATACCAGATGTTTATCAAAACCAGGCAGCCATCTTGTTTCATAAATTTGTTGACAGCTCAGTTTAACGATGCCGGCATTTAGCTTAATGTTTTTATTTTCGCTACATACGATTTCCATGAAGGTGATATTGAGAAACATATTTGACTTTTTAACAAGTTTACTTGCGCATGGTACAATCACATGCGGCCGCTGATCAATTCGTTTGAACCTGTTATTCGTTTGATATTGCGTTGTTATACTTGGTTGATGGTTTGACTTTCTCTTCTTTGGTATCACTAAACCATTCGTATAACAAAGAATTAAGGTGACTACTGACAAGATAATACGTAGATCCTGTAACGGAAAATGTTTATGTATCAAAGAATGTAATTATCAATTGCCAATAGGAACATTTATTCTAACCGGGATTGATTTAATAACATCGACAACTGTTTCTAAGCTTTGTTGATATTCTGTGTCATCAGCATTGACGTTAAAAAGAAATGATCTTACAAGATATTTGTCATTGTCAACTATGCACGTCGTAGAATTTGATATGAATTCAGCTTACTCGATGGTGTTGTTATATTTATGAACTTGCAAATGTAAGAACTAAGTCATTAAACATGTCAAAGCCGCAGGAATAATTATCGTAGCTCTTTTGTTACTGATACTTTAAAGTATTTAACGAAAATACAAGAGCCTCTGAAATGCCTTCTTGAGATATGAGAGTAACTAAATTTACTAATTTTGTAAACGTCAGTGCTTTTAACCTTGTACATTGAAAAACGTTAACACAGCTCAACTTATTAAAATCAAGACACTCACCATTTTTGTGATGTCTTATTCTTGCAAGACTTTCATCAAAAATCAATACCACTTCCAAAAAACGCAATTTATACATCTGCATGTGAAGGTTCAATATCCGGTCTATTCTTCATCATGTATATTTCCTCTGCGTTTGATTACTTTCGCGTTAAAATCATTACGCGTTAATTTCTTGGAATCAAAGAAAAGACAAATCGGTTTTTCTTCCCATTTTCTGTTTTACTTAATTTATCGTTACTTATTGCGTACGATCATTACAATTTATACATTTTTGTTAAGGTAACTTCGCAGACTCTTAACCGTAGAGTAAACTGTCATTTCGGCCGGAGTAGTAGGAGTTGTAGGAGGAGTCCAAGAATGTTTCAATACGGTACTACCGTAACAACATATGAATAAAAGGAAAGATATGTCATTTCCATTAATCTTTTGAAACACTTGAAAATCCTCCCACACATACATTTCACGTCACGATGATAGGTACGTGTAGACTTTAGTTGTTCTACACTACTCTTTCCAAAATGTTGAAATTGAATACAGAAGGTACAATCGTCGTGAATTTAAAAGTCATCAAGAATTTATGAGATTTTGAAAGTCATCGAAATTTCTTTTGTTGACATCTTAGGAATTGTCCTTTTGTTAAGACTTTTATTACATCAATAACGAGTAAATTTTTCTCCGAATATAAAGAATAGATATTCGGAAAGAAAGGCTGCATTTTCGGTTTTCTTCCAAAATAGACCCTACAACGTGACTTGATGGTTGAAACTTCAAAGTACTGTTGCAACATTTACAGATAACAGTTAAATGTAGATGTCCTGACTGTTGTCTACGTAAAACCTCTATAATTGTTTTTCAATCTTGAATGCCCGCAAACAAAAGTTCTCTTGATGAGCAATCTTCGACAATGTTTGTTTTCTAAATTATTATTTCTTTTGCTATTTCATTATCCTTCATTTGTTTACAGGATCCATTCATTAACGTCATTTTGACGTCGTTTCCGGATGTCATTAATAATCAGTGACAACGCTATGAATTCATGAAATGCAGCGAAATCTCCTGAAGACGGACATCCCATAAAACGAACTTCTCTATATAACGGATACTTGGCCATTCCCAGGCACTACTTATCCAAAAATGGGGGAAAACCTCTTTAACACAAACACCTCCCTAAGACGGACAATTTCCCATACCATATGCTGTAAACATATGCTGTAGCTAATTCATATACCAGTACGGGATTGAAACAATAAGAAAGGAAGAATACGTGTAAGTAAAGGCTGTAGTTATTAATTAGTAATTACCTAATAATTATGAAGCAACAATTAAGCGACAAAAGAGGCTGACAACCTTAAAAAAATAAGCAACAACGAGCCTCAAATGAAAATTGAAATTATTAAAAAAGCGTGTAGCGGATGAATAACCACTTATGGATCCCAATAATAAAGAAGAGTTCATTAAAGAGTTGTATCAGACAACAGGTCAATAAGAAAGGTTTCCATAAGATGTTACACGGAACAATAATTGTCCTTAATACCGAACAATGAGAGTAAATAAAGCAAAATCACACAATACTCAAACAGGTGAAAAGTGCGTATTTTAAACCAAACACGAATACCGTATTTCCTCTATTAACCGTCCGGGCGCTTATTAAATTTTTACGAAATGTAGGGGGCACTTATTATAGGGGAGCCCTTAAAAGAGGGGGGTGGGGGTGGGGGTGGGGGCGTTTATTAAATTGTTTTGAAAATCCATACAACAAAATCATTTGCAATTGATAAAGCACAGCAACAAAAAAAAAAAAGTCGGCAAAAATTTTAGTCGGCAAAAATGTTAGTCGGCAAAAAAATTAGTCATTTGGACAAAATTCAGTCACTTTTTGCCGACCAATTTCCAAGACAAAAAATGTCGAAGAAAGTTTGGATAATTTGAAAGTTTTTTTAAGAAATAGAATACAACACCAAAAAGAAAGGTTAGGTAAATTAGGTTAATTAGTCAATTTCAATAACAGTTTTGCTCTTCATTTATGTATTTTCGTTATTTTGTTCTTCTTGACCCTTCTTTTCGATCTTGTTCAGTTTGTGTTTGTCGTGGTGGCGCTTGTTCTTCTTCATACAATTTGATTTCAATTACATTTTCATACTACCGCAAAAAACACCCCATAAGAATTGGCAACACAGAGAAGAAAAATCGGCAAAAAATAGTTTCGCAAGTAGTTTTTAGAAGAAAAAAAAAGTCGGCAAAAAGTTAAGGCGGTAAAAAAAAAAAGTCGGCAAAAAAGTTTGGTCGGTAAAGAAAGAGTGAGCAAAAATTTTAGTCGGCAAAAAATATTAGTCACCTAGCCAAAATTTAGTCACTTTTTGCCGACTGTGGAAAATTAGACAGAGTGTCTGGGCGCTTGGGGGCGCTTATTAGAGGGGGGGAAGGGGGGCGTTCTAGTTGTAACACAGCATTTTAACCTACTAACCTAACTTTATTACCTTGTTACTATGCATTTTGCTGTTTCATCTTATCACTTAATATTTGTTCCCCATTATTAAAACTCCTAGTATACACAATGATGAAGAGTAATTTTAATATTTAAAGACAAGATTGGATATTGGTCAAAACAGAGTGCTTTCAACAAAAAGGAAAAAGTGCAAACATTCTATTAAATTCTGAAATCAACATCGCGAAACTTAGCACAAAATACGAGGCTTAAGGTCCAAGGTTTCATTTAAACAAGTTTTATCCTTCATATTTCCATGTTTTGTACTAGAAGAGTTTGAAATTGTAATGTAAAGAATATTTGTTTACACGTACCTGTCAAATTCAAAAATGAAACAGTAATTCAATCGTTTGTTTGAAGTTTCAATTAACTCTGCTTGACTGAGCAATCATGCTGAAGATTACAAATGCAATGGTGCGTGCAAACTGTGGAAGGGAAAGGTAAAAAGCGAATCCGCGCAACTTATATTAAATATTCCATGAACAACCTGTGTTATATATCTTACGTAACTATGTGAAAGTTATAAGGATTTGTTAAGCGAGGATGTCAAACTGTTTATGACAGTTACGAAAGATCATTTTCATTTTGTTGCCAAAAGGAAGAATATGAAAATGAAATGGTGTTACATCTTCATTTTAATTCTATACCAGAATATAAAAGGTAGGTGGGGAAATTTTTGTTGCAATTGGAATAAATTATAGATTTAGTTATATTGATTACAATAGCAATACTGGCATACCTAAAAGTATGTGTATTGCCCCTCTGTCCCTTTATATTTCTTTATAACCACTGTTCTTTTTTAGGCTCGATCACTTATGTCTTAAAAAACAATACCAACGAAATCACCACAAAGGAAAATAATGAAAAGAAAGGGACGATAAGAATAGCTGGTAAATCCTTTTATTATTATTCATATATGTGATGAATCCACTGATAGGCCAGGCCAAACTGAGACGGACACATTTTTGTTGTGTTTCTAGCCGATGTTCACACTTTTTATCTTTCAGGTCCTTGGCATTCTGATAGTGCATTGGATCGCAATGTTGACCCAGGTGAAGATTCATACGTAAAGAAAATCATTTCGAGTAATGAAGGCCTGAATTTTAATAAAGATATGGCTGAAGCAGGAGGTATGAATCAATTAAGTAGCAGTTCTACTCATTTAATTATCTCCATAATATAAAATGAAGCCATCCTCATACGTAAAAGTACTTGCTGTGGGATATGCATAAGCGTTCCTCATTTGGTCATTGAGAATATCAGCTAGCTTTTGTTTTTCCTTAGCGGCATTCTTAATGTTCATATCCCGTTGAATTCTGGTAGTTGTATGATGCATTCTGGAGATAATTAAATAAGTGGGACCGCCAATTAAATAGTGTCATTGTTAGTTGATATTAATTAGATAATTAGCGCTTTAAAAATGTTTATTTTGTTATTAAAAGGATTTCTTCAAATATTTGGTGTTTTTAATTTCAACCGCTGGATGGTTAACTCAGGTCTTTTCAATTTGTTGGTTCAATTCAATGCAATCGACGAAATCGTATTCTAAAGATGAATAGGCAGCAATTGATTTATAATATTTGGTATTTCAGAAATTTTGATTATAAAATCTTTTCCTTTTAGAAATGTTTGAAGTGAATGGAATCGATGATTTTTATGATAAGAACGCTCTGGTGACATACGAAGTCAATGGACACGAAATTCCAGTTCATTTGAGACCTAAATACACGCCACAATCAAAATCTATGTTTCCTGAGTATATTCGTGAAACGCCGGCTGCAATGGGGTTAACTAGGCAGGCCAAAGACAATAACCATGAAGGGAATCAACATAGACCTTATTCATCTCAGAGTGCATTGGAATCCATATCTGGATTTACAAGTAAAGAACTACCAGAATATAATGTACACGATTCACCAATTCTTCACGAGGAGTCGAACAAATTACAGAAATCTAGAGATGTTGGTGTACAAGGTTTTCATTCAATCCGTCCCTTACCTGTTATGAATATTCACCATGAGGTTAAGCGACCGTGGAAAGCACTGGCAAGTGAATATCATAAATTGGACCATACTTCAGAAAATTCAAACTTGGATAGAATGATAAAAGCTGCTTATAAGCATAAATATTACATTAATGATGTTATTGATAAACCTCATATATCAGAGCTGATTGATCAAAATCATCGTGTCTCTGAAGAGGACCTTAAAACATTTCACCACAAAGGTCAAAATGAAGCAAATATTGAAGAAAAAAAACTGCAAAACGAAGTCGAATATCACAAAGAACCAGATCGTCACCTTGACTTCAGTCACACTTCAGACGAAAAAACCAATCGGTTTTCTAAAACTGAGGAAAGATATACTAGTGATAAAGATATGTCAAAATATTTCCCTGATGAAAATCATCATATTTCTATAAAAGATTCGGATCAGAGCAGTGTAGAACGATTCATGAAAAACCCAAAGCCAGATGAGCCAACGCAAAATGAGATTGGCAAAGCAAACTCAGATACTGTAGCACTATTTGCAAAACTTGAAGACCTTCACAAAAGCTTAGCAAGTGAGAATGACTACCATATGGCAGACGGTGGTAAGCCTGGACAGCAAGAACCTCCTCAGGAACCAATAGCAGAAGAGAAAGAGAAAGCCAAGGTGCGGATACTGTCATTGCTAGGGGAACTTACCAAAAAGCTACAAGGGATGGAGGCTGTTGTGTCTGGAAATCATAATATTGATAAATTTTACGACAGCAAAAGTGATACATCTGATCTTGAATCGAACAAAAACCATTATGAAAGTGAAATGAAATCAGAATCTCAATTTGAACCCAAAAAGTTTTATAACAAAGATTTAGATCACGAACGGGAATTTGCCGAGAAACATTTTGTCGGTGAAGCTAATTCAGTATCGCCAGTTGACTCAAAAAAATTAATTGAACATGTAAGTGATTTTTCGAACGATAATCATAAAACCGGAAGACAAGAAGACCGCGTAGAAGACCATGAAACTGAACTCAGAGTAAAAGAAAAAGAACAATTGCAAAGTCCTGACCGACAATCCTCTGATACATCTGATCAAACAGCAGTCAGTGATGAAATCGACAAAGACAGCAAGAACTATATCAAAAGCAAAGATGATCGAGTATCAGAATTTGCTGATAAAATTCATCTAGACGAAGAGCAATCGGCGGAAGAGACGACTGAAAACCTTCATCCACAACGAAAAACACATCAAGAGTATGTCAATGTTGACGGTGTGAATGATAAAATCCTACCAGAAACAATTGAGAAGTTCAAAGACGAAAACAAGCCGTTCGTTATGGATACCAATGCAATTGATTATGAACCGGTGAGAGAAGATCACTCGAAGGATGATGACGATAGCGACGATGATGTTCCTCGTGAGAAACATCATAAAAAGTCCCATAAGAAGCATTCATATGGCAAAAAGGAAAAAGACGAAGAAGACGAAGAAATAACAAAACATCGCCATAGACTTAGTGACAAACACTCTCGTGGTCATAGTTTGAAAACGCACTCCAAAAGAGTTTCCAAATATAAAGAAAAAGAAGACGAAGATGAAGATGGAAGTGGTACTGCAGAAAGTATCGATAAGATAACAGAGAGTTTAGCTACTGCAGACGAACACGATTCAGGTGTTGCCAGAGAAAGAAGCTACAGACCCAAAACTGATCATTCAGGTGAAAAAAAGTTTCTTTTTATTCTTGATATTCCTCATTTGGCAAATTTTAAAAGGTATAAAACAATAGTTCTAACAACCCTCTGTCTAGTAATTGCAGTTTTGCAATAATCGTGCTTTGTCGTTGGCAAGACTTTTATAATGTTCTGTGATAGACTACAATGTTCTTTTCCACTGATAACTCAACTTCCAACATACAAAAATGAAGAACTTATGCTATTGCTTACACTAAACCCCAGGTGTTGAGCTAATTTTTATCTCAGCGTTGTATTGTATTACCTATACTGTACGTTACTTGTAGAATCATGATATCAAGTAATTGAAACAAAACAAGGTGATTTTGGGTAGGAATTTTATCAGAAAATACTTTCATTTAACTTTTCCCTTTGTATCCCTTTTCTCTTTTTCAGGCGACATTGAGTATCCAGACTACGAAGATGTCAAAGACGGTTCCATTTTTGAAACCAATATATTACGTAAACGTTACCATGCCAATAAAATAAACTGGTCTGACAGGTTGTCAGATAAGGCACAACAAAGTGCTGAGAAATTAACAAGAAGAGCAGACTTTTCTATTGACCAAGCTGAAGCTTTTAAGGAGCCAGGAGAGAATATTGCTTTAGTAAAACTTAACTCACTAAACGTGGGTAAAGACGCCATTGATACATGGGCGAGAGAAGGGAGAAACTACGATTTCCGAAGTCCTTTAGTTACGAAAAAGAATAGTGATTTTGTTCAGTTAATGTGGAAAGGGGATAAAGAATTTGGCGTAGGTGTGGCAAAATCCAGAAAAAATGATGGTTGGATTGTTACGTCCTTTTATGATAGCCCTTACATTGACAGATTTCAAGATTTAAAAGTTAATTTACAATCTGAGAATCCTATTGAAGATCCATACAGTGATATTGTTGGCTGAGTATTAAAGAATGAATTGGGGGTTTGGAAAACAGAAATGTGCTGAAAGTAAATGGTAGTGACAGCTCAAAATATGAGAGTGTAGTTTAGGGTCAGTATTGAAATGGAAGTTCTTCATAAAGGGGATTATGCCGTAATGACTTCGTGTATATATATATATTAAAAAGCAATGAGGTTTTTCATTGCAGGCAACAAAATATATCCTTAAAAACATACTTTCAATTATCTCGTTTGCAAAGAAACAGCTAAACTGGAGAAAGCAAGAGTAAATATGCGTTGAAGAATCACTTAGTTTTTAAAAAACTAATCAAGTCCTCATTTCAGTTATTGTAATGCATGTCTCGATTTCATATCTCCATGTGAATTGGATGAAGAAATAACATTGTAATTCTCCGCCCAAATAACATGATTCATCGACCTGGCACGTATGCAGTTAGATAAAATATATTCTGTAGTTTGTGTTCTTTGCGGGAAAATATTAAAAAAATTTAGCTAACACTTACGCTGCCGGATGCTTATTGTTTACAATAAAAATACACTTTTCCTTGTGTCCAAATTTATTTTTGGTTTTAAGTTGAATTATCGAATTAAAGAAGTTAAGGTTCGATGGTGGTGTAGACATTGACATATGTCAGTTTTGTTGTCTGTGAGACTATTGATGTATTGCGAACATGACACTTCACATCAAACTCACGAATTTGAACAAATCGCTATTCATCATCAGTGCGTAGCAAATATTCTTGGGAATTCTAAAAGTTTTCCTGAACTTTTTTTGTCACCAAACAGATCAATTTTATTATTTTCGGAATCTGAAATCTTTTTCGATAAAATTTCCCCTTGACACGAAAATGATTTTTAAAAGCCTGCGCTTAATTGGTTTCCAAAAAAAAAAAATAAAAATAAAAAATAAAATCTATTTTTTTAAAACATAAATGGTGTGTTTTTGTCAGGAAAACAGGAAAAACAATGCAGTTTTATGTCGTGGTTTTGCGTCAAACGTCTTTTGTCCAACTCTAAAAAGAAAAAAAAATCATAAACGAAATCATTAAAGACACGTTGATAGCACGTCATAATTTCGTCTAGCAGTACAACTTACAATAGAATCTTTAACGTAACTCCTGATAAATCTATAACAACGGTACCTTCACTCGACGGCCACTTCAATTTTCTAATAAGAAAAATTTGTGTGCACTTAGAAGAGAGATTATGTAAAAATTTAAAATTTATGCTGATCATTGAAAAAAACAAACAACAACAACAACAACAACAACAACAACAAGAACGACGATTTAAGTCGCTGAATGGACAGCCTAAAAATAAAGGTCATCATACTATCTGTTCCCTAAGCAAGATGCTGAATGTTCGCAAGGAAAAAAAAGACGTTTCTCTTTTTTAAAACTCTAGTCCCTCGTATTTTGCAGGCCTTTCCAAAAGACTTGAATTTAATTTAAGAAAGGGAGTAACAGAACAGTCAAATTGACCAAAAAGATGAATTGACCAAAAAATAAAACGACTGAAATAAGAATGATCTCACATTCAGAACGCCTGCACAAGATATTTAGCAGTTTTCTTATCAACAAAGTCACTAAGAGCACATTTTTATAAACATATGTTATTTGAAAATACTAGCCGCCAAGGCGGCGTCACTCGCCGCCTATGTTCAGCCTGCGTTGAGTTCACAAAAAATAAAATTAAAGAATTGACAATGATAAGTGTACCCATGTTGTAGAGCTCGAAAAACTGATCAAAAAAATGTATGGGATGTATGGGATTGTTACGACCAACCGTTATAGAGATATCGTTGATCAAAAATTTTGATACGTCACAGACCCTTCCCCAAAAAAATTTGTCCCAAATTTTTCGTTACCCCATCGCCTATATCGCGGACCCCAAAAACGTCAGTTATCCCTATTAGTTGCTGAGATAGTTTTCCCTAAACATCGCGTTCTATTTAGGTCTCAATGGAATGGCTTTACACTGACGTCGCGCAAAAGATAAAAAAATAATTTCTGTCATAGCTCACCTACCATTTTGCGTGACACACAGACAAACAAACAAGCAGAGAGTCGGCTAGTAATATATAGATTAGCCGCCAAGGCGGTGTCGCTCGCCGCCAATGTTCAACCTGCGCTGTGTCACCTCCCAAAGAGTTCACGAAAAATGGAATTAAGGAATTGACAATAGAAAGTGTTGCCATCTTGCAGAGCTCAAAATTCTGAGCAAGAAAATGTATAGGATCATATGTCTATGACGCACCGTTTCGGAGATATCGTCGATCAAAAGTTTTGATGACGTCATAGAGCCCCGTCCCTAAAAATTTTGTCCAAACTTTTTCGTCGCCCCATGGCCAATATCATGGACCCCAAAAAACGTCAGTTATCCCTATTGGTTACCGAGAAAATTTCCCCTAAACGTCGCATTCGATTAGGGCCTCAATACAATAGTTTCCCACTGACGTCGCACAAAATAAAATAAACTAATCACTCTTACAACTCAATCTACCATTTTGCGTGACAGACAAACAAACAGACAGACAGACAAACAGAGAATCGAGTATTAACATACTAGTAACACGGGTAAAAATTTTTACCGAGTTTAACTTCGAAAACGATGTGTCAAATACTGCGTTCCCCCTTAGCAAGAAATCAAGAACATCAACACATGCAGCATTTTTTTCTTAAAGTTTGTCTAATAAGCTACCATACAGCTTGGTAATTTAGTAGGGTCTAATAAAAAGATTATTACGAGTACGAAATCGAATACACCTTCCCGAATTTTCGGTTAAAAAGCCTTGTTTTAGCCTAGTAAGCGCATCCAACGTTCTTTTAATGTCTAAATTGCTTTTAATCAATTTGCTGTGAGTTTCAAAAATAAAGGATATTAGCTAATTGAAGAGTACACAAATCAGCGAAAACAATATAATACGCAAAAACGAGGTAGAATCTAACACCTAAGTCATCACCAAGGTGTTTATACAAAAATTCTCTGTACATCTGAGTTAAATTCGTATTATCAGTACCTAGAGTTTGTCATTCCAGAACTACCCTTGTATATCAACCAGTGGCAAAGTTAAATTTATCGCTGAATGAGAAAATTTTTCAGCTTGAAATATTTCGACCGGAAACAAAAAACAGACAAAAAAGGGACCATTATTCAGAAAATGTATAGTAAAAAATCATATTCACTTGATAAGTTAAAATTCTCTCTTATGGGAAAGCAGCCCTTACAGAACCGTCGTCAGACTTTTTCTTAAGCTTGTTTCTTGTTTGTTTTTTTCAATTAAGAAGTTTAACAGTTCATCAAACAATTTCAGACCATCATAAACTTCATGGTGAAAACTTTGTAAAATTTGTTTGGGTGATTGAGTTTGTAAACAACATTTAGGTTAACACGTTCTACACCCAATGCAAAAAGTTATCTTTTAAAGTTCAACTGAATACAAAGGCGTGATACTGTCTTGTATTGGCTTAACCGGTTCCAATAGCATTCAGTATCGATGTTTCGTCATAACATTTTAGGAATTGTAGTTAGTTGCATAAAGCATACAAGCTTTGTTCTATTTGTTTTTCGCTTTTGTGAACCACGATCGTCGTGAAGCTAAGAGAACTTATAATGTGCAAGAAAGGGATTTCAGAAGTCATAGCAACGGGATAATTGGAACTATCATGGCAGCCAAAGTAGTGAGATTTAATTATCGGAAATTCCTTTTTTTCTGTCTCAGTGTTTATTAGGACAAATCAAAATCTCTCATCTTTTGTGATTAATTGTTGCTATTCGAGAACCACTCTCACGCCTTCGCCTTGGTGCCCGCCCAAGTTGCGTAAACTCTCTATCAAACTTATGGGATGGTCTAAAAACGGGCTGGCGTTATACATCGCAATACATAATAAATTGCAAGTCGATTTCCATTCGTATTCCAAAGGAATTTTGGATATAAATGGTTTACTTCAACTAACAAACTTGAAAATCTTCGAAACAATAAAGAGAGTGAGGATCCAAGAAGTAAAAATGAAAATTAATTTGAGCATGTTTTCCTGAACAATCAGTTCTCTCTTTAATGTTTCAATCAATTGGCTATTGTCTTTCCTTACGTCCAAAATAGTCGACCATCGTCAATCGTTGCGGTCTGAAGAATTATGAAAATATCGTAAATCCTATTATTTTTTCAAGATGGTAGTATCCGTCTAAACCTTTAAACTTTAAAACTGTGAATGATCTGCACCACTTAATACAATACACTATTTACAAAAGCGAAAGAGCTCAGATTAATTGCGATTACTTAAAATGTCAGCATGTGTCACTCAAAGACTTGACACCTGTTTCTCGCCTCTGACACTAACAGCCTTCTGGTAACGTGTTTAACCGCAAGTGATTTTAAAATGCGTTTTATCGGGGAAACGGTCACGATCACCTGCCTTAAATTAATCAATATGATATTAAGAAACACGAAAGATAATAATAAACAACGAATCCGATTTCTAAATTTAAGACTTGGATGAATAAAAATGGGCTTTGGATAGTCTTGGAAGAAACCCAGTGGGCAAAATCTTCAAAAAACCACTGCGATGAAGAGCATTTTCAAAGAAAGAGAGCGTGTATTTCTATAGAAATAAAAACCTTTAGAAATAGAAATAGAAATAAAATAAGAAATAAAAACCTTTTGTTTTTCAACAAATTTGCTCACTGGGAAAGTCTTGTGTTTAATGCAATCCTTAAGACACTGGAATTCCTCTTTGAGCAACTGTTGCACATTTAAAGACTTGAATGCAGTTACCAATATTTAGGAATAAAGCCTTAGGCAGTGTTTCCATAGAAACAAACCAGCTCGTTAGCAAAAAATTACGACAGTTTTGAGACTTTACATCAGGAAACTGTTTATGAAGCTCCATTTTCCATCAATGCTAGTGACTGTTTGCTCCTAGTTTGTTTGAAGTTTAAACGTGGGTTGAAACTGAAATGTTCTTTGCGAGTGAGAGTTTCGAAAGAACAAGATGGCGGAAAAACTATGAAACAACTGTCAAGACACATAAGTTTTCAGAGTAAAGGTTTCCAAAAACCAGAGCATCTTAAAAGAATTTAAAAGTGTAAAGGATAATATCAAAATGAAACTGTCTGCAATATTGGAGAAGACAAAAAGGTTTGTAGAAGCTGTGCAATCTTTTCATGTAGGACTTTTGTCTTAAATCTAATTTCATTTCTTCCACAAGGAGAACGAAATTTTCTAGTGGATTGCTACGTAAAAGAGCTGAGCATGCGCATACGTGATGTCTAGAAAGAATAACATAGGCCTAAACAAATGACCAATCAAATCTGTGTTATCACCTATGTAATATAAATTTGAAAATTTCAGAATTCTGATTAAGCACAAAAAAGAAAACAAATGTATAAAGGATTAAGGAGGCCATAAAAGAGAAACGTTAAGCCGACGAGCAATTCAAAAAATGCCTTTCTTCTTTCGAAATGTAGAAAAGCATGTGAGAAAGGTAAATATTCAGGAAAAACAATTCAAATATAAGGCGGTTCTTTGTGGTGAGTCGTGTTTCTCAATTGTGGTTTGGCTCATCACGACTATATCACGTGATTTTAAAGTAGTCTACTCGTGACAGATCGTGTGAATTCAGGCTAGCGTACTTGTATGCTTTTCTTCTCAATCATGGACTGTTTCTGAAAAATTTGGTATGTGTGGGAGATTTTAGGAGTGTCGTGACGAATAATTATAGGGTCTCTTTCACAACACTAACCACTCATTTCCTATAGAACTGTGGAGAGCTTCATCAAAACGTAAAAGTTTGACCTGTTTTTTGTCACCATTTTTATTGTAGTTGCTTTTTGTTTCTAAAATAAAGTTCTCTAATCAACTTTGATGCTAGGAAATGGTATGTTAGCCAATAAACTTTAGATGATAAATCCCGGGAAAGAATGGCGAGATGTTCATCTATTCTTACAAATTTTTTAAATCCTTTATTTTATTTTCGATGATATTGAACCGTCAGACGAAACTTCTCAGTCATTGCTCGAAAATTATATTTTTTTTCATTTTTCTTATTGTTAAGGGGAATTAAAGATGTTTTTCGTGTCAATCATTGACAACAACCATGATGGCGATTTAACTGAGTCACCGCCCGTGATCATGTTCATTGCATAATTGTTCTTCGTAACGATGACAACCATGACCGGAAAAACATTTTTTTAGTCATTTTCATTTTAATTTTCAGTAACTTTATGACATCAGCAAATTTTACGATAAGTATTTTAGATGAAAGACACTGTTTCATCGCCTACGTTATGTTTTGGGCAAAAGTTACAAAATTGGGAATCTTATTGATCCAGTCGAAAATTATTGTTCAAAAATTAGCTTAAACAGTGTTTACGTGGCTTATATTAAAGTATAGATGCTATCGTTAATACTGATCAAATTATTAAGATTTATACATCTTCAAATTATTTTATATAAAGATTGAATCCTTCTTTGAACAAATGTATGTCATCGAGGAAATTCGATGTCCAAGAAAATATTACTTTTGGAGAAAAAAAAATGATTTGCTTTTAAAACTAGTTACAAAATTATAACTATACTTTAACAGATAAAAAGATGCTAAAATTTAAAAACTAAGATCTCTTTTAAAAAACCCTGAACGTTTACATGAACATTTCCTAACAGTTTAACTTTAACTAAAGCAGAACATGTAGAGAAATTTACCGTCAGAATTTTACCAATAATTAACTGAAAATTTGTAGTGTTTTGGAGGAAGAATTTTGTTGTTGTTTTTAAAGTTCCAAAACAAAAACAATTCCATTTAAGTAGAGTCGTAAATGTGACATTAGCAATAAAGAAAAATACAGAAATTTACCCAAATTTCTGAACCATTCAAAGTGGAATCCATAAAACTGCAGGTAGATTGATGATGATGTTGAATTAATCAATTCCATCTTTCTTAAAAGTAATTCAGATCGGCTTCTCAATTTTTTTACTTCGTTGTTAAGGGGATTTTTTCCCTCCAAAGTTTCGTTTATCTTGCTATTGAAACTGAACATCTCAAAATGTTTTATCACTTCACCATTCAGTTTTATACTTTCTCTCACACTTTGAAACACTTAACATTTCACCTTGTTACACTTGTGCATCTTTCAGAAGCACATCCCTTATTCAAGCATACCAAGTACTTCAGTATAGCTCACCACTTTAGCTTAACCAGTAAACCGAAGTCTCAAATATAGACAAAACATTGTATATTGATAGGAACCTTTTGAGGAAAGAGACAAGGTCAAAAGTGTTACTGACGTTTGTTTATATGTCATTGTTTATTGTCATTGATTGGTCGGTTTTTTGGGACCATAGATTTTTAAAGTAGCTACGAAAAGAATACAATCAATAAAACATTATCTGAGAAACGGGTTTCGAGTGAAATTCTTATTTAATGACACTGGAAAGTTAATTTATTCCGTGAATCTTTCTTCTTGAAAACAAAATGAAAAAATTTGTTCTGTGAACTAATAATTTCAAAAGAGTTCAGTCTGAAATTTAAAAACAATACGTTCCGTAAGGAACATATAAGGAATGCTAGAAAAAGACAATCATTTATTGAAATTCTCAAGGAAAGGAGGGCAAAGTCTGTTTGACGTGATAACCGTTTTCCTCTAGTTTCGAGACTTTTTACGTAAAATCATCACGTAGCCAGGGTACCTTTATTATTCTACCGTCTTAAACATTTTAGGGGTAAAGACTTAAAAACCAGTTTCGATAACATGGCGGGTTTCGTATCCTCAGTACGCATATGTTTATCACAAAAATAAGAAAAACTCGTTTCGTTTTTCAAGAGTTTACTGAGACTTGTTTGTATGTAACGAGAGAATACTTTGCGGGTTATTCGAAAATTTGAAAAATTTGTAATCGGCTTTTTTTCCCCAACCCTCCTTTTTTTTTTTTGCATATCGTTGTTTTGTTGATTTGTTATTCATTTTTTCTACAGATGACAACTTTTCTCGCGTTCAAACAGTAAAAAATAAATACAAATGTTTTTTTTAATAATGTTAGTTAAAACAAGCAAAAATAAAATATATCTCAATTAAATATCAGGTGTTGGTGTTATATAACAAATGAAAAAGATAAGAAAACAAGAAGTAAAATCAACTTCGTTATCCCCGCCTCTTCATGTACACAAACGCTTTCTTACAACAAAAAAAAAAAACAATGTTAAAACAAAACTTATTTTCTTTGACTTTTAAATATTTCCAGCAAATAGTATTTGTTACAAAGTCGTTGTGTACATGAAGCAATCATATTTATTTGGCGATTTAAAATCTCCTCCCCCTTTTGATAATATCATTACATATCGCTGAACTTGTACTCCTGCATTATCATTTTTTCTAACATGCAAAACTTATAAAAATCCAGTTGTCAGTGCGTTTTTTTTCTTAAGGCTTTTGACACTGTTTCTAAAATGATTTTCTTAAACTGCTATTTACAATGCAGATTACAGTGTGTGAAAGTTTGAATCAAAACATTGCGGTCGTAACAACTTTCGTCATACAACAGTGATGCGAATGGTGTTTGCCTTTATAATCATTATTATTTTTTCAATAAAAAAATGAAATTGTTCCTTGTATACACACTGGTAACTACGTGCTTTATGAAGTATGCTATTGTTATCATCATTACATAAATAGAGGGAAAAAAATTGCAACATTTTAATTGAGAACCTCTCTATACGATTAAGAAAAATAAATTTCATTGGCACATTTAAAGTTATGAATTCTCAGAATATTTGGGCGCAATTGTGGGAGGAGATGAGTAAAGTTGAACCGCCATTTACGAAATCCGATATTTTAAAAGGTAGCTATATGTTACTTCTTCGTTCCGTTATTTTGCGTTATTGAGAAATACCTTGCAAAAGTGAAAAAACTGAGAAAAAGTACAAAAAAAACGTAATAACAATAATAATCATTCATTGAGCAACTTTGTTTGTTTGTTTTTAATTGATTGTTTATTTTATGTTTGTTTATTTGTTTTCGATATTCGTGTGCGTGTTTTGTTATGTTAGATCTTTATTTTAGCCATTGATATTCTTTGTTTTTGCTTCTTTGGAAAGCGTTCATTCAAATTTTTTCGATTATTCCACTCCCTCCTTGTTTCGTAAATAAATAGAATATTACTGGCAACGTCAACGGCTAATAAAATGTGTGCAAAGAGACGGTTACGAAACAGCCAATGTTTTATTATTCATATGCCGGTATTAAGTGTTTGGTTTGAAAACCAAATAACCATCTCTAAAACCATGTTTGCGTCAGTATGTTAATGTTTGATCACAGCAGTTTTTACTGCAATTTCGACTTATCTTCGTAACCAATATATTAAAAAGTATTTTGTATTCAAACGCCTGGGAGAAGGACCTGATAAATTCAATGATTATTGCATGTCTGGCGATTGAGGATCACTTCTATTACTTGGTTGAGTCAGCTAAAAATTAGAGATTGTTAAAGTATTTTTGGCTACCATGCCTAATCAGTGCCTTAGGTGACGTCAGAATGTTACCCTTATTAAGTGTCTAAAATCATGGTTTCTGTGTTACAACCCAGTTATTTTGCTAACTATCTTGACACCTCCCTCCCACCAGTCACCTTACAGCTATTTAATAGATTTCAAAATACAGATGGTGTAACATATCATTGGGAAATTCTATATTTATCATTTTGATAAGATACATTTCACCGTTTTTTAGTTAAGAGTAGGATACGTAGGCTGAGATTCCCATGCCTCTTTGTTTTATGACTTCAAAGCCATACATACATCATCTCAAAAAGGAATTTACGCAAGGATTGAAGAAAAAAGCTGCCCCAAACACAGGCCCCACTGAAAAACCGTCATATAATATTCCATTTCGTTGTTGTTAATATCAATTTCGGCGTCTGAATTTACATTTCGTTGGATCCGTTACTCATCATAAAAGTTTCAAATTTTTGATGAAGCGTTGTATTGATGTGGAAAGTTATAACAAGCAAATACATTATTTGACACGAAATGTAGTATTTGAAACAATAGAAAAGTACACAACAAAAAAGTAACACATTGTATCAATAATAATGTTGATTGCGACACCAGTGTAAACAATATATAACAGATAAAAAAGAAAGCGTTTTTTTTTTCTGTTGATATGAAATTTGCTTAGCTGAATTTAGTGTGATGTTAGTCTATTCCACCCCTGTGTAAATAAGAGCTATTGTTTCCCTTTTCTCTATTGACTTTGGAGATTACGTTAAGGCGTCAAAAATGAGTGAAATACTATCATTAAATGGTTTCTATATCGTGTCATGATATCTCCATACCAACAAACTGAATCATCAGGAGATTAATTCAATCCATTTGGACAAGTTTCCAGAAGGCTAACCTCGATCCCAGCGGGCAAATTTGTTGAAAAACCTCTGCGAAGGAGTGCGTTTCTATAGAAATATACGCACAAGTTCAATGATAACGCTGTTCGTCGTAGTGAGTTTTTGACGATTTTGGCCAGTGGGATATGTGTTTGTCTCATCCTTTCTCTGATGATTGTACATGTTGTTGGAGGAACAGTTGAAAATACCCCAAGTGTGTCCCATATCTACAATTGGCAACTTCATTCCTAACAGCACGCGGGGAAACATTTGTGCAAAATGTGAGAAAAAATGTTTTGAAAAAATAACAGCAGCGTTGAGAAGACAAACACATGTAATGGTTAAAACTAACAAATGATTAGAGAAACATGACGCAACTATAATTAAACTTCTTTTGTTGCCTTTCATCAATCAACTTCCTCATATTATGTCAAGGTACTTTGTTTTACCGTTATGTTAGGTTACAAACTTATTGAATTGCTTATTTATGCTTGCTCCCGATGTTTAATTAGCATTTATCAATTGGTAAATAGTTGCTTAATATATTGAATTTATTTATTTATTTTGAACGGATCTTGTAACGTAAATAAAAACAATGATGTTATAGATAGAACCCCCATCTCCACATTAGTTACAAATTCGTTCTTCTTTGATTTGTAAGGCAATTTGTGTAAAAGAAACATGGACATGAAATGGAATTTAGCTCTTTTTGGTTTCAATGCTTTCAGTAAGTGTAATTCTCAAAAATTCTTTTTGTCATCTACAGGTGTCTTTTTTTTATATATATAAAAGGTGTTTGCAATTTATCGCAGTGCTTATCAACTTTATGCTTAGAGAAGCACTTAAAGTACTTGACCCATCGTCATTGCTTTTATCACACTGCATAGTTGGTTGTGAGGTACTATCACTGCCAAGAAGTTTCTCCCACAGTAGAAAGGAATTCACATTTCGCCTAAACAATAACAAGTAGACATACCTCAAATATTTCCCAGCTGCATTTCTGTGTGAACGATAATAGGGAGGCCAAGAGTCTGTGGTTTACATAGAGCAGATATTATTTATAAAGCGAAGCGCATTACATGAAAATTCAATTACATGAAATTTATGCTTTTTCAAATATTTTAGTATGATATTAAGAATTCTCTCGTGAAGCTGTCATAAAAACTCAAGTTCGGCAGTAGACATAACGTTGGTTTGAGTGGCCAAGCCAGTATCGTTTGTTCAGCTCTGAATACTTCAGTTTCATAATTGAACTAGCTGAACTAGCAAGACAATTTGTAGTATTTGCGCTAAATAATTGACCTTTAACTTGAGAGTTATTTATTGAGTCGAAGAATATGAAGAGAAGTGTTATTAATTTTAAAGATGTTGGAATTTTTTATTAGTAATTCTCTTGAGTATGAAGATGTTATTTATCGACAGCAAACATACACGTTTAACATGGCCTGTTAAAGATAGGTTCATCTCTTTTCTTATGTCTTACGTCTTAAATTGTAGGAAAACTGTTTATTCGATAATGTTTGGACGTGTTTCTAAGATTTCAGAAACGTATTGATAAAAACAAACTTGCTTTTCAACTTAACCCTAAATTTCCTTATCCAGCCTGCTTAAAATGAAATATGTGTGCAGTTTACTTCAACATTTCGCCAGGAATACCCCTTTTCACAGCAAATCAAAATTGATTTTCAAAAAAAAAACAAAAAAAACACTGGATACTTTATTTGATTGAAATATAAAATCATTGATTAGTTTAATTTTCCTTGAAATTATTGTCACTAAGTTAGTAACCTTGTTCTACATAAACTCTCTACGTTATAATCATTATTATAATAAACTTATGCGTTTACCTCACAAAACCTTTCTTTTTTTCTTAAATTTGAAAGTTCCTCCTTTTTACAAGAGGTTTGTTGTCGAGTTATACAAACAAATGAAAGGGAAAGATATTACTTGCAACTGTCCTTTAGTTAGCAGAAAACTAATAATTTTCGCTGGATGTTACTCGCGGATGTTTTGTGTAAATTAGATTTGCATTTTCGAGATCTTAAGAATTTTAGGTGGCGTTTGGCCTTCTTGCGAAGAAATACTTTTCCTCATCATTAAATACTTGTGATTTGCTACTTTGTCACTGCTTCTTTGTGTTTTTATCATGTTCTATTTTGGTTTTCCGATAGTTGTAATATAATTTTTCAAAAAAAACCTCGATGATAACACGCAGTACAGATATGGATTTGACAAGAGGTGCATTAGATACAAATATGGGCGCTGTGGTGACATCATCCTTTTTAGTCGATGATATACTGAATCGTCGACAAGAGACTAGTGATGTCTTTGAAAATCGTGTGGCAGTAACTGTTAGTTTTAATTCGCCAGGGTTGAACTTTTGTTCGTCGGCGGCTCCACTGTATAGTTTCGGAGATCGCCGGGAAGCGAAGAGTTACTACAATCGATTGGGCGAGGAAACGTTCACGAGATCTCGACAGCTTCATTCGTCTTACGACCAAAGAGATCCTGCATTTAGTTTCGATATTAAGGAAAACGTCTCAACCCAATCACGGCGTGAATTCGAAGAGCTGAGTTGTATGGTTGCCGAAGCTGAACGAAAAGCCCAAACACATGTCCATCAAGGTTTTAGTCATTCAAACGAACATAGTAAGAAGTTTACGTCTTTCTGGAGGGTTAGCGAGGCATTTCTTTATTTTCATGTTGAGTGCGCACATCCTCATATCCGAGATATTAAGTAGCATTTCCGCATGGTGTGGCAAAAATTTGGCTCTGAAACGATTAATATGCGTTTATTTACGCAAGCAGCAAACTTTCAACCTAGAGTTTATCGCGATTTAGGCGTTTTCAGTCCACCATATGGGGGAATATAAATTGATTTCATTTCCATTAATCTAAAAATTGTATGTTTGCCACTTAAAAATCTGCATAATGTAAAGTACTTCTGATTAATTACGGAGCCATGTTAACGGCAAAATTTTAAACAGATCGGAAATGCAGTTGTTTTTCATCAATTCAAAAACATAAAGTGTTTAAATAAGGAGTGATTGCCATACAAGGTGCATGAATCACCATCTTTTTTGTGATAGCTTGCTATTTTGACAGGAATTCTTTTCTTATTTATTTTATCATAATACTATTTATATCTTAAGTAAATTCACTTGTTTGCCTGACGCGTGTTAGTTGTTTACTTCATTTACTTGTCTGAGTAAACAAGAAATTCGTTCTAAACGTGAAGTTTACTTACAGCTGTGGAAGTGTTGTCCTTAAAAAACAAAAACGTAAAAACTAAACTAATATAGTGAAGAAAATAATAATTTCACGTATTAGGAGTTTGTTAATTTTCTGTATTTTATTTGTAAACCGCCTTACAAATGGAAACCACCATTGGTTGTATGCTAAGGGAATCAAGGACGTAGAATTAGGGCCAACCCCACCCCACCCCCCCAAAAAACTTTTTTGTCAATTAGGAGAAATTTGTTTGCCTTTCCTAATAATTGAAAATCATGTTGAAATTATAGATTTTGAGTGCTTTTATAGGCAATCTAGAGGTAGTATTTTTCAAAAATTTTCTTGTCGCATCGGCCCCAACCATGGTGGGGCCTCTTTCGATAATACAGATTTATTGAGCCCCATAAACTCAAAATGTTTTGCTATGTCCCTGGGAATAAACAACGATAAGGCTCTGCTAATAGCAATCTAGCATCTCCAGAAAAAACACGTCATTAATCTAAATATCAAAAGAATGTCATTTTTGTAACTCAAAATAAAGTGTCATTTTTAAATGAACATGTTACAAGAACTTATTTACACTGCAATACTTTGTGAATTTTGGAGAGCTTAAGTTTTGTTCTCTTAACAAGAATACCTGTTTAAAAAATAAATCCGAAAAAGTTCGTGTCGTAGTGCTTTTATGGGTAGTGTTAATTTGTTTTTGATAAGCATTTTTCTCTTGTTTTAGTTGTTAACCTTAGATTTGCAAATGATGTCACAACATGGTATGAAAAATTTCAAGGAAAGTTTTTCAGATGAAAAAATGACTGCTAGTAGACTAGCAGTCTAATAGTTTATATAAAAAAAATTTACAAAAAACTCGAGTCTTAGATTTGCCCAAGATTTATGAACAGAATTTGGCCAAAACAATTCGTGAAAATACTCCTATCTTTGTAATCAAAAATTAAGAACAATCGGTGCTTGAATTTTTTTAAAAAATAACAACAATTTAAGATGTGAACCACCAAAAACATTTTGGTGGTGACATAAAGTCAAACAGTAGTTTAGTTGACAATTGTGTGATTCAGAACACTAATAACTGTATAAATATGATTTAATGAATAAGTACCAAGATAGGCTATAAAAACCATGAAAAAAGTAATAGATGGCCTCCTTTCGAATTTTACTGATCCTTATATATAAAAAAGGTTTTGTATAGCTGTGATATTTTTTCTTCAGAGATTATTAACAACTGTTTTTTTTTATTATTATTTCCAAACTGACCATTGGGATATCCCAGATAAATTAATAGAGTGCACTTGCTACGGAGAAGCCATTATAGGTAATATTACAGACTATCCTCGAGCATTTTTCCCTTTGAGCATTTCTGTAATCATTTTCAGTTTTTCTTTAATTAGTTCCAAGAGAGTGATTAATGTTGGCTTAAAGAATTTTTGAAATTAATTACACAATCATTTGCATTAAAGCGAGATCAGACATGTTAGTTAAACGATAAGACAATGTTCAAACAGTAAAAAAAAAAGTTTGTACCTAAATAACAGAGAAGTTATCGTTGAGACAATGGGTTCGCGTGAGGAATTTACTAAATTAGTAAAATTCAATTTAATTCTTTGGTTTATGTTTATTTATAGAATTTGTTTACTATTGTTTATTTAGTATAATTTGCTAAAGAAAAGGGATTAATGAAAAACTTGGCACAGACACAAGTGAGAATTAATAAGGATTAACGAAAAAGAATAAAATCAATGTTGATAAAATATCGTTGAATAAAGAATCTGTTACTTTCTTGCATTTAAACTATATTGTTTAAGTTGCATATGCACCTAACAGGTCTAACAATTTATAAATTTGGGCCTATGTGTGTTTATGATTTGTTTACTAGACAGTTTGCATATTTTTGGTTCCTTTAATAGATAAGTCCGTCTTATTAACCCTGATTAGTCCTGAAGTGTGTCTAAAGTGTTTATATTGCATCTTTTCTTCAAATAATTCCACGACGTTACTTGGCGGCACTTTTTAATTTTGGTGAAAATTTCTCACGCAGATGAGGTCGAATTATTGCAAAAACACACAAGATAATTGCAAAAACACACAAGATATTGTTTTTCTTGAAGGTTTTGGTTATTTTCATTACAATCTCGCCGCCAGGATTAAAATTTTAGAGAATGCGACACTCTGTTTACTTATGGTTAGCTTCGTATTTTGTTTATGGCGTTTTCACATAGAACTCAACAATGCTGAATCGAAGAAAGCGACTTTGTACAAATTCTTTTCACAATCGTAAACAAGGAACTGCTTGTAAAAAACAACCACCGCACGAGAACAAAAGCATCAATTGTCATCCCTAACTATGAAAGTTCATAACATGTTTCAGAAACTACAGAAAGTTCAAGACATGTTTCTCTTGATGCATGAAAACCTAAGCAAATCAATAAACATTATAATGCTGTTATTAATATTTTGATATGAAGTAACTGAAATAATGGGTCGCGTTCTTAGCCATATAGTTATAATGTTTTCTATTGCTACGCTGTTATGAATTTTTTCCGAACACTTTACTGTTGGTGAGGATGTGCTTTGCTCCTACATCTTTTCTCAAGGATGTTGCTAAATAACGGTTTCAAAATAAACGCTTACTATGAGATAAGAATAACAATTAACGTCATAACCACCTATTGCGTGAAGGGAAAATAAGTGACCCGTGAAGTACAAAACAAGGAAAAAAACATTATCGTACTTAAGAAGAAAAAATGACGATGAATTGTTACTTCTCAATTGGTGACATGAAAACGTTTATTATTAAATCATGTCTTTTTTGTGGACTACTGTTTTTTCATTTTGACAATATTTTCATTTTTGTATTTTTATTTATTTTCTTAATTCACGCTATGAGAAAAATGTTGCTTAAGAATATCAAAAGCAAATTGGCTTCCAGTGTGGGAACCTTAATTACGCAGAACTTCGAAATTGAGAATTTCTAACTGACGTGGCTTGCCAACTTCTTTGTTATATATACATTAGTCTTCATGGAAACCTTTTACGTTTCCATAAAGTTATAATTTTTCTTGTTGTTTTGATTTCAACATTTGGGGTCATCATCTGAAACCAATTCTTCTTCCCTTCACTTAATTAATGTTGGTTTGGGTATTTCCATACTCTGGTATTGCATTTCCTGATCAAGCGTCATGTTGTAACCGACGAGACTCAAAATTAGCTGCTTCGTTTAATCTTATCGTAAATTGACGTCATTAATGCTGTGCATTTTTTTTATGTTGTACAGCAATGGGCACTTTACAAAAACATCACTTTGCAAAAATAAACCTTTGGTTCTAAACATTTCAAATCAAATGCATTTTAAGGACACTCGTCGCATTTTGAAGTGCTGTTCGGTTTTAGATGTGCCCTTGTAAACTGAACATTATGTATTGTCATGAATCAACAGTAAAAAAATAATTATTTCAATTGAAATTAGGATTTCTTATGGCTATGTTGATGCCTCACCTCCTGTTTAGTATATTTAGGATTATGTGACTTCTATAAATAAAATTTGACCCTTTTTTTATTTGACTTTAATGACATTTAACAAAAGTGTAAAACAGCAGTTTTTAAGGGTCATGAAAAAAGAATACAGGAAAAAATAATTGCTTTATTTTTATTTTTTACTATTTACAAAAACCATGGCTTAACAACAAATTCCCATCAGATTGCATTAAAATCTGTTTACAAGAAAGTTATTCTTGGCATATTATAGTGAATTGTTCCATGTAATATGATACACCTTTTAAGTGAATCACGATTCTTTTGTGGTTAAGGATGATAATATAAAACTGATGCTTGTATGTTTTGATATATCATTAGGCGAACCACTCAATAACGCGTTGACAACACAATCAGTGAAGTCAGAATTTAATACATCGACCGAAGACATGCATGCTACTGCCGAATCGTTGACACAACAAGTCTCAACTGCTGGTAAATCTGTACGGAAGAAGCCAAGGATATTATTCTCACAGTCTCAAGTTATGGAATTAGAGAAGAAATTTAAAGAACAAAAGTACCTGTCTGCATCAGAGAGGGACCAGATGGCCAGCAAGTTAAACTTAACCCCTACCCAGGTTAGTATTTACTTCAACTGAGATTCAAAATATGTTTCAGAAGAATATAAAAATTTTCAGTTCGTTCTTTCGGTAAGAGTAGACTTACTTCAATTATTTCAGATATATTTGAACGTTGAAGGATCTTTAAGAATCGATCAGTGATTTTTTGAAGCACAGTTACATCTTAGCTATAAAAAGTTACCTGATCGATGCTTTTCACAATTTTTAAGTATGCGTTCACATCTGTGACCTTTGATTAACTTGTTTTCCTTGAGAATTGGGAGTGGGCGACATAAAAGGTGGGCGGCAAAAAACACTACCTGGATTGAGAGCTATTTGCATACATTTTTAAAAACAAAAACAAGGCTATTGTATTGTTAAGATCACACAGTTAATGAGGTTAAAAGCTTTTTGTCACGTTAGCAAAACATTTAATTGAAAGGAAATGAATCATCACACATAGATTTGCCTTCAATTCTTCTAACGTTTATAAACGAGCCACTCTCATTCAATAAAAATGAAGAAAATACTTCATTATCGAACACTCTCTACGATATAATGTGTAAAACCTTTTTCGGGGAAAAAAATACTTTTTCCATATTTTGATCGTTAAGATGAAAAGCTGACTCATCATTTTCCAATTTTTAGGTAAAGATTTGGTTTCAGAACAAACGATACAAATGTAAAAAGCAGACTCTTGAAAACCGATCGCGTCCACCACCGTATGACTGGCTACATTTTCAACCCAGGCAAGTTCCCGTGCTGGTTCATAACGGACAGACTCCCGGCTGCCTTTCATACTGTGGCAATCGGTCTGGGTATATGCCATCTACGTCACCAGTTGACATATCCTATCCACCTTTTTATCCTGACAGTTACAATACACAACACTACAACACGACTAATTATACCGGCGCATCAAACTACCAAAGTTCCTGGCCGTTTTATAAATGAATTCTGAAATAGATTCAAAACGCTTGCAGGGTATGGCGTGACGAGAAAGACACACTCATTGACCCATTCAAATCGCTAATGTGATTGGTCCATTGAGATGAGATGGATTATCATCAACTACATGAACAGCCAACAACCGACAGAACGAACAAATACAACAATTATACAGAAGCAGATATCCTGCAAAAAATGGGTCAAGATACCCCTCGTTAGCTTTCTCTTCACTTTCTTCATTTTTGTAAAAGAAAACTTATTTATTCAAACTCTGTAAGTATTATTTGATTGGAAATATTTGGAACAGAAAATTAATATTTCACGAAAAAAATTAGGAATTGGCCCCTAAAAACAATAGTGAGTCTTTATTGTACACAATTAAAGCGAAAAAAATAAAAAGGCTATTCATACCAATTGGAAGTATGAGGATTTGTATATATTTTAGGATGCACAAGAAAACGTTGTATATAAAAAAAACCCCAGGCTGTTGTACATTTTACAAAATGCATTTTTCAATATTATTATGTTTAGAGATAACCTTGTTATTAGTATTTTTCAGATATTTTATAATATAGATAGACAATGGTTAGAAGAAAGAAATTTTTATGGTAAAAACTTTAGTAGGAGTGTTTTCTTCTGACTTACATAAAATTCTCTTATTGTTGAAATGGTGGTGACCCATCTGTGTATGTCGATACACGAAAACCTGCTATGGTATGTTGATAACCAGCTACGAAAAGTCAATGAAACGTTAAATCATATGATACCCAAATCATACCCAAACCCCCATGTTCTCTCGCTGTATCCTTCTTCATAGAAGATGCATTGCCATTAAGAACTATCTGATTTAATAAAACTTTTTGAAACACACATTGACGTGTTGGACACTTTACACTACATTTATATTCCCTTTCCATGTTTACATTTGACAAAACACTAAACATCGCTATGGATTCATCTCAGAAAACTTTCTATGCCTTCAGCTAATTAATCCTTTATCGTTCTGAAAATTAAATTGAAAGCTTTTGGGGGATAAAATTCTGAATTTCTCATATGTTTCAAGCAAAACCACATGACTTTTTTCTTGAGTTCTGTGAACTTGGGGCATCATAAAACGACTGGGTTACGTAACAATGGTTCAAAATGAGTATTGAAGAGCATTGAACTGCATTAAGTGGTATTCTTTATGATTGCTGATTGCAAAGGCTTTTATTTTGCCTGATCTGGAAATGGATACAAGCACTTATGCTTTTAAAACGCTTGTTAAAGGAGTAATATTAAAATGATTTTTTTATCTGATTTTTTTTGTCTGAACTACAACGGACGTTGATGGACAATGTAGGAACGTGAGATAAACATGGACTTCATGCAGTTACCGCAATCAGTCTGGCATTGCGACTACCAAATGTCTCCACAAACGAGCAAGATCTTACATGAAATTGAAACTTAGCATTTTTCAGGTCAAAACAATTCAAAAAAAACTGTCTGTTAACATTTTTTGGCGAGTAATTTACAAAAAAACAAAACAAACAAAAAAAATTCTACTTTACTTGAAAGGAGAGGATTTATTATAATTTTTGCAAGAAGGGCGTTAATATAATTACGAACGAAGCACTCATGTCTTTTTTCGTATCTTGAATGATAATAACATTATGGAATAACGAATGGACTTATATAGGTATCTGTATGATCCTGGCTGTTCGAGTTAAAATAAATGTGCGGGAAAAATAAAACGGCGTGTAATTTTTTTCTGCGTCAACACTGAGTAAACAAAGAGAGAAATTCGATTCAAAAAAATATTTAATCAAAATTTACAAAATTACCGAAGATTTAAATAGTAGGCGTGTTTGAAGTGGCTAGCGTTTGTTGCCACTAAATACTTGTATTTCTTTAACATAAACAACAACAACACGTATCATGCTGCTTCTTCTGTGGTCAAACTTGGCATGATCGTTATTATAGAGCATATAGGGCATAAACTTCCCTGTTGTTAAACACTGCATTTTGAACTTTCGTTGAAGTTCCAGCCGTTTTACTGGCGTCCGCTCGAAGTGCATAATTTACTATTCGTTTTAAAGAAAGAACTACTGTTTCCAGAAGCCAGCCTATGCGCTGCAGCCGCACTTAAATGCGTCATTTGTTTCATAATGTATTCATAGACTTAGGCGGATAGCCAATAGTCAGATATTTTCCAAAGAATATCACTGTTCTTATTTGTATATTTCACACCTATCATTACACAAAATATTCAAAGAATCATAACTATTTGCTGTTTTATCTAAAAAATACCGTTAAAGAAACATTTATTCAATTTATCTGAGTATTAGAACAATTTTGTAATGGACACATGCGCACTATAATATTCAAGCCCAACCCGTTTTCACCGAAAATACCCATTTAAAAATCGCTCTTTAAAGTTTGTTTGTTTGTTTAGAAGATTTTGCGTAAATGTGTATTTGTAAGCCTTTCTTTAACAAAATGAAGTATACGGACTTCAAATTCTCATGAACACAAGACTGTTTTTGATGAGTGTATGTTTTGGACTCAATTCGCTGTTGGAATAAGAGATGAAAAACAAGTCTTGAAAGAAGCGTCTAGAATTTTATGAGAGCCTTGGTGAGCCACAAAACAGTTTCACGTCAAGATTACGTCTTAATATTTCAAAGAAAATGGAAAGTTCTGTTTGCTTATCTTTTGTTTATTTGTTTCCCTTCTTGTTTTTGTTTGTTTGTTTAATTTCAAAGTGCATTTCGTTGTCGAAATTAGATGGCGTTTTACCCTTAGACTATTTCGAAATTTTCATTTAGACAATCTCGCTAAAAATAAACAAAATTTGGTAAAAACTGTTTCAAAATGCTTTGTCCTAAAATAAGGTTTCGGCTTTCAGACTAACACCTATCTATAGTTCAATCCCAGATATTTGTCAGCAACTTGGAAAGCTTTAACTTATTTCAAGTTTTCAACAATAACAACACATACATAAAAAAGCCAACAGAGGAAGACATAGTGGTTCCACGTTATAACAGACTATTTTTTTTTTGTTTGTCCTTCTAAATACGTCATCAAAAAACCTCGAGACGCGAAAAGATACAGACGTAGTATTGAATTGTTTTAAAAAATTCATAAATGCTATTTTCCGAAAGCTGTGAATTAACACGTGAAGATATAAATAATCTAATTGACGTTTTAGAAAAGATTAGCATCATTCCATTTCATCTTTGTGTACACAATGGTGGGCGTTACACTTCCGCTGGCGCACCAACAACGCCAATAAAGGAATGTCAATTGTTTATAAAAACCACTGGCAAACATGGCAACCATCTTAAGGAAGTTCTAAAATTGTTGGGATTTTTTTCTATACATGGTGAGAGAATAACATCTCTATTGATGACGAGAGTACAAACTAAGTACATTTTGAACCACGATCTGAATGAAACATCTATAGTAAATGTCATTCATGTATGCCACTCATTAATACCACTCACGTATTAAAAACATTACATGTAGTTCGAAAGATTAACATCTATATTTACAAGCAAAATTTTTTTCGGGTACATGATAAAACCAAAAAAAAAAAAATTATAAACTTTTTTTCACTTCTGATTATAACTGCAAACTTCTTGAATCCTTGTTTTTGTAGTCATGGCAACACAAAAAAATGGGTAAAAGACCGTTTAAAGTCACGTTGCGGAATAAATATTTACATTAAAGAACAAAAGCCTTTAGAATATTTTATGACATCGTGTCGTCACGTATGTTATTTACATTGCAGCTTTGAAAGCTAATCACAACTTTACATACCAAATTATCCGGATATTGCAACGCAATCTTATAATATCACAAACAAACTGCTTATCGTGTCACGTGCCAGCTTGTCTTCTACAGTAATCAAATCTTTTATGAGAAAAGTCATTCTGAAAATATTGAAATAAACCCTCTGATAATAATTTTTGCATTTTATCACTCATCATAGCCATCATTATGGAACTGTCAATTGGTAAATCCCCTTGTCCACTTACCTCTATTATGAGGAACTGAGAAATGAACTTCGATGGTTATTCAAATTTGCAAGGGATAGTTTCGTTTTGATATGGAGTGAAGTGACAGTAATTGTAATTAGTAGAAAAGTAGACGCTAGAGGGTAGAACAAAACTAAACAGAAATAAACTAACTTTTAGGTTTGATTGACCAGTTAAAGATCTTAAAAACACTTTATGGAGCCCTTATTGTCGCACAGCTATTGAAAACCCTGGCAACTGTGGATATGTTATGATTGGTGAGAACATAAGTTCCGTTGCTTGGGAGACTTGGAAAAAGACCAAATGACCAAATTTTCACTAATCAAAAATCCTGCGCATAAGCAAAAACATAACGTCGAGTGACATCATAAGTATCGTGCATATTTTAAGCATCGATTGATCTTGACAGAAAGATCAACGCTCGGCGTGCAAGAAAAAATTGAAAAGTTTTGAAAGTTGTTTTGATACACCAAAGTTTGCTGTCACAACTCTAACTAATGAACGATTTTCAATCATTTTCAATCATTTTCAATTATTTTCAATTATTTTCAATGATTTCCACTCTAACTCACTACTTCGCACCAAAAAAAGCTAGCTACCGTTGTGAATGGGAATTGATCGATAGCCACCTGTCAGTTTTTCAATCATATTATCAGATGTTTTTTTACAATCTTACAGTTTTATTGTTTTATCGAACACAGCAAGAATCACGACAGGGTTTACATTCCTAGTACTATCAAAACGAGCTATTACATTACAGCTTAGAAAAAGTGTTATTGAAAGAGTTTTATGTCATAGAAAAATGTTATTGAAGCGTCAAGCTGATACCAAAGATTGACTGACAATATCCTGTGTTGTTTGTGGAGTGGGTAAAAGAAACTACAATGGCCAGTTTGTGCTTGTTATTTGCATTTTTGTATCACAATGCGTCTTTTTTAATCCGCTTAAGCGATGTTTTAGGTAACTTTGCAGTTACTTCAGTCATACGCCACCGCTCATATGTATTTGACTCCGTGAATAGTGGAGTCATCTTGATTACGTTAGAAGTTTATGCAAGTGTTTTGTTCAAGTACATACATCGGGGAAAATTTTCGGTGGGGAAAATTTTAGTCGGGGAAAATTTTAGTCAATCGTAATTATTTTCGTCACTTTTCCCCGACAAAAAATTTTCCTTAGCTTTTATGAAAAAAATACCATTTTCAAAAATACTAGACGTAATATAATTTCGAGATCAATATTTCATTCGCTATCAGAATCGCCTATAACTACAGGTATTTCTCCAGATAAATCCATTTCAGTCTCATCATTGCAATCATCATCGGTTGAGTCTCGAGGTTCTCCTCCATATTGTAAGTTTGTCATTATACATCATGATTTAACAACAGTAGCCATAAATCAAAAAGCGAAAAGGATTGTTTCAAATTGCTTCAACACATGGTACACAGAAGTGAGCAAAGAATTAACAAACAGAAAAGCTGCGGCAGATGTGAAAGTTCCACTGAAACTGAGTGACTTAAAACATCTGCGTGTCAAATAGATTGTTGACATTGTTGAACGAGTCTATCATTAAAGGCTTCGAAAAAGCCGGCACACTTGAAGTATGGTGCAAGAGGTTTATGCAAGATGCGAAAACCCGTTTGATGAAAAACGATAAATACTATTTTGGACTATCGTCTTGTAATAAAACTCTTTCTAGTGAGAGAAAATATTAAGTCATGTCTATAATCATTTTTCACTTGTTTTTGGCTAAACTACTCCATTCTACTAATTTCGTATTGTTGACATCTTTGAAATTGGTAGTTCTTCGGGTGAAATTATTCGTCATGGCAAAATTATTCATCGGGGAAAATTTTAGTCGGGGAAAATTTTAGTCGGGAAAGGTTTTCGTCAAACACCAAAATTTTCGTCATTTTTTCCCAACGAAGTTTTCCAGAATTTCAAATGAAGAAAAAATAATCCATACTCTAAACGTTAGACAGTTTATGAGTGAATAAGTGACAGACAAATTACAATCCTTTGGCAGCCATATTTTCTTGCACGGAGAGGCTAATATCTCGCTTGCATTTACAAATTCTTTTTTTTGAAACACGTTTACATGGAAATTGAGCCACCCTTCCTTTCAGATTGGAACGAGTAAAATGAGTTAATTTCATATGCAGTGCACATGCGCAATGAGCTGTCAGATCGATTAATCTAATCTCTAATCGCTTTGCAGAAACTTTTCCGCTGGCGTTTAATATCTCCTAAATACATCATACCACAATACAATGCTATATTGACATATAGTTCATCTAACAATTTGAAAGCATCAAAACTTCATATGGTGTAAACCTTGTAAAATTTGTTTGGGTTAGTGAGGTTTAGGTTCAGGCTATGCCTCGTTCTTTCATACTATTTTAAGAAGCTTTTAACTGAGAAGTTTGATGTTTTCAAATTGTTAGATGGGTACTCTCTTACTTGCTTTTGGATGACTGGTAAATACCTTAAGGGAAGAAATTTGCGGATTGCTTCAAAAACCGCCAAAATCCGCCAATGTTTCTTCTCGCCAAAAATAATTATTTTTGGAATCCGCCAAAATTAATTCTCGCCAAATTTGATTTAAATGCTCGTCCGCCAAAATTAATTCCCGCCAAATTTGATTATTTTCGTAAACCGCCAATTTATTTTTCAAAAGGAATTAAAAGGTATAAAATGCTAGAATTTCAGCATTACACATCATTATTTCATTTTAAATCAATCCGTACTAACGATTGTTGGTCTCTTCTGAGCCTTCCTTTTTTTTGCTGGCTCTCTCTGAACTGGTGAGAAAAAGGTTCTGATGTCTTTAATTCCAATTCTTTTCTTGCCGAGATCTGATGTTTTAGATGATTTCGTCAACGTGCAAGACAATGACGACTATGGTTGCTCAAATGTAGCAATATTCAATGAAGTATTTTATATTTTCAATCATACAATATTATCTATCGAATTGAAATATTCGGTGAGATTTATTAATATACTATATTTATAATGCTCGTTATAAGTTATTATATGTTCACGATATTTTATCAGGTTTGTGACTTCTTATATATGCAATGGATTGAAATAATATTCAACCACACAATATATGGTCAACGAAATACTAGTTTGTAATCTGGTCTGGAAATTGAACAGGTAATATCGTTTGGCTTAATTTTCGCGGGAACTAGAAAAAAATATGGCGGCAGCTACTGTAAACATCATTCATAGAGATCCATCCACTATTCAGGAATTTTTCCATCAAATAGCCCTTTTAGTAAATCGTATTGGGCAAAAGGATTATTCTTTGGATGAGTTAAGTGTGTTCTCAGTGGTTCTGGACAAAATGATCGTCACGCTACTTGCTTTTCAACAGGACTATTACCAATCAGCTAGTCTGCTTTCTCTTCTAATGAAGCGTTTGAAAATATTCGCAGAGGAAATAAAAAGAAAAAGCTGGCCTTAAAACACGACTGGCAGCTATTTGTTGATTTGAGCTGAAGTTTGACAAGATTCGTCCTGCTAGGATGACCTGCACGATTTTAGATTTCGAGGACCAGACAGTTTAAAACACAGACTATACAACGCAAGGTTATTATATAAGTAGTTACTATAAAAATTATGATTTAAATGGAATATGGTATATTGAACACAAAGACATTTTGCTGAACATATTAAATACATATTTCATTGAATATGTTCGATTTTTTATTGAATATGTAATGTGTCGTTGAACATAAATATAGTATCACTGAACAATACGAATTATTAATCTATAATATAATGTTTCATTGAATATATATAATGTGTTGGTTGAATATATATAATGTGTTGGTTGAATATATATAGTATATCACAAACATTATATGATGTTATTGAATATTGCTACATTTGAGCAACCATAGACGACGACGAAAAATCAGAGTGGCAAGATGATAACATGACTTTGCACGAAACGCTTTCGATTTTATATTATAAATTACTATAATAAAAACTGTTTTTGTTTTTCGAAAAAACGATCCATATGTTGGACTTTCCTCTTCTCATTTAAATATTTTGTCTCTTTATTCTATCGAACCACTTAATTGAAAATTGATTATTGGGGGCATCCGCCAAAATTAATTCCCGGTAAATATAAAAATTTTCCTTAACCGCCAAAATAAATTCCCGCCAAATTTATTTTTTTTCTCGATCCGCCAATATAAACTCCGCCAAATTGCGTCGGAATTGGCGGATGAGCTCATCCGCCAAAATTTCTTCCCGCTAAAATTTCTTCCCTTGTTCTGAGAATGTTCGCTTTGTTCGCAAAAACTTGTTTTTAATGATTTTTTGCAATGCATTGTGGTAGTTGTATGAAGTATTTAGGAGATGACAACATTCTGGACATGGCGAATTAGTGTCGGCAAAGTGAACCAGCCCAAAGAATAAGGGGAAGATCGCCTCTATAGAAATAACAAATATTTTACGAATGTTTAAACATAAACAAATTCGGAAGCAGAATATCAGTGGGACAAGAATATTAGGAGAAATGTGACATATGCCATATTAAATATTCGACACTTTGGATGAACATATTTATTTCCGCGTGGACATGATTAAAAATAATTACATTACAAAATAAAAAAGAAAAATATTACATTGACATATAAAAACATCCTAAATGATCATTCTCTAAAAATACTTTCCAATTACTGAAATACCTTTACGCGGAATACCACGAGTTTCCAAGCGTGCCGTTGTAGTGGATTATTTTTACTCACTGGGAAAAATGACTCCCCCAGGTAAAATAAACTAGGAAATAATGACTCCCCTAGAGTAGAAATTTCCTAGGAAATAATGACTTCCCATCATTTCGGATTGAAAAATGTCAGGGAGTCAAAATAAGTTAGTTAATCTTAAGTTGAGAATAAGGTATTCGGTAAAGGAATGAGTAGACAAAATTCAAATTTTTTAAAGTCTCGAGGTCCAAGGAATGATCATATGAATTTTAAAAGTTTTTAAGCAACATTTAGAGGGGAGTCATTTTAAACCAGGGGAGTCAGGATTTCCTAGGAAATACTAACTCTAGGGAGTCATAATTTACTAGTTTATATTAACTGGGGGAATTATAATCAACTAGTTTATTTTGATGCGGGAGTGACTATAAACTAGTTTATTATGACTGGGGAGTCATTATTTAGGGGAGTTAAAATTTGCTGTGACACCGTAAAGAACATACCGTTTCATCTAAAAAGGCGCTACAAGATATTGAGAGTATGAATTTATCTCTTTAGGCGCGAATCTTCAGTTGGTGGAAGATGTAAGGGTGGAAAATTTTTCTGTAATCTCATTGGCTCACACAGCCGCGTAATTTTGACAGAACCAATGAGGTTACGTGAAATTCATCCGCCGCGCCGATTGCGTAAAATCGTTCAGAGTAATTTCTGGAAAGCGGACACCATTTGCATTGAAAATAAAAATAGAGTTTAATATACAAAAAACTTTGAGCATCCAATGGAGAAAGGTGCCGCTTTCTAGGACTTCGCTATTCGATTTATTATCAGGAGCACTGCAATATTCAGAGCGTTACTTAAACTTATTTTGAGATTTTCTGAGAAACATTGCCTTGGAAAATGTTTTACATTTTATTTTATGAAAAAGTTTTTGTGAAAAACTGGATCATGAACTGTGGAGCTGAGATAAACATGCCTGCAACAAAAAAGCAACAAATAATAATAATAAATAAGGGCTCCACAAACAAATTATACAGAGGAAACCGAGAAAAATTATCGAAACATTATGATTATTTGGAGATGAAGTCGTTAAGGAAACTGATCCATTTCCCAGTGAGTTTCTTAAACCTAAATATGTGCTTTATACTTCTTTGCGATGCTGTTCAGATATCTCATATGCCTCCAAGGCAACGCAAGGCTTTTATCCACGTCTGTCCACGTCAAATTAAATTGCTGCGTTAGCCCCTAAAATAACAATAGTTTACGGTCAAAGTTTAAAAATTCAGTGCTCACCATACCAATACAATTCTCTGATCATTTCCTATGAATCAAAATTATAAAAACGTGTTTGAATGGCCACACCAGAGAGAGGACAATTCTAAAAGCCTTGATAGCACGAAGTACATAACATCTCAAACATTGCGATAACCGCACAAGAACACTCACACTCCATACTCCAGTTACATGACTATCGTGAAAATTATCAAATAAGCACCTACTAGTTCCACCTTAAAAACGGGAGCTTATTCGAAATTTTAAGAGATAAGTTTTAGACTCGAGAATGTCGAGTCTTTCGAAATCCCAATTTTGCTTTCTTGTGTTCGTTTGAATTGTTTTGACATCCAGAAAAAAAACACAAATAAGCGCCCCGCTTCAATACCGTCTTTTTGAGGCTCAAAAATTTAATAGACGCAAAAGGTACTTATTCGAGGAAGTACGGCATATATGTGGAGTATATTGGTTTCATAAGGTTCCTAAAAAGGATAAAGAATTGACCATACACTTTCTAAGTACTTTGATACGTATTCTCCGATTTCATCATGGAACGCCAGAACCGTCGTTTCCACCCACGCGTTGTCGGTATTTCTGGGATCGTCCACATTACCACAAAATATCTGATATGGAATAAACAAACATTATGTTGATTCCCTGTCACGATTAAGTTTCTTGATTAGAAAGACAACTTACCTCTTCACCATTGAGGATCATTTGATCGATATTCGAGTTATACCATTCAATTCTGCTTTTACTCAACCATAAACTAGGATCATCCAGGCTGTCAGAATCGAAAAAATTATGAAATATCAACGGTAGAAGCTTCGGGATCATATCTTTGCCACAAAGTCTAGTACTTGGAGGTCCCTAAAAACAAAAGCCTTTTCTTTGAAGTGTTCATTACAAGCAGACATTAAAATACGATCATACAACTTCCCATCAAAGCAAATCTACTGAGCAATCCATTTTGATGAACTCACCGAAGGTATTGTATACTTGGAGAGGTGCGGATTATATACAACCAACACTTGTAACATACCAAGATCGTTCGAATCCGTCTCAATTCCCATAAGTCCAGGTTTGAACCTTAGAAGAAACTTTGTCATTTATTAATAATGAAATAATGAAAAATGAAATTATACCCAGATAAGCATTCATGGTGAGAAGTCCTCAGTTCCTACCTAGTCAATATAGATTCTACAATCAGATTAGGTCCATATTTCGGTAATAGTCCATTCCCAATAAACCCAGTCCTGCCATTTGGATTTCTAAAAGCAGCAAATTAAAAAATTTGATGGGGAATTATGTGGAATTCTATCGTCCCCAATACAACAAAAGCACCTGTGAAAAACACAATTAAATAATCGGTCGTACTTATCGCTAATGTTTTTATCGTCAACAGGGAAAAATTCCGGCAACGGTTTTGGATTGTAATTTTCACAGTCAGCCTATTAAGAAAACATTATCATTGTCAGTTTGAGATTACACTTTAGTTTGATGGAGGAAAGTAAAGATAAAGCTTACCGCCCATGGCTTTTGGTCTGGTGACACGTCAGTTCTCTTTACTGAAGTTAAAGGATAATAAAGGACTTTGGAATTGTAGCGAATTGCATCTTTACCTGTCAGTTTAATCTAAGAAAGGAAGATGAGTTTGGGAATGAATGAATGTTCTATGAATTAATTGTGGTTGGTGTTTTAAAGTGCTTGTAAGATGGAAAAAATCATTAGTGTTGATTGGTAGGTATGGTTATACACACAAGAATTAAAGAATTGTAATTTTGCATGCAACAGTCCATATTGTCACCAAATGCTCAATAAAGAAGACAACTTCTTGGAAGTATCTTTTGAATCTAAATCAAGCATTTCATATTTTGGGATAACAAATGAATTGTGGAGTTAGAGGAAACTTACAGGTATCTTGCACGGTCCTCCTTCATCATTTGAATCCATACTAAGGTAGAAACATTGTAATAATCTTAAGAACATTAGTAATTTCATCTTCCACACAAAGGACGAAGTGCCGCAGTTATACTTCTCATTTTGATCTTGCTGTTCTTGACTTTCTGTATATTCAACCAAGTAGCGCATCAGACCTTCCCTTTCAAACCCTTCCAGCTCATGTCTTTCGTCTGGAAAGAATTCTAAAACCGAAAATTATATTTCCATATTTAGGAAAAATGATTTATGCAGTTACTTTCATAAAAAATAAATTTTGGTATTAACCAAGATCTTCTTGGAAACTTTAAATAGTACAAACGTAGCCATCATAATCAATAAATGAAATAAAAAGACATGTCTATTATAAAAATAAATTTATAAGTTTTTCGAACTACTGTCCATTACCAGTGCTAAAGTAAAAGTAAATTTTAAAAGTAAATTTTACTTTAGCACTGACGATGAACAAGTAGTCTGAAAAGCTTTTGCTGATCTTACATATAAATTTATTTATATAAATTTGTATGTGTCTTTTTATTTCATATATAAAGAATAGACAACTTTATCATACCTTTTTCTTCCTGTCTTTCTGTATGGCAACAAAAACATTTCTTGTAAAAATGCTTCGTCAAAATAACCAAATTTGTAATGGCTGATAAAGGCAACGGCAACAAAGACTTGTGTTCGTATTCTTCGATCAAGAAGTAACGGTTGAACTTCCAAGTCTTCTCTGATGTTGCTTGTACACTGTCGTATATGGAGCTGAAATCGTGATGAGAAGAATATTGAGACTTTAAAAAACGTTGTAGAAGTCGATCAAATGACATGGTCTGTTGCGAGTCCGTCTAGCTTAGCAAATACTTTGATGAAACTTCATGTACTTCTATATTTTTTTCTGTCTGCTCAATGAAACATTAACAATTATATTACGCTACACATGCTATTAGAGACAGAATTACCTGAAACGAGCGATTAATAAATTGATCAACATAACAGTAGCTAGTAGCATATATGCAGCCATGCACACTTTAGCTGCCGGTTCAGCAACCTTCACATAGTTCATGGAGAATACAGTTAAATTGCTTGGAACTAAAACAGAAGAACACAGCTAAGTGCTGGACCAGAAATCTGCTTTTACGCTGAACAGACTCCATGCTTACTGCCGTGTTTGACATCCTCCATCGAGTTTGCATGCATCTGGTTGTATGGTACAGACAGAACGGTTGTAAAAACACTTCCAACAGAATCATTGTTTGGAAACAAGATAGCAAATCTTGCTACACCGTACGCTAACAGAAATATCGTTAGGACAAAGGCAAAGTAAACTAAATCCAGTGTCTAAATCAAATAGGAAATGTTTCGTCAACAAAGTGTTTTTGAGCATAAAAAAAACAGCAGCCAAAAATGGTTTGAAGTTAACCGGATTTCTAAACACTCTTACCATTCGATGTATCATTTCTACGTAAGGTCCAAGATGTTTGCTGATGGAAAACATATGTAGAAGACGTAAAATCCATAAAAAAATATCAATCGCATAGAATACACGAGCCTCCATCACCATATTTTCCTTTACACGCAAAATTAAAGCAATGATAAAGAACAACAATGCAAACATATCCAAAATATTCCATTTTGATGACAAGTAGTGATTCAATTTTTGTCCTAATGTCCGTCCAACTGGTGATTGAATGATCTAAATTTGGAAAGACCTTCACCTTATTACTGAAGTGTCAATGAGAAAAGGAAACTCAATGCATGTCTCACCAGAAAAACAATAGTTTCTTATCATACCTTAAGGGGATTTTTTTTGCGTGGTCTAAATTTTGTGAGCCACGGTTTGAGAGGGTTTTGCGTGGATTAATTTTTGTGAGTCAGAGCTTCTCAAGGAAAATGTTTGGATTTATTTTTGCGAATGTGCACAAAGTGTAATGCGTGTATTCTATAATATAGCTTGGGTGCTTGATAAGTACGAGGAGTTAATATAGTTAATATACGAAAGGTACACAGAGCCAAAAAAGGAGCAAATAAAATCATAAAATTTTGTGTGGATTTATTTTTTCGAATTTGGCCAAAAGTCGCAACAATTAATCCACGCAAAAAAAAAAAAAAAAATCCCCTTAAGGTACATCATAAGAAGTAAATGTCATATCCAACAACGTTTTAAGTTATAGCAGCAATAAATGCCACACCAACAAAATTGGAATAGGACTGGCTGTATACTATTGTTTAACAAGCCTAACCATCAAAACACAATAACTCATGGGCCTGTAAGTATCATTAAAGGAACTTCAGGTAGGTATATTTCCTAATAATTACCTGTTAGACATTATGGTTAGACATTATGAGAAGTTCTAAATCTTTTCAGTGACATTCATTGCCAAGTTCAGGTTCTTTATTTTATTTATTGCGACATTTTGTTGCTTAATGTGAAATTGTAAAGCAAATTCCAACTAAAAGAAATCACCTGTCTTATTTCTTCCAATAAGAATGCAAACCAAAACGTCAATAAATAATACTCCAATCTTTTAAAATTCCTTTCCAACTTATGAGTAACTAGCCATGAAAACAATATCAAAAAAAAGCAATACGAAATCTAAAACAAACAAACAAGACATCAAAAGGTATCCTTAAAAAAAAGTGCACAGTTTCAAGTTAATGGTTTTGATTTCATGCTAATTTCCATGCTCGTAGCCAAAACGCAAATTAGTGTAAGACAGATGTAAGGCAATTTAAACTTTGCTTGACATTCATTGGAGATTACAAGATCATTTTCTATCCAATTGGCAACAACTGACCCTACTCACAAATATATATTGTAATGACAACTTTTACAACAAAACCTCTATACAAACATCCGTAAAGTACTTGAAATATTCCTTTAATATAATAAAAGTAATGGTTATGTTCAAGCTGCTCAAGCATTTCTTTAAGTTTCATTAAAGTAATAGTACGAGACTCACCAAGTTTCCAGTAAACTTTGTGATTGGAGCTTCATAAAAGTTTTTGCACTGATAGAATTTATGTGTAACCCATCCTTTGACCTTGTTTTTAATTCCAGGACTTTCTTTCTTTGTTATGCTGCATTTAAAACAGATTTTTCATGTAAATATCACTTCAAAATAATAAATTACAAAAAAGATCAAATCTACAAGATCAACTTACTCATGTCTTACACCATCAAACAGTTTGTTTTCAAGAATTTCTCGTTTCGTTCTGCCTTCCATTCTTGCAATTGCTTTTGTTTTGTAACTTGAGAGCATGAAGAAAGGAGGGATCAGACATGCTGCTACCTGTCATACAGAAAGTTCAAAATGAAATGAAAAATAAAATACTGATTCAAAGTATCTATAATATGATGTACGTCCCTCATGTCCTTACCTTGATTGTATGAAGAACCCTGGTATTTCCAGTGAATTTCAAATTGCCATGCCAAATCACGTCTGTTAACATGGCTTGACACGTATCATGTGAAATAAATTCAACATGCTCTGCTGATGCTGCTAGGCATATAAGGTTCTTTGATCCATAATCATCTGCTCGCTGTCGAAGAATGCGACCTGTTAACAGTTCCTGTTTCAATGAATATGTATTCAGCAGTTTATAGGCTAACTCTTTGAAATGTCTAAATTAAAATCAATATAACATATATCCTTGACTATTTGAAAATAACAGATTTTTACGAATCCATATCACACTGAATCTGACAAATATTATTTGCGTGTTTTTAATATTCCTTCAATTCTTTACCGGCTCAAAGTTTCCTGAATAATTTTCTAATCCAAATAGTGGATATACTAACCGTTCTTTTCTCATCAGACTGTCAACAAGATCTTTTTTTTGTGATTCTGTGTGTTTTCGATAGAATGTTCTCATTCGGTCATATATTTTGCATGCCAGTAAAACTTTAGCAAGTGCTCGTTCACCATGTTGCAAAAAGAGCATTGCCATCTCTCTCATGTTGCTCATTACAGCAAATAAAAACAAATTTTTGTAAATATCACTGGTAAATTCCTAAACAAGTTTAGAATTGGAGATCATAAAATAAATGCTTAACAGAATTTTTGCAGAAATGTAGCTATAACAAACCTTTTCATGTATGTCTGCAAACATAGTCAATGCCTTTAATATTAGTCCCTTACATTGATCAGAATTTTTCTAAATCATAAATTCATTATAGCACTTTGATAGTCATGTTTGACAATAGTGAAATTTTTTGTTTTATTAATCAAATTGAATCTACTCGTACCGCATCTTTCAACAGTAAGTGCAAAATATTCAAGTTAATTTTCGTGGATCTCTAAAAACAATGACTGGAATAAATTAAACCCTTATATTGATTTTCTTCATGCAATTTGAATTAGGATTTCATTATTTTCTTAAAAAATACTTAGGAGATTTTAAAGCCCATAAGCTACCCTTAAGTAAATGGAAGTAAATTTTGCAGCATTTGTCTAACTGAGAAATTTTTATTAGTCTTCACTTGGTTTCAACATGTTGCCATAAGACAAGAATCTATTGAACAATTTTTTAAAATACCACAACACCTTCCTAATCACCTTTTTTGCATGTATTGTGAGCAAGCAAAGATTTCTTAACCATTTCATTTATTATAAATCTGATGAGTTAATATCCTAACAAAGTGAAGTAATTTGTGATGATTTATTTCAACAGAAAACAAATACCTTTCGATACATTCTCACAAAATCACTGTCGGTTAATTTCAAACAGCCATAATTCAATTCCAAAACATCTTCAAGAAGAACTTGAACCACTTGAGGTTTGTTAGACATTATTGCTTCCAAAAGTAAGTTATTCAACTTCAAATTACCCTAGAATGTGGGTCAAAAATAATTTTTATATATAATATTTACTTTTCAAATATAGTTATTGCAAGTCAAGTCCAGCAAAAGCTAGACTATGTCTGAAAAAATTTTTTGATGTTGAATATCTGTTGAATAAATCACTTAACATTAGGATGAATTGAATTGTTGCATTAAATTTAATGCGGCAACATACAATAATGGCTTTCATATTCTTCCTAATTATCATAGGTGAAATTGATCTTACATCTGCACCAGAGAGACTTAATTTCTCCAGAAGAGTCTCAACAAAATCTGCACGGTTCCATTTAATAGCCAACATCAGTTGATCAAATATCTTTTTATTGTGACTGTGAAATGAATGGCTGTCTACAATGGAATAAATTTCAAATAAGATTTCAAATAGATTGTCAAAATGGAACAATCTCTGAAATCAAACATCTTCATACCACTGACTGTCTTGAAAAATGCATTCAAAATCATTTTATCTATGGATTTTCCAGTTTTATTTTGCAAACTAAATATGGAAATCTAAAACAATTCAAATAGACAATTAATTTGGATATGCGATGAGCTTATGAAGAAAGCAAGAAAAAGATTGTTAATATTACATGTTAATGATCAGAACCAAGTTTTACTGAGTCCAAATTTGTGTCATGCTTTTATATATAATCATCTTTTGGACTGTCTTATATCACTTACATATTTTGAATGCTTCATACACTCCATTATAATGTCATAGTATTTCGTTTTATCCTCCATTGTCAAATCTGGATACTCTTGACCAATCAATTCAATCAGTTTTTGGTGTTCTTCAATCTCAACTAGATTGCAGTCTTTTAATGGAGTTAATTCGCAAGCAAATGCAAACAAAGCTGCAGCTTGTGATGTTTCTTTGAATAAAATAACTGGGATCTTGTTTTCTATTGTCTCTCTTACATCTTCTATAACATGTGGTCCACCACCAACCACCAACTTGACTGTTGCAAGCTTCTTGGAAGATTCTATAATCACCAAAAAATATAGTAAAACAAAAACATGTAAAATAATAGCAATAACACAACCAATCCATAAATCCCATGCAAAACAACTTTCATCTTTTAAGGGTTTCCAAGATTTCAAATTAATGAAAACCAATTTGAAGCATTACCATTGTTTTGGTTGTTATCCTCTTCCAGATCTTGTGATGTTGACTTCACAGTTTCAGTAAAACTACTTTTGATGGCATTTTCCAATTTATGACGGAAACTCTTCTCTGTGGAATATTTTCCAATGGTGCCATCATCAACTAACAAAAAGTGTGAATGGCTTTGTTCTAGAAAGTACTTCTTTTTCATTTTCACATTAACATTGACTTTTTTATCATTTGTGCCATCACAAATAAGTCGTTTACGAATTGGTACAGCTCCCCATGGAACTATGCCAATGCATCGAACACTCCCGTAACGTTGCACATCACTAGATGTACTATCAAATTGACAAACATCGCGAAGTGCGTCACCAACAACTTTATGAATGCCCACATTTGTTCCACCTGTAAATACCCATGCATGTGTACTCAATGCAACCTAATGCAAATGAAACACATTAAAACAATGAAACTACTGAAAACTTGAAGTATAAGTTTATTACATGTTAGGCGGTTACCTTTCTCAGGCCTCTTTTAAACAGCTGCTCAAATTTTTCATTTTGAATGTAACCATCTGCAGATCCAATAACTGATATTAACAACTGGCTAGCATTACCAAATTCCCATTTGGTCCTCATGTAATTAACAACTTCTTGGACACATGATGTATCAGATAGGCGTAAATACTGTGTACAAAATTATAAAAATATATAATATTTTTAAAACTAATTTAAGTTACTAATTTTGTATGCAAATCTACTCCAAATCATACAGTTTTCCAATGCAATTATAATATTGAAATTAAGTAAGTGACCTGATCAATTTTTATTAATTGGTAACACAACCACTTATCACGGAATGACCCATATCATAATGCTGGTAGTAACAACAAAAAAAATTGCCTTACTTTTGCTTTTGTATTTTTGTCAGCTCCATAAAATGTTATTTCCCCAAATGCATTTGTGGGACTAGTATCAATACAAGTTTCTTTAGACCAGTCGACTTGTTCAGTTTCGTATCTCCATTCACCATTGATGAAACTTTTATGCTTATCTCTACCACAGTGACAACTATAAAAGTCAGCAAATTTGCAGATACACATTATTACAGTATTACAGGTAAAAACTTTTTACTGTGTCTAACTTGAAAAACGATGTGTACAAACCCCATGTTGAAAATAGGAGACATGAACAGAATTGCAGAATGATGAATGGAAAATATATATACTTGTGTTCTACTACTCAATAAACGGATAAAAAAGTGTGTGTGGTCATAACATCAGTTATCTCTCATCATATTCCCAAAATTATTGCATCTGACTGCAGATACAACATAAATGGTTCCCTGTGATCAAAAAAGTTCATTAAAATCATCGCTCTCTAAAATAAAAGTTGACACATGTCCACATACAGATAAGTGTATAAATATCCAGGAAAAAATGTTTTAAATTTTCAAAGATGTGTTCCTCTGCCTTAAATCTGACTGTCCAAAAGATGATAGAAAATGGGCTATTTAGAACTTTGCTAAAAGTAATCCCAAAGTATGCAATTATTGTAGTAGTTGTTGTATGTATTCAGGAGGTAATGGAATTATAGGAATGACCACTTGGTTGGAAATATAACTTTCTATGAAGTATCTTATTATAATAATCCCTGATTGTGCATCCTTCTTTTATTTTAGACAGTGATATATTTAATTAAGCTTTACGGTCAACGTAAAACCACGTAGAGGTGAGAGACACTTTTTCATAATTAGTATAATAGCATGTGGCATTTGACATCAGTTATTTATGATCACGGGAATCATTGCATTGCATCTCCAATCGAACTGGATGTTTTTTGGGAAATATCTAAATAAAGATAACTGACGTTTTTTAGTGTCCGCGATACCGGTGATAGGGTGACGCAACATTTGGGCCTAAATTTTATTTGGTACTGCGGTTATGACGTCATCAAAATCTTTGATCAGCGATATCTCTGCAATGGTTGGTTGTAGCAAAACAATCCCATACACTTTTTTGATCAGTTTTTCGAGCTCTACAACATAGGTACACTTTTGAGTTGAGATTTATTTTTTTGTCACAGGGTATGTACACGGAAATGGTGGATTTGACCTAATGTTTTCGAAGTTAAGTTCGGTAAAAAGTTTTTACTCGGGTTACTGGTAAACAAAATGCATTTCACAAAAAGTTGGTCAACTGATAAATGTAAGTTTCACTGCACACATGCATTTAAGTCACAGAAAAATAAACTTACCATCCATTATCAGAGACCTTAACATACTTCACACAAGATTTCTTACAAAATACGTTGGTATCAACTGTCTGTAATGACATAATAAGATTATAATATATAAAAATTTGTCCATGTTTATTTTCATTATATAATTATAATATTCAATATCAGAAAGCAAACTTACCATGCATAATAAAGGGACTTTATGAAAGAAGTCAACCAAACTCTAAAAATAATACACAAAAGCATTATCATTATCATTATTAAATAATTTTGTTATAATCCTCAAATATATATTTTTTAACTTTCAAAAAGAGCTTCCAGATGCTGAAGGCTAAGAAACTAAAACGGAAGTGCCAGACACCTGTAGAGAACATATAGAATAACATAGAGACCTTTCAAGATAATGCCAAGGCCCAAAGTAAGCTTGTTACAATGATTAGCACATCAGGGTGTATTCCTACCCATACTAGCAAGCTCAAAGGATTTCCTAACCCCTTCTTTTTTTGTCATACTTTTTGTCAAAATTTCTCTGGGCTCAAAAAGCCCAAAGAAGAAGGGCACTATTTCCTTTTTACATCCCTTTACCTACCACAAACATCTAACCATAACCTTATTCTTAATCATAATCCTAACTAATATCAGCTAGGTCCTAATAATTGAGTGTCAATAACATACATAATAAAAAGCATTTATTTGTGACATTTTTTTTTTTAGAAATTTAGCCTAGCTACATGTTTTTTTACTTGTTTGGTGTTTTTTTATAAGCAACACGTTTATAAGCAACACTAGCAAATTTTCTCAAAACGTTCAGCAATAGTACCACCAGAATCTTAGATAAACTATCAACACAAAATTTTGAAGAGATGGAGTCCAGCATAATTAACACACTTCTTAGAAATGTTACATTAGGTTACAGTACAGTACTAGACCTTGTTCTTAGATACTTTAATCAAACAAATTAAATGTATATAAGGTTTTTTGAGACTGGAAATATATATGTTTTTCTTTCAATTAATTTATTATTATATATTATTAATGAAATACAGATTCTCAGGCTAAAAGCCTCTATGAATCACTCAAAGAAGTGTCTATTTCACTCATAGTTCGATGATAGAATTTTGTAGGCTCGTTTTCCCAATGTCTATCCAAAGCCTTCTTGAATGAATACAATGTTTTAGCGTTGACAATATCTTTAGGCAGATCGTTCCAAATTTTTGAGGATAGAAAATGAAATGAGTTGGTTTGGATCCCACGTTTCCCGTCCTTTGGTGCCCTAACAGCTGGAAATCATGTTTTCGACTTTCTCATTTCCTTGGCTGGAATGTCTAAGTGTATCTGATCCTAGCCCTTACCCTAACTCTGACATCCTGGTGCGAAAAGGAAATAGCGTCGGCAAAGTTTCTTTATCATATAAAATGTTTGTACATTTCTATCATATCACCTCTTTTCTGACGGAATGCTGAGCAACAAATTTAAGCAACATTACTACCAACCGTTGACCTCGGTTACTCATAAAAGAAAACGTGTAGTACATATTTTTAAGACATCAGAAGATATAAAAAAAGGCTATATACTATTGTTGTTATTTTTTAGAATAATTGTTTTTATAAGAATCAAGAAGCTCAAATTCGACCAAATTGGTTCTTAATAAAAATTTCAAAAAGCCTTATAATCAAATGTACATGACCGTGGTAAATATCAGACGTTCTTATGTTTATATATATATTCATGTTTTTAAACCACACGTCAGAGAGTTTAAATCAATTGAGTAAGTAAGTAAGTAAGTAAGTATTTAAGTAAAGAATCATTAAGAATCATAAAGCTTGAACCGATTTATGTCATTCTTATAAAAAATCAGTGTAAAAGGCTCAAGACTGCCGATTTTAAAATCCCCTAGAACTTTAGCATTCTTATAAAAAAGAATTTAGTATGACGAGGATCGAATTTAGTAGATTCCCTTTGCTAATTTTCCCAAATGTTTGTTTGGTGTGCACTCTGAGGACTGGGCTAAGTTCGTGAATTGCGCGTGACCAATACAAACTAACATGAACGGCCCTAAACGGCCGCAGTCGGTTAAATCGAATTTCCCGAATTTCAGATTTTTAAACGACGATGACATTTATCACCACATTGTTTTGGTGAGTTGTGTTGTTACACGCTAACGAATTCACATCAAAAAGGACGTAAAGTTAAAAAATGTTTCTTACTACCGTTGATTAACTGCGATTTTAAATTTATTTTTAGTACACCGGACACACATAATTAAGCAATTAGACTCGCTTCCAGTCGTCTAAACGTAAACAACACTGTGTGTATGGCCTAACAATTAGTTAACGGTCAGAACTTGGTTATTTCTATCTGATTACAACAAACAAAATACGAAAACTAGATACTTCTAACCATAAAGACGGTATGACATTGTCTCACGTTTATAAAGAAGGACAAACTTTAAACTAAACAAGAGTTTGCTTGAAATAATAAATTGTAAATAATAAAGTAAAATTGCTAAAAAATTGAGTAGCAATTTTTAGATCTCGGATTTTATGGAATTAAGTGAAAGTAAAATTTTTATCTTCAAAACTTCAAACACCAGAGAACACTAGAAATGCTTTGGTTGTCGAGACAAATAACAAATAAATACTAGCTTGAAATTGTAATATCATCTAATCTTTATCTGCCGCAAATAAAAACTTATGTGAGTGAAATTTTTGACTTAAGGGCTGTTCATATGGAGTCGGGCTGTCCCGCCCTTACTTACTTACAGAATTAGCACAGAACCTTAAGGAATGTTTATCCTCTGAAAATTCAAATTAAAGTGAAAGTGAGCGTTGTACCTTTCCGAGGTGATTCAGAAACTCATCAAAGCAAAAAGAGATTACTTGGTATTAAAGAATGATTTCACAATTCCCAAAAGTTCCAAACTGTGCATTTTGAATCATGTGAACAATACGGACCCAAAATGACAGTTATTTTTATGACTTAGCAAGATATTTGGTCAAATAGATCACGTTTTTGATGGTGGAGTTCTGTGAAGTATTTTATCCACTAAATATTGTGCAACGTGTTCTAAATATCATAATCCCTATTTTTAAGGCAACACACTTCCATTCCAAACTAATTGTTTTTTCCTTATCTTTACTTTTTTTCGAGACAATTTCATGTACATATGGGTAGAAAAAAAAAAAAGCTTACATCTTTTTTTCTCCATTTGTTATGGTGGTCAGTATAATCTTTCCCAATACTATACGTAGGTGATATAAACAACTGAAACACCTCATCCTCTTCTACCAACTCCTCATCCATCGCTTGTTATATCTGGTATATACAAAGTCGTCTTCTCAATTTTTTTTCTTTGAAACCACAAACATTCAAGCAAAGAGAATTAAAGGACGCTAGCTAATTTCTTATACTTTCTTATCCGCTTAAATCAATTGTTAATGATTGATCTTTCATACGCTGTTAATTGTTCCTTCTGGCTATGACATGTTCACTAAAAGCATACTCTTAATAACAGTCATGGTTCATTTCTCGGCAGCTCCTCTTTCCATTACTTTGGACAAAACCATCACAGTGAGATTAGACGAGACTGATAACAATTATTTTCTAGTTGTTTTGTAATTTAACGTTATTTCTATTAACTTGTTCACGTGTTATTATATTAGGGTAGATTTACACGTGCTAAATTCAGATAATGGCTAGGTAATTAGTAAATGGCTAGTTATTATTTGTTTATAGTGTTCTCTGCAAGTTTCCTTCACATACTAGGCGACTGCACCTGGACTGTTGGTAAATTTTTTGAATGATTTAGAAGCACTACATGATTTAGGAAATACCAATAAAAGTCAAAATTTTCATGGAGTATATTATGCAATCACGTTTGATAACAGCAGCTTTTTAATGAAATAAAGAAATTTAATTATTTTGTCAACAGAGATGTGTAAAAGCTTTTCTGTCATCAATACTTATATTGACAAAGTTCCCATTTAAACATCGTGTTACCAAGCATTTAGAGATTATAAATGTTGCTGAGTAGTAAATATATGTAATTAGTTCAACAATAGAATGTGTAGAAACTAGGTGAGCCATTGTTTTTTAAACAGAAATCAAAGGATATGAGGTTCTTCCCTGCTGTGAGCATACGCGCACGTATCTTCTACGTAATTAGATGCTCTCCTTCAAGGTTTTATTTGCTTAATTATTGGTTTTCATGAGGCCCTGCAAAGATAGTAACATTTAGATATCTTTTACACATTATAACATCAGAAATTGATCTATTCAATCAAACAATTTTATTATCAATTGAATATCGGCTTCAGACATATAAAGTAATTAATGTTTACTTTACAACTATTGTTGCAACAACAAAATGGTTTTTCCGCAATTAGATTTATGTTTACAACTCTAAAACCACGTTTACACGATGTCGAAATTTTAAAACTGCTTTTACACCGAGCCTCTAACTTCTAAAACTATATTTACACCATGTTGAACTTTGGGGTATATCAAGGATGGATGCCAGTAGCATTCACTACAGTTGAATGTGGTTTCTTATGGATTTCAATGATATTAAAATTAAAATTTATACTGTACTCCTCCACAAAGTTTGGCTAGTCTGTATCCGCTTCTGTGATTTGATTTGATTTTTGCTGCGATATTTCGCAATAGAACACAGCCCTTTTACAACACATTCAACAATGGATTTGATAGGCCTTTTCGGAAATGACGTCACAGAAGCTATCGCTTTACTTCCAAACTGTGGGTAACATTTGCGTCGTTTGTGATGCTTTTATCATTTTTAATTAAGTAATTTAAAAAAATTAAAAAAGAGGCAATGTCTGTGACGTAACTTCTTATAAAAGGTTTATTTGAAACAAAAGAAAACGAAATGAAACTATACTAAAATTTGGGGAATACTACCATTTTTTTGCATAAACCTGTTTATTTCCAATGATAATGCAAGCGTTGTAGTTGTGTCAGGGACCGCGGAGCTGGGTGGCTAAGGAGGGGCTATAAACAAAAGATGTTTCGAATGACTGTGTGATGAAATCTCCACCAGTGGATCCTCCTCTAACATAAATGGCAATTTTATTCAATACGTTCATATTTTGTTGCATTATCGATGTTACAATTAATTTATCAGACAAAAAAGTAAGAAAACATGCTATCTGATATCCATGACCACAAATTCATCATTTCCAATCGTCTGAAACCTGGGAATGATAAATTTCGTATTACCTTTTTCTTAGAAAATCACACAAACCAGAATGATTGAGATCACCACTGTACTACTACTACTACTTTGGGAAAATACTTTTGTTTTCTTGTTTTCTTGTTTAATTTACACAAAATAACCAAGCCAGCCAATAACCAATAACCAAGTTACGAGATATGATCAAAATGGTAGACAACAGATACGTTGGATAAGTAAAAGCAAATGGATAAATGAATCCAATTAGAAAAAGCCTTAAAGTTTTCCTTCTGATTCATCCAACTCTTCCAGATAACATAAACAAATGATATTATGATGAGAAGGACTAAAACTTGGTTTAAACATTATGACGAAACGTCATAAAAATTGAATTTAAAACAGTAGGTCTAATATTTAACTAATGCCATTGAATAGTTTTTTTAGTAATTTACCAAATTTTACTGTTCTGAAAAGTTTTGTTTTCAGCTGCGGAGTAAACTTATCTTCATATCCTGAATCATTAAAAACCGTGACTGCATCCTCTTTCCTGTTTCTAGTGCCTATGACCTAACCCTAACCATAACCCTAACCCTAACATAAACGTAACATAACGTCATAAGCCTAAACCATGGGGGGTGAAAATATTCTAAGGGGTCATTATATTCTACTACAGATTTCGTTTGTGAATATTGTAATTGGTCATTCCTGTTTCAATTGACTTTTTCATAAATTACGGCATTACAAGCATTGTTTGCTTTCGTAGAAAAGATTTTTATACTACGTCTCATGGTGTGTGTGGATATGGCTACCATTTGTAATATGTATTTGTTTCACTATTACACGTATTTTTTTTTTTTTTTTATAAGCAACCAGTTTATAAGCAACCCTAGGCAAATCTCCAAAAAAATTAAGCAACTTTCCTAGGAGCAAGCTTTGGTATAAGCAACATAAAATTTCTAGCATGTGATATTTTTTCATGTTTTATGGTTTGATTACAAAAGTTTGTTTCATTTAACACCCAATCTTGCTTATTTTCTTTCTCCAGTATATATATATGCCGCCCGTTCGCTTGAATGTTATTTGACGTTTCAAAAGTAGAAATGTTTGATAAATGCTTGAAAAAATTAAAATTTATGTAAGCAACCGTTAAGCAACTTACCTAGGGATTTTAAGGCTTCTTTTAAGCAACTTTCCTAGGGATTTTAAGGCTTTTTTTAAGCAACTTTCCTAGGCGGTTAAAAGCTGGGTTACTTATAAAAAAAAATACGTGTATGAATTTATTCGAATTATCAATATATCATCAAAATGCTTTCAAAAAAAATATTTTTTATTTTACAGGTAACTCCATATATAAGTACAAAATGAGGCTGAAACCTGAAACTGTATTCCTAATGCTAAAGAAAGCTAAAAATAAAATAATTCACGCTGCAAAAGGCTTGAAAGATAGAAACAGCCAGCGACAACTCAGATTTTACTTCGTAAAATTTCCACCGTAGCTAATACTGGAGTCTCCGCTTTGCTAAATAAATCTCGAGGTCATTACTTTAACCTCCTTCTTCGCTCGTATGAACAGGACGTTCAGCGTAAGTAAACGATAAGTTTTGAAATTTCATCCAGCAATACTTTCTTAATCTTATTTAAATATAACGAGATTGTACTTCAGAAACTTCATAAGTTACTTTCATGCTTTCCTAGCACATTATTTTATCATGTTTTCCCTCAGAATGGGGTCTCCACAACAGTCGATTGAACAGGAGTTACAGAAAACTAGTGATAGTAATGACGAAGTAGTGCACACTAACCATAGTTTTGAGCAAACCCCGTAAAGGAGGCATGACAACTCCCCGAATGCTGCACCTAGTCCTCCTCAGCGAATCGTTTTGGCGCCCAACGTTGTTTGTTTGACTTGCGAACAAAGTCGTTTCTTATCGTGTGTGGTGTTTCATCTTCCTCAAAGTCCCATTGACCTCGAGGTTCCGTCTGTTTGTTGATCTCTGCGGCATCGTGGTTCCCAGGTTTCTCTCTCTGCTCAGATCTTCCATTTCATGGCATCTCTTGTTACAGTTCTGTCATCTCGAACTGCTTTTATTTGATGTCCATTGATTGAGATGACTTTGTATGGCGAGGGGCCATATGATGGCTTGGATTTTGTGCTTTTTTGCTTGAGTAGGACCATGTTCCCGACGTTGATTTTGTGAGGTTTGATGTACGACTTATCGTTTTTGTATCGTGATTGTTTTGCCTTCTGTGTGATGTCTGTCTGCTTTGCTTCTACAACATATTTCCGTACGTCGAAGGGATACGAGTGTTGAATTTTCGACAGAAGAGCAGCTCCGCAGTAGCCTTCCCTGTGGTGGGATGGGGAGTGGTACGATACATTTGTAGAGTCTTGTTCAACTCAGCTTTGGGGTCGTTTCTTTCTACGATTGACGTGTGCCAAACCTTCTTGTAAATCTTCATGAAAGCCTGTGGGTCTTCAGCACTCATTCCAGCCATTTGAAGTATTCTTGAAGTTTGTGATGCTCTTTGTCGTTGAAGGGTGGACCATTGTTCGACTTCAGACGTTCACAGTAACCGTGTCTGGAGAAAATGTCATCAAAAACTTGTATGTTGTACTCTGCCCCAGTGCCTTCGATAATTGCTACTTCTGGATATCTTAATAATTCGTTATTGACTGCCAAGTGTTGGACTCCAATATCTGACAGTGTGGATGGCGTGTGTGGATCACGATGCTTAGTGTCTGTAGCTGCTTGACATGCCAGGCAATCATGAACGGTGTCTTGTATGTCTTTGTCCATCTTCAGGTACCATAACCTTGATCGCATAAAACGTTTCTTCATGTGTTATCTCTACAAGTTTTCTTCGGATATTGGGTTCGCCGCTTTGTTCTAGAGCATCTGGGAGGTATAGTTTGTCTCTGTGCATCACAATGCCGTCGATGACAGATAGTTCGTTGTAGATGCTCCTGTCAATCTCTGAAAAAGGTGGTAGTGATGGCTTGCCCTCGGTTACCGAGTTAATCATGCGTTTGGTAATCAACATCATCTTGTGCTGCTTTCTTAATGATTTTCATGCCAACATCAAAGCCAAGATTGTCTTGTTTGTTGTCTGTTAGGCGAGAGATCGGATTTGGGTGTCTACTACCGTAATCACAAGGCATGTCTTTGCCCTCTAAGTAACAGCATTGGACTGAAGTCTTGGATCTTATCCCTATGATTGCTGATTCGACGGGATGCAGGCTTTTGACGATTGTTGTAGATAGTAATGAGGGGTTCAAGGTCTGTCCATGCTGTAAATTGACTTCGCACGACATAGTAGTGAAACTCTCTCTTTCAATCGGGCAATCGTATCTTTGTTCTACTTTGGTTAACGCTCGATTGTTGTGGTCAACCGGTGTAGCGGATTATTTTAACTCCCTGGGAAAAATGACTCCCCCAGTTAAAATAAACTAGGAAATAATGATTTCCCTAGAGTAGAAATTTCCTGGGAAATAATGACTCCCTTAGTAAATAATGACTCCCCATTATTTCGGATTGAAAATGTCAAGGAGTCAAAATAAACTAGTTAATTTTTGAAGACCCAATTGTAGTTGTTCAAATATACCAAAGTTCAGTCAAAACCGACCTTTTTTGAAGTCTCCAGGCTGCCCCAAAGTTTTAGCCTCGTTTTGGTGCAAAACCCCGTCCCAAGCACAAAAAATCAAAATTTTTAAAAACGAAAAAACACCCTCAGATATTCACCCAAGGAACAAGTGTGCAAAATTTCAGCCAAATCCGACCATTTTTCAGGCCGCCCCAAAGTTTTATGGACAGATACACAGACTGACAGACACACAGACATTCTCAGATTGTAGCTCAACTGAAGTTGAGAATAAGGTATTGGGTGAAGGAATGAATAGACAAAATTTAAATTTAAAGTCTTGAGGTCCAAGGAATGGCCATATGAATTTTAAAAGTTTTTAAGCAAGATTTAGAGGGGAGTCATTTTAATGGAAATGTTAACTCTAGGGAGTTATAATTAACTAGTTTATTTTGATGGGGGAGTGACTATAAACTAGTTTATTATGAGTGGGGAGTCATTATTTAGGGGAGTTAAAATTTACTGTGACTTGGTATATGCTTGTATCTCAACTTTCGATGTGTCTGCCACAATGTGTGTCTTGCCGCTGGGGTCATAAGCTTGATTGATTGATTGATGGGTCGTCAAGGATTCGGATGAGTTTGCTATACGCCGCCTCCTCCTTTTCATACCAGCGAAACTTCTCCCCTTTCTTCAACAGTTTACATACCTTAAGGTGCAAGTCTCGTCTTTACAAAACGTTTGGAAAATGAAAAAGGGGTTTGAAAAAGGAAAGAAGTCTTGGTTATTGAACATCTAAGGACTTATTTATTACTCTTCGAATTACTCTTCGTCAAGAACAACACAAGCAGCATCTGCACTTGTCGGCGGCGGAGGTATCACAGTTTCTCTCTATTGTTTTTTACTCTTTTCCTTTATTGGAAGTAGACTTAGACTGAGTCACATTCTCTGTTGCTGGCGTTACATTGACCTCCTCTGATCAAAGATAAGACCCAGCTACAGTATCTGTTTGTTATAGTTTAGTATTCGCTTTTGATGATGTTGGAAGCAATGTGATATCATCACTTAAAAATGATAACATATGCAGTAGAAAGCTGTATGAAATTGTGTATGATATGAATGAAGGAGTGCCAAAAATTTCATAAGGCCACAATCACCTATCAGTCTAGTATGTGCAAGTTCTCTGCCTTAAAATCTGAGGTATGCATTTCCGGTGGAGGCCCACATCAGTGAGTTCACTGCAATTCTAGCCTCGGTAAAATAAATTCAAAAAAAAAAAAAGCAAGTGTATTTCATGCCCGTATTTCTTGGTCTATTGTCGATGTTGTCTGATATTGTCTGATTTGGCCATTGCTTTTGTCTGTGATTACCACATTCACGACGCAGTCATAGCTTTGTCTTGGGTCGACATCTGATATGACTCCTTATGCTCTGAGAAACCTGTGGAGTTTGCTGACTTCTTCTTGGTAGTGTATTGGAACGTTGTAAAATGGGAGCTGTTTCGACTTGAAATCTTCTGTGTAGTTAAAATGGATGGGTTCGGTGTTGATGCACCTCATCTTGTTGTCGTCGAAGACTAGACCTTTGTATCTGTCGACGAGTTTCTTGATTTTCTCCAATTCTTGTGATATTGTATGTGTATCTTCTGGGTATGTGTCAACCTTGATGCCAAGATTTTCTCTCACCAGCTGAGAAATCCTTTTGATTACGCATGGTGTCTGTGGGATTTTACTGTCTTTGTGGAAAGTGATGAATCCCAGCTGTTCTGCACCTTTGTCACCCAATGACGACTCAAGTTGGAAACCGTCCATGACATACACTGTTTCGAAGATAAATAAATGAACACAAGTGTTTGTAACTGATGAGAAGAGTTCAAACTAAGAAATAAAAATATAACAAGAAAATTCGTGAATATTTGATAACAAAAAATTTATGAAAATTTATCCTTAATTTATTTGAAAAAACGCTGCGACTCTGAGAGTCCAACTTTTTAAAGAAAGATGCTCATGCTTCTCTTGACAGCCTTGAGACTGATTGTAAAAGATCTGACACACAAAAATATTGAACGTGTTTTTAAGTAATAAAATAAATCCTTAATGTATATTATAATAAAAAGAAATAACCTAATTGTATTTGTGCTATTGAGTGGAATTAAAATGAGTATCGACTTTTTGCATTCATTGAGGAGCGCGTGCGCCTAACACTGTCCCAACTGAGATGCAAAAAGTCGCCTCAGGTGAAAGATGTATGTGATTTTGAAATATTTTTTTTTTTTTAAATACTAAATAAATGAATCAGCATTTGTCAGCCATATCGTTTAATTGTTCAATAATTGATTTCTCATTGACATAATGGATAACAATCAGTTCCCGGACATGACGGACAGTTACTCTGTTACAGTTCTCAGAGTGGTTTCGATAAGAGACTTTTACTTGTCGAATCTTATTATCTTTGCTCATAATAACTTCATCAACCATACCATACTGATATGTGAATTTCAATGGACTGTTTTTTAAAAATAAAACAACATCACCAACACTTATATCAATGTCAGATTTAAACCATTTGGGTTGATTGACAAGTTTGGGCACATGATTAATTAACCAATTGTCAAACCATGCTTCATAAATTAAGGAATTTGTTTTGATAATTCTTGACGAATCGTTTGACAGTTCAAAAGGTCCCACTGGACTGCTTTCATTGTTACGTCCAAGTTTGAGTCTATTCGGAGTTATTAAATCCATGGATTCGAAATCGGATACGTAGTTACCAAGTGAGATCGGGAGATCGTTGATACAATTGGCAATTTCTGCTGAGACTGTCTCCCACTGGAGAACAGATAAACATTGATCGTTGTAGCTTTTCGTGAGTGATTGCTTGACTTCGCGGATTCGTCGTTCGACTTTACCATTATAGTTATGCCCATCCACGGGACATAGTTCGAATTCGACGTCGACGTTGTAGTGAAGCTTGTATTTGGTGTCGTGGAAGTTGATCTTCGAATTGTTGTACGTTTTGAGGATTTGTGAACCGCGATCGACAAATACTGATTTTGGATAGCCAGCGTCGCAAGCGAATCGAGTGAATGCTTGGAAGAAGGCTGGGCTACTATAATCGTCCATCACTTTGATTGATGTTGCTGATGTCGTGGAGCAGATGAATACCACCAGCCAGATTTTGATCGTCTTGCGTTTGTTGTGATTGGTGTACGAAAGAAATGGTCCAGCGAGATCGACTTGACTGTTATAGAAGGCAGGAGCGATGGTCAGTGAAGCGGTGGATGTCTTCCCCATTTCGACTTCGACTTTCCTTTTTGTGATGTATCGACAACGTTGGCATGATTTGCGAATGATCTTGGCAATGTCGCGTCCTTCGATGATGAATGCTCGTTTGAGTACGTAACGCCATGTTGATTCGACGCCACTGTGCTTGACCACTGTGTTGTCCCAATGAACTTCGTTGATGATTGCGTAGGAGATTGGTGAATGCTTGTCGAGGACGGGTACGCAGAATGATGTTGACTTGAGATCTTTCATTGTATTCGTCATTGGTGTCGTGATTTGAACGTCGTTGTCAAGAATACGTCCAGTGTAGGTGAGTATGCCATTAATGTCTTTGGTAAATTGTTTGTACCTCTCGGCTTTGATGAAATGACGAACTTCAGCCGAACCTTTTCGCCAGTATTAGAGTTCAGCTAGCAAGATATCGTTGCTTGATAAGATGACAGCTGGATTGTCGCCAACTGATACGTTTGGATGCTTCTTTGGGCCTTTTATCTTAGCTAAAGACTTGAGTAGATGGTAGAACTTTAAAACAATTGCAAGAATTCTGATGACTTTTTTGAACCCAAATTTGTTTGGATCCAACAGATACGAGGAGAATTGATATCTCTCCTTCACTTCTTCTGGGAGTGCAGATCCAAGTCTTGATGAATAATTGCACGTTGTTGATACCACAGTTGTTGCCTCTTTCTTTATTTCATTGATATCAGTAATATTGAGAATAATATCACTTACACTTTTAGTTGGGAGATCCTTTTCCGTCATCCATTTATCGCCATTAATTCATCTTGATTGATTGTTGACATCTTCCACTGATGCTCCTCTTCGTGTTGCAATGTCTGCCAACATTTGATCTGTGTGAATGTAGAACCAATCGTCTGGATTCGTGAATCGTTTGATTTCAACCACTCTGTTGTGAACGAATGGCTTGAGTTTGATCTCGTCGTTGTGGATCCAATGAAGAACAATCTGACTGTCCGTCAACTTCGTCCAACCGTCATGTTTTGATTGTAATGCTTGCTTTACGACTTCTCCAGTGTGAGTGTTTAAGACGGCTGCTGACAGTTCTCCTCTGGGTTGGGATGTTGGGTTTTGGATGATTTTCGAGCGAGCAAAAATGAGTTGACACGAGTAGCTTCCATTCTTGCGTAGGATTCTGCCGTAGATAGCTGATGCTGCGATGGATATGCTTGCGTCTCCAAAATCAAGTGTTGAAATCTTGATGTTGACATCGTCTTCAGGGATGATGCAACGTTTGAATGTTACGTTTTTGATCTCCTCCATCATTTCGAAATGAGATTGCCATATTGGTCGAAGTGAGTCTGGGATTGTGTCGTCCCAACTTAGTTTACGATCAACTAGGTCGTGAAGGTTGAGTTTCATGGCTGCTGTGAATGGGGTTAACTTCCCAGTGATGTCGAAGATCTCTGCTCCTTTCGATACGCAGTGACGACGAGTGAGCTGTGATGGAATTTCTTTTTCGGTCGACGGCTTCTTCCCTCTTACCTTTTTGGCAAAGTTGAGCTCAGCGATGTCGATTGAGATGTAGTCTTCTTTTGAAAACCATCGAAGACCTCCAACGTGGATGCTTTTACCGTCAGCTGATAACTTGTCAATTGGATCTTTGCCAGCGAACGTGAATCCTTTCAACCCGAATCCTTCTTTCGAACAAACGATCTCCATCTCGTCAGCTCTTTGAATCGCACGTTCGGTTGATTCTTCACCAGTGACGCAGTCGTCAACGTACACGTCTCGCTCCACGATTTTTGATACTTCAGGGTACTGTTTCTTCATCAGGTGAGCGGTTTGACGAAGTCCCCTTTCCGATTGGTTGCCGGAAGACTTCACTCCGTAGATTAAAGTTTTAATTATCTTTTCTTCCGGAGGGGATCCAACATCGAGGGAGTTGTTCCAAAAGTAGCGTTGATAACACCAGTCAGTCTCATTAAGTTTGATGGAGTTGTACATCTTTGCTATGTCGGTGTGGAATGCAACTTTATGAGCGGACCATCTGATGATGTCCACCAGTCTGTTCATACCGTTTGATCCTTTGGCCAGTATTGAGTTGAGTGAATGACCACTTCCGGTTGGTTGCGAGGCGTCAAACACCACACGGCAAGGAGTCGACAGTGAGTTGGGTTTCCACACCGCTCTCCAGGGTATGTAGTTTTGTGATACGTGTGATTGAAGGGCTTTTTGGGATTCGATTGGCAGATTTCGAACGAATTCTACGTGACCAAGATCTTGGAGTTTACGTTCTGACTTGATCACGTCTTGTTTGTCTTCAGGGTATTTGTTGAGTCGGTGGACTTGCTGGATGTACACTTTCAATGCTTTGTGTCGATTTGGTTCGAGGCGAATCTTTGGATCTTTGATGAAAGGTAAGGTCGCAGTTGTGATGTTCTTAGTGATATCGACATGCACGGATTCGTTGATCAGGTGTTGTTCAACTTCTTCACGGATGCTTTGTGATTGGCTGATGTCGTGATTCTTGCAATCGGAGCATGATCGACACTTAATACATCGATACGTGATGTCACTTCCGGCGTCTTCAGCCATGTTGAAAATCGTTTCTCGTTTGACGTAAGAGTCGATGTTGACGTTGTTGGAGCTGTATCCGAGAAGTCGAACATCTGGGTTGACTTGGTACCCTGTTTGATAGAAGCGGAATTGATTAGCAAAGAATGTGAAATGAATACCTTGCTTGTGTATTGATGAAAATATTTGATGAGGTCCACCGATTACACCACGACTTCCATCAGGATTCTTAAAGGCGGATTTGTAAATGGTCAGACCAGATGGCGTTTGAAAAATTGGTTCAGGATGATAGCGTAAGAATCTAACGCCAATCATGAGGTCCAGTTCACCACCAATTGATGCTGGTAACTTTGGTAAATCAGATATTCTCCTCCCATTTTTCAGAAAAGATGCCTTGATGTCGTTGAAAGGTTCTTGGAGAGGATACATTGAGAATGTGTGTGTGATTCTGTCGAGGGCTGGACCAAGAAAGGTTGCATCCAGACCATCAGCTGTTGGTATTGTAACAGTGTAAGTCCCACGTGTTATTGTCGAAACTCCACCGACGCCACCAATGTTGGATGATTCGCTTGATTCTAGAGTGGCGTTGCTCTTGAGTTGCTTGGCAGCTTGTGTGCAAATGACAAAGTCGCTACATCCTGTATCGTAGAAGATGAGATATCTGTGATTGTTGATGGAGATGTTTTGAAGCATGTAGATGGCTATCTCACTGTCTTGATCGTTGGCCTTTGAGTGATAATCACCATGTTGAGTACTGACGTGATGAACGAGCTGGATGTTTTTGGCACAATCTGGAAGATTTGGGTTGCAAATGTATCTTGCCTTGAAGTTTTGAAGAAGCTGTTCGTTTTGAGGGTTACTTTTGTGGTCCTCACATACCAATACGTGTTTCTTGATCGCGTAGGAATCGTGACTTTCGTGAGGGCATACGAAATCGTGCTGGCACCGTCCATCTTTGTGTCGTCCAGTGTTGGCAAGCGCTCTCGAAAATAAGCATTGGAAGCATAAGTTACGACTCGTTAAGAATTTGAATCTTTGAAGAGGGGTCATATTGGAGAACTTTTCGCAGACAAAGTACTGGATGATCTTGGAGTTGTTGGGGCCACTAGTTGAAAAATGATCAGTTGAACCACAAACTTGGCAAGAGTTGAGCTTATTCTTTTGAGTGAAAAAATTGGAACGACCGACTTTTCTGTCTTTTGATGGGTTATCCTGTTGTCCGTTTGCGAAAGCGATTTGCTCTCTTTGTTGATAAATCTTTGTTTGTCGTTCAAGAAAGTTGAGGAGTTGTCTCCAAAGTTGCTTGCCATCAGGTGCTTCGTCCTCTTCAGCACATGATGTAAGCCATTTCATTGTGAACTGATTGCCGATAGCATTGTAGATTTGATTGATACCATCTCCATAATAAAGGTTTGGTTCGATTTCGTGTTCGCTTGCTAGATTCATCAGTTCTTTCATGAGATTGACGATCTTTCCAAGAGCTTCCACGACCTTGGTGGGATCTTTGATTTTCGAGATTTTATCGAGTTTGTCGAGTTCAGTTTGTTTATTTGATAGTAAACGCTTGACGTCACCAAAACTGCTTTTGAGGATTGCCCAGATCTCTGCGATGTCTGACACGTGCTTCACCATTGCCAATGCTGTCCCCTCAAGAAAATTATTCTTAAGGAAATCTGGCATCATATGATTTGGAACAGTATTTGAATAAAGTTTATCAAAGTCACTTTTGAATTGGTAGAAGTTGATAGTTGAAGAGTAGCCACTGAACTTTGGTAATTTGATCGAAAGCTGTGATTTATTAAACGACTTGAGTTTGATGAGGTCACGACTCTTTATCTCTGTATCGACGTGTTTCTCAAAGAAGATGAAATGTTTAAATGTAAGTTCATACTCGGTTTCAAGCTTTTTGATTTGATCAACTTTTCCGGTAGGGCAATTCGAGATGAGCGACGAGATACGGGTAGATAGTCTTTCGAGGTCTTTGGATATCGAAGGGATGCATTTCTTCATTTCCTCAAGTTCCTCGTTGCTTGACTGATTTATGTTTGATTGGATAGATTCCAGTTCGGTATCGTTGGATTCCTCGAGATTAGGTTGGATTTTGAGTTTGAGTTCTTCGAGCTTGTTTTTTGAGTCGGAGATCTCAAAGTTGAACCGTTCTTGGTCAGCAACGATGTGTCGAGATGAGACTACACTTTGTCTTTTGGAAGTTATGTCTTGTGCGTTCAGGATGTATGTGCTGAGTTTCGTCATGACTGCTTTGTACTTAAGGCCTTCTTTGCCATATCTTTCTCGATAGATCGTTCTAAGATGTTCTGCGTGATGGCGATTTGCTATGATTTGATCATTTGGTGTGCTTGGAATATTAGGATTTTCCAGGACGAAGTCGTCAATTTCATCGATAAAACATTCGGCGCTGAGTTCATGATTGATAATTGAAGGTTTTGATTCCATGGTGACAGTTGTTTAAATGACAGTTGTTTGAATGTTTCGGGGATAAATAAATGAACACAAGTGTTTGTAACTGATGAGAAGAGTTCAAACTAAGAAATAAAAATATAACAAGAAAATTCGTGAATATTTGATAACAAAAAATCTAAGTGGACAAAGTAAATAAAAGAAATAAATCTTACCAACTTGCCAGAATATATTATGAAAATTTATCCACAAAATAATGAAGTGAAGTTTGATTTGAAAAAACGCTGCGACTCTGAGAGTCCAACTTTTTAAAGAAAGATGCTCATGCTTCTCTTGACAGCCTTGAGACTGATTGTAAAAGATCTGACACACAAAAATATTGAACGTGTTTTTAAGTAATAAAATAAATCCCTAATGTATATTATAATAAAAAGAAATAACCTAATTGTATTTGTGCTATTGAGTGGAATTAAAATGAGTGTCGACTTTTTGCATTCATTGAGGAGCGCGTGCGCCTAACATACACCTTGCTGTTGATCTTGGTTCTTTTGGCGTTTTCAATCACCGTGTGTATCATTCCGGTGATATGAAGGTTGTTTGATGAACCCCAGGCCCTGAGCATGATCTCGAGATCCTCCAATGGGCCCATGGCACTAGTACAATGATCAGGTGTGATGAAAGTGTGTTCACTATCCGTGTCTGCAATGAATGGATGGGTATCCACGATTCCCCCATTTCATTCATTTCATTTCATTTTGCTTTATTTAACGTCGATTTTACCTAGTTTGCATTTAAAAACTAATTTACATCGATGGTAAAATAAATAAACAAATAAAACAAATAAATAAATAAATAAAAGATCTAAAAATGTTGTAAATATCCTAGACCTGGGACAAAGTCTTTGCAAAGTTTACATGGACATGATGTACATTTCCAAGACTTGATTGCGGTATTAAAAGAAGAAGTTGACTTTGCGGACTTTAGATTTAAAGGAACGAATTTCTAACGCATAGCGTACAGTCTTGGGAGTGTTTTGAGTTCCTAAGACTGTAGGAAACTTCTCTGATCATGAAGTTTGTTTATATGAGCAGATGCAGTTCGGGAGCAAAACATCCAGACTAGAGGACAATATAAAAATCGTGATAGAACAAAGCATTAACTAGAGAGTTAAATTGAAATTCTGATAAAAAATGTAAAATTCGACATAAAACATTTAAATATCTACTAGTTTCTTTACATATAACATTTATGTGAGGGTTAAAAGTTAACTGATCATCCAAGGTGACACCAAGCAATTTGATCAAGTTTTGACACTCAAAAAGAAAGCCCCCAATATCAAGGGGTGATGAAGTCGCAGGAGTCCCAAGGCACATAAACTTACATTTTTCAAGGTTGAGTTCCATAAAGTTAACATAGAACCAATGTTTTAATGTCTCTATATCAGAAATCAGCGAAGTTTTAACAAAATCGATATTCCTATGAATTACATAAATACTATTGTCATCTGCAAAGTTGCACATTTTTGATTTCTGAAGAAAGAAAAATATATCACTTATATAGATATTAAAGAGCAAAGGGTCCAATATAGAACCCTGTGGAATTCCATTTAGAGTCTCAAGCCAAACACTGAAGGAAGAATTGATTTTCGTACGTTGCTTCCTGCCTTGAAAATAGGAGAAAAGAAGTTTCAAAGATGACTTGCTAAGCCTATAAGCACTAAGTCTAGCTAGCAAAAGTTCATGGGATATGGTGTCAAAAGCCTTAGACAGGTCCATAACAAACGTACCAACAATTTTTCCCGCATCAAGACCCCTTTTCCACTCTTCGACCAGCCTCAACAAAGCATTCGACCAATCTCAACCAATCTTTACGTGGACCAACTTGTCTGCTGGTGAGACCGTTTTCTTTATCGTATGTATTGCAATGGTCTCTGAAGGTAGGTTGTCATCCTGTCGTCGTGAGGTAGTCTGATTTGATCTTCTTGATGCATTTCTTCCCAGGGAATGCTAGGGCACGAGAAAAATGTTTTTTCCGCTACATGTAAAGCATGTCTTGTCATTGGCTGGACATCTTCCTGTCTGATGTTCTGTGCTGCAACAATTACAAGGGTGTGACCCTTTATTTCTGTTGAACCTCGCACACAGAGTATTGCCGATCGTAATAATGCATATGAAACCTTGGTATTCAAACAAGATGCTACCAACTGTATGTCTCTTTTCTCTGAAAGTTGAATTGCGACTTTGTCTGTCTCTCTGCCATAACCGCCATACGGTGTAAAGACAAGTTAAGAAAAGGAGCCGTGTTCCACTTCCAAGACTCTCCTAGCATACGATAATTTCTTTTCCGTTCGTTTCCCTTGGAAAAGCTTCTTCAGGTCTTGGTTGCAATGGGCTGGAGCGAATGGATTAAAAATTCTTTCATCAAAAAATGCCCGCTCCCCTCAGGTCCAGTCGTGATTCAGGCTTCGTATTCGAACTTTGTGAAAGCGATTCTCCTGTTAGTTCTTGTAAGTGTGGTTCAATCTCTACATCGGATGAAATTTCTGTAGCGATTTTTCCAATGAGATCGCGTATTAGGTCATGTCGTTGGTGTATGTAACCGCCTTTTGAGCAGGACATGGCATGCCATGTTGTCGGGAGGTACTTCAAATTCCATCGATACCGGAGACCGATCATCGTGAAATCCTCTCTTGTTCAGGAAAGTGTTCTCGTCTTTTCTCGGAATTGCAGTAAGCCAACTCAAAGCGCTTTCATTCTGGCAATTTCGTTCGAACGTTTTTGTTCCTACATCATCGCATCTTGAAGGTCATGAAGAATGCTCTCATACGATAACTTCATTTCAAGCTTGATCTCCTGTTTTATTTTCTTCATACTAAAAGTTGTCTCCTCAAGAGTGTCTCGTTGAAGCTTCAACTTTTTGGCAATATCAGATGTTATTCTTTTGGAATTCTCAAATTCAGTTTTTGATAGGTCTGAGAATATTGATATTCCTAGACCACCAAACTTGAATGGAAGGCTCATCAATTTTCTTTCTTCTTTCGAAATATGACGAATATTCAAGAGTGATGGTAACATTTTCGTATCTATAACTTCGTCCAGTCTTTGGAGGGCTTCGGAGAAGTTTGGTATTGTTCGTAGGAAGTAACTTAGCTGGTGTCGCCAGTGTAAAAGCGACACAAGCCGGTATATTATTATAAGAATCAAGTCAAAGTATCATACATGTTTAGGTCTAGCCTACAAAAACAAAATACAAGATCGTTGCAGTGTCACTTTGGGCCATGCGAGAAACGTTATTGAAACTGAGATGGAAGGACCTGGACAGCTGCTATGCAAAATAAAGTCAGACAGATCATATACTTGAAAACAGAAGACCAGGATCTAACAAACCAAAAGGGAAAGGGCATTTTACTATGAAGGGGACCTACTGGGATAAGCTAAAGCTAACTTTCCCATCAAATTCTAAGCCAGAAATTATCGCTAAGTGGTACTTAGACTATTTGTGTGAGACCAGAATCTTGCCTGCAAAATAGAGGATGGATCATGGAACAGAGACTGGCATCATGACAGCAATGTATACATTACTGACTTAAACAATCCAACTGATTCCATTATCTATGGTCCATTTACAGTTAATCAAGTATTATTATACACATCAATATGTTTAAGAGGTCAATGAAAATTAATGTATCACATAATTTCTGTCATAGATTAAGCTATGGTGGCGTGAGTTACATGAACGGTTGGAAAAGTATTTTAAAACCGGTCTTGGCTGAAAGAACAAGGTCACTATGATAGCAGCAATGATAAAGACAGGTAAAAATTGTTCAACAGCTCATATACTTAAAAACAAAATACATAGTGGAGAAAAACATCTCTCATGAGCGTAAGAATACAATATATTAAGTTGGGACCTTTAAACTGAAAATAAATAATGAACTAAGAAACAACTAAAAGAGAACCAAAATAAATAACTTATAGTAATACTTCCTCTTACTGCTTCTCATTTCAAATTGAGTAATCACGTCCCTATATGTAAGCTATTTTATTCAATAGGATGATGTTGGCCTATGTGATGATTCCACTACTTCAAAGTAAATTAAATGAATTTCAGGACATGGTATGGAATAATCACAGAATATGTCAACACAATACCTATATGCCAGATGGATACCCAAATCATATATATATGCATTTCCTGAACAATATGGACTTGACAACTGCGGCATATTTTTTACATCTTAACCGTATAGATTGTGTGATAACTATATCTTAAGTATATTTTATTAACTTGAAACTGTATATCGCTTTAGGATTCACTGTGACATAAGATGACCTCAAACGTGTTCCTGAACTTTCAGGCGTACTTGATGTAAACAAAGATTTTTTAAGTGAAGATCGCAAATTTAAGTTTGAACAAATACTGCCTGATCCCAGTTCAGTAAAAGCAACTGAATATGTACAATTTTATCTGACTTTGAAAACAAGTGTATAAAAATGTATATAATAACAAGTGTATCAGGTGCCAAACACAAGGATATCATTTCTTAAAAAAGATTTTGATCCTCCATAAGAATAAAAACAGCCTATAACAGTTCTTCATATCCTACACTCCGGTTTAAAATAAGAAATAATAGGAGGTATTTTAGTTTTCAGTCTTTGGCACCTGAGAGTACTACATAGTTCAGCATATATATTATAAATTTGTATGTAAAACTGTGTACCATGAAACTGAAGTGAGTGAAATATATAACAAAATTTTAACACAAGCTTGAGACATCTTTCTCTTTTCAATACTACGAGTTTGGATGTATTTGCATTGACTCATTGCATAACATGTTGCATGGGTTTACAAGAGATGATACAATTCTAAAGACGAGTGTTCTTTACAAATGTTTCTTTAGCAACTATTGATAAATTTCCTAATCAAAGCAGAAAGGAACCTTCATCCACGTTTGCCATTACAGAAGCGACTTCCGGATCAAACAATGTGTACCCACAACCTTTGATATCCAAGAGCATCAGTGTTGTCTCTGATTTAAAGTACGAATAGTGAGCAAGGCATTCTGCTTTGATCTGCAAGTCACTTCCTCTTTTCACAGTGTTAAGTGAACCATCATTGTTCACATACTTTTAAAAATTACCACCTATAAACTCTTCAATCATGACAAATTCATTATTTCACTTACCAAGCATAGCGACATTGTAACTAAATTAATGCCCATAAGCCAGTTTTAGGGAACTGGAAGAATTTATGTGTTTGTTCATTGTGACCACAAAAGTTTTAGCTAGAACATGAATTTGTACAGCTTTGCGAGCTGATACTTCAGGAGTTTCTTTGGACTCCAAGTTCTCATTGATACGTTTAATTTCTTCCAATGTTTTCTGCAAAAACCTTTTCACAAAATTTTTCCTTCTGCTTCTTGCTTTAAAAAACGAAATTGGATGCCGTCTATAAAAAATTCCATTGGTTTTGGTGTAGACCATTCTAATTTATTTAAATCCAACTCTGAAATCTCTATAATTTCTACGGGTTTCTTTGTCTTACTAATTGCCTTACCAAGTTGAGATGGAGATACTCTTAGCTATTTTACTGCTGCTATTTGATATTGGAGACTGTTCAAAACTAGTCCTATGATGTGAAAAATTCACTTTGTACAGTGCTGCAACAGTATGTAACAAGATGGTCGACTGTTGAGGACTTTCATTTTCATAAACCTAACATGAATGGTGTCTTTGTTAAAATGAAAGCGACAAAAATTGTTATGCAACTGTTTTTGTTTTTGCAAATTGATCTTATATTGTTGAACATCTTAAATGGATCGAAAGAAATTAATGATTTTTTCCAAACTTATTTTTTCCATTTTCTCCTCTTCTACTTTTCCATTTCCTACGAAAAATACATCATGGGAAAGATACAAAGATGACAAATGGCTTTTTTACTAATTCCTTAAATATAATAGCAGCATGAGGTAAATAAAGTTTTCAACGCGTGGAAGGTAAAACAATCTTATCTGGTTTTGCAGGTTCAAATACATTTGTCATTTGGATCCCAATCCTGGTATTATCGCCATCAAACAGCCAATCCGCATTTAATATCTTACAAATTCCACAATCTTTATAGCACAAATAGGATTATCTAAGCAAGGGCTTTACATCTGGTAGAAGACAGCATATGAAATTCTAGTACAGTATAAGAGTATAATTTAGTAAATGTATAGTTAGAAATAAGTCATTTCAACAATTTCATATGATTTTGGTTTGACATCAAAACAGATTCTTTTGCACATCTTGTTTACGCTGGAAAATTCCTCTGTGACCTGTGATCGGTTGAAATTCTTCCGTGCGTTATTATCTGTTTTGCATTATACCTAAACACATACATGACTAGTCATCTTTCGCTGTGTAGCCACCTGTTGAAAAGTGCACATTAGCCCATTCCTTATCTATTAGATTTTCCACGGCTAAATTTGGAGCCTATTTTTGGAGTGTGTTTTCTTTCGCTAATCTTATTCTAAAACACTTTGACATCTTTCGTCAAAGTAACCTAAAATACTTAGAAGTGGCTTAACAATTTGGAAGACAAGCTTTTTAGCAGGTTCTGTTTTTGTAGGTGATATTCCTTGGCTATTTTCTCTGGAAAATAAACTGAATCACTGAGAAATGTATTTTATAAAATTTCATGATATATTCCCAGAAAATTTATCTGATACCATGAAATCCCAAAAACTAAATAGCAGAGCTTTTATAAGTATTAAACAAGGAAATTCAACGTTTTAGCCTAAAAATTGTATGAGGCATTGGCATTACTGTTTATGATCACCGATTCAACAAAACTATAGTTCACGGTGTCGTTACTTCAACTTATTTTTGCATACCGTTTCTAAGTTCTTGAAAGTTAACTGTATTAATTTATAATTTACTATATTTATTTGATTGATAGTTAAGTAATTTTTTCTTCTTTATAATTTTCGAATTCTCCCAATCTTTTATTGTCTTTCTGCATGTTTACCTTTGCTATTAGATTACTTTTGCACTACGAATTGAAATTTGAGTTTTAATAGCCACTTTAGATCACAAACCATCGATGCAGAAAATTCTATTCATGATTTGAAGTCAGTTTGTTTTAACCGTTAACAAGTAATGCTAAAATTGCAAGATGTTGTTTTGTTCATAAGTTAGTGATGAAATTTATTATAATAAATTATTTATAATAAATTATAAATAATTTATGTTGTGTCACGTTTCGAGAGACCCTTCTCTCATGGTAAAATATTTTAAGCTCGCTTTATACTATGAAGCTGCAGAAGTCCGAACGAGAGAACAGGTTTTTGACATTTTCTTTTCATTAAATGTTTGATGCATTTCAGGGGAGTTTGCAAAAAATGATGTAATTTTATTTAGAAACGCTTCAGCCCATACGATTTAGCTTGGCAACACTCCGTTTCCATTGAGATTTGATAGTTACTTGGAAACAATTGCAAAATACTTTTATGGTCACACCTAGTTTCCAACGTATTCGATACAAATCATCACATCTTTCGCATGTATCTGCAGCCAAAAGTAGATGGTTTTTACAACCGAGATTTCTAGAATCGATCATCGGCATTTCAAAACGGTAAGCCATCAATTCGGACATGAAATGAAATATGATAATATGTATAAGAGACTGTGTGTGTGGTCTTGCATTGATAGACAGAAAACACAACAAACTCTATATATTTCGACCTAGATGTCACATAAAAACTTGATAAGATTTGCTTTTTACATTTCATAAACAAGAAAAGAAAGAAAGAAAAAAATGTTTTTCTGACTGCTTCGTATAAGTCCATCATTTATTTTCTCGCTTCAGTTAACATTCTAACAATTCAATATAATTGTTACATTGTTTCTGAAATATTTTCATCACTAGTAACTGTTTTTCTTTTCGGCATTATTTCCACAATAATTTCAAATAAGATTGAGTACTTCATCAAAAGAAGCCTTTAGTTGTGAATTGATTTCGACGTTCTTTTCTTGATTGCCACCAATCTCATCGCGAAGCTGTTGCGCATGCGCAATGACTGCATCTCTTAATCTTCCCACTACTTCAGATATGTCATCATCGCTTGGTAGTGGCTCGTCCAGCCATGCACGAATTGCAGATGCTTGCTGTGACTTCTGTTCACTCGTCAATTGCTTAAGAGTAAAACCTAAAAATATCATGTCCATAGGTATCATTACAGCTGAAAAAACCAGGCCAGTAATTGCCAAACCCTTGCTCGCAGCACCAGCAGCACGAAATACCGTCGTGGTTGCGTCCGCGGAAACATCGTACAAGGCCACTACGATTCTTGAAAGTTTCAAGACGATACTGGACATAAGGAGAGTGATTTCACCGACTTTTAATGCAACATTTGATTTTTTCCAGTATTTAATCAACAGCTTTTCAATACGCCTCATGGATGTAAAAACATCTTTTAAAATCCCTTCGTAAACCACTCGTTTCTCTTGGATTTGTTTGGCTTTAAATCTGAAAATAGGGGAAATTTAGTTATATCCATATATTAAGCGATATCACTTCCAACATGTCAAGTTTGTGCTGTATATAAGTTGAATTTCATGGAATTTTACAGCGTCCTTATAAATAAGATAAAGATAAGAAAAAGATAAACAAAGGTATTACAACGTAGATCTGGTGATATAGGTTTCTGTTTTTATTTTCCGCGACACCAAGCGTTATTACAAACTTCCTAATAATACATTTCGTGCAATGATCAGTGAAGAAAACTGAAATTGTCAAGAATTATTATTATCTTATTCACTCTTCAACCAAAAGCTCTACTAGAGAGTGTTAGAAAGCAAAAACAGATATTTTATATCGCGTTGCATCACAAGAAAAACATAAATCTTTTTCAATGTTCACTGCAGTGAGGCAATGTGCTTGTGCGGCATTGTAGGTCATCGAGTTCAAGAATTCCAACTTTAATCCCATTTAATAATGGATGAGGTGTTGTGTATGCAAAACTGGATTCCTTAAAAATTTCTAGTCTACTCAGAATTCTACGTATGCAGTAGTTATTCAATGATCCGACCTCCGAATTGTAAATAAGAATTAAGTCCTTGCATTTCATCGTTGCAACAACACGCACGCCCTTCGCCACCACAACAAAATTTATCAATTGTAACGAGCAACAAACACCGACCAAAAATAGCAAACGATGCAAACTGCACAACCAAAACGAAATTAGACTTGGAAAATATTGGCGGATCCTAAGAGAACTGTCCTTTTCTGTCAAATTTGTGATATTTTTTGTGCTATCGATTATTCAGAATTTTTGATTATCCGGACCATTTTCAAATTTCCCTCCTGCACCTCACCAACCGGATAATTGAATGAATACTGTGTATGAAAAAGATTTTAGAAAAGGGCTAAATAGTTGATTGACGTTGTAGCTGATATAGTGGTTTACCGCTAATGTAGAAATCCCGATTTAGTTGGATATAGTTGGGCGATTGGTTATTTTAATACGCAGTTTGAAATTACAAAAACTAGGGAAAGACTTCAAATCGATGGCAGTAATGGAAACTCTAAGCATAAATTAATTAGGAAAACCGTGGGTTCTCTATTCAGGAACTTTTCAAATTTGTACTTATTATATCTAAACATGTAAATAAGGCAGCAAAGAGAAAAAACTCGAGTATTTCCTCTTATTAAATAATCTTGCTAACTAGTAGTTCTCACTATGAAGCTCACATATGAAATTTACCATAAACTTAATTTGTAATGATGCTCCCTAAATGTTCTGCGCATGCGCGAACTTGGGTTCTATGTTATAAGGCCACTTGATAGCATTTGAAAAATTATCTAATGAAGACCTTGATGAGTTATGCCTAATTATGGCTTATTTAGCTCATATTATCACTTTCTTACTGCGCATGCGCGATTTCTGATTTTATTGTATGGCTACTTGACAACCCTTACAAAGCTATTTGATGAAGAAGTTCATTGTTTTGCCTAATTATGACTCATATTTACTGTGCTTGCGCGATTTTGGGTTTTATAATATGACCACCTGATAGCTTTTTAAAAGTTGTTTGGTGAAGACCTTCATGTGTTTTGCCCAAGTATGACTCATTTCAACCTTAAAGATGTTTACTACATTTGTCGTAGGTTTACTACATTCAGCAAAATTACTACATTAGCCGTTGATTTTTACTTTGTTGATTTTTTTGTCGTAGTTACTACATTTGTCGGCGTAACAAGCTTAGCTGAAAGATCAAAGTCACTACAACAAAGAGCATTTCCATTGAAAGATCAAAGTCACTACAACAAAGAGCATTTCCATTGAAATAAAGTGTATATTTCTATAGAAATGTATTCCTTCGCAGTGATTTTTCAACAAGTTTGACCACCGCCTACTCACTTGGTAATACCATATTCTGTGACGCTGCAACCAATTGCAAACAAACCTCCGGCACCACCAATTGATGCTCCGATTGGAATTAAAACGGAAGATGCGCCAAACGTTGTAAATATAAATGAAAATCCAATAAGGCTCACGATTCCACCTGTAAGCATAAACATGAAAATAAACTTGTTTGTGATAAGACACACACAAAAAAATTAGAAACATGAAATAAAACAAGAGCCTTATGGCACAAGCACGATTGCAGCATCATAAAGCGCAAACATTTCTTTATGTAAATGCTGTATTCAAAAGGACCAAAGTACTGAAAAAGTTTAGAATCTCTAGGCTTTTCACTTCAAAGAGTAGTTTTTACAAGACCTAAAAGATGTATTTTATTTCCTTTTCAACATTTTAAAGAGACAGTTTCGAGGTGAATTGAAAGCAAAGAAAAGTTCGTATCCTTAAATTCGCTTATCTGCCAAAAATATATTAACAATAACCTAGTAAAATACAATATAATATAATAATAAACGAAAAAGTATTGTGTCTCTCACCTCCTATAACAAGCATATTTAAGTTCAGAACTGAGTTTTACCAACGAGAAAAAGCATACCTTATTCCAAGAAATTAACGCGCGATGGTCTTAACGAGAGAAAAAATTAACGCAGTGGGGGAACTTTTACTTTAAATTTTCAATGAAATCAACGCAGTTTTAACAAGTGGATTTCAAGTTGTTTGAAATTAATGCGAATCTGAGTGATAGGTATGTAAACTAAGTAAGGGGAGAACACGAGAATATTAGTTTATATCATGGCAATAGTGTTTTTTTGGAACGCATCAGCAGCTGGAGTGCACTGAAAATTATTTAAAAAACAGGTTTGAAACGTACGTTTCTGTAAAATGTCTTAGCATTTGAAAATATCGGAAAAGTATTATATTAACGTCTTATCATATTTGTTCATATTTAATTGATTTTAAAGAAATTGATGCTATCTGAAACAAGAGTCAGATGGCGCAAAACGGTTGCAGCAAATTTGCTTCTAAAAAATTACTAAAAGTTCTTTAAATCTTGTTGTTGTTTTTTTAGATATCTTACTGGTGGAAAACAGGCATAAACGTTAAAATGTTAAATGATTGGTTAGTGTAAATAGGGTCTAATCATAAACACCAAAAATTAATTTAACTGCCTCTTGAACTAGATCTTTGAAAGCTTTAATGCAGAGTGTAGTAGCTAACAAACGAGGTAATAAGAAGTTTGAACTGATAAGCTTTACTACAGGAAAAACAAAAACAACATTTCAAATTTCAAGTATATCAAAGTATATTCATTTAGCATAAGTAACTATAAGTCCCATTTGTATAGATGAGTTTCTTAGTGACGTAATGTTTATAAACACCAGTGTTCTTTGCTCGATAATTACGATATATTGCAACATAGAATATCATTAATCAAGTCATTTTCCTGTGAGTATGCGCACGCAGCCTCGCAGGAAATAAAAGTCTCTTTATACACTTCAAAATGTTGTCACTTTATTTGGTTCTCTGGAGTCCCCTTAAAGACAATCGACATTAGAAAGTTTCAATACACATTAGCACTTCCTATCTACAGTGTGTATCAAAATGTCTTATCCACCAACTTCCAAGGCGTATATTTCATTACATGTCTGATAAAATATTGTAAATTGTATATCACAAGAAAGAGCTTTTCATGCTCTATCCGTTAATATAAAATGTTTGCCAAAATATTTGTTCTTCGAAAAGATATTGAAGAAAAACTCAACGATTTGGCTCATTAAATTCTTAAAAGTCAATTAACTGACATGCTAATGACTTTTTAATGGTGTAATTTTCTTTTGTTGTGCTGATGAAACCTTTAGAAAGTTTTAAGTATAGCTTTGCGTATCAATTTCCCATAACAACTAATCTTAAAAATTTTCAAATAAATTTTTTTTACTGTGTGATGATTTTATTTTTTTTATTGTGTTTACAAATGGCCTTCATTGTAAAATGAGTTAATTGACTTTTAATGAACCAATTGACAATTTAATGAACCAAATCGTTGAGTTTTTCTTCAATATCTTTTCGAAGAACAAATATTTTGGCAAACATTTTATATTAACGGATAGAGCATGAAAAGCTCTTTCTTGTGATATAAAATTCACAATATTTTATAAGACATGTAATGAGATATACGCCTTGAAAGTTGGTGGATAAGACATTTTGATACACACTGTATTTTCATACATTGTATTTGATTTTTAGTATGTACAAGGTATAAAAGTGTAATTAACATTGGAAACTCGTCTATGTATAGACCTATTTGATTTGCATTCATTCCTTCGTGAGTTGAGTTAGAAAATATCAAAGAAAACGTATTATTATGGTGTGAGTAAGGGAAAGAAAGGTGTTTTTGTTTTTTTAATTAGTGCCAAAGAAAATGAATCTTGTTGTAAAAACGTAGCTCCATTTACAAAACTAAAAAAGCTCGGAGATTGAGATTTGGCTTACTGAGAAGCTGAAGGATAGATCTAAAAACACCTTTTTTTTGTATCCTGTAATTTTGAACAGAACAGGAGTTATACTCTTGTAAACGAAAAAAAAAACAAAACAATGTTTAAGAGAAATAAAAAATAACTCTGAAAATAATTTATTTGAGTAAAAACAAAAAAAAAGCGTTTTTCACTCTATGTCTTGTGATTATAAAAGTGCAAAACACATAAGTCAAACTTAACTCGTTTTGTAAATGGAGCTACATTTTTACAACAAGGTCCATTTTCTTTGACTCATTCTAAAATTTAAAATTTTTAGTTTACCTCAAAAATTTTAACATGGGCTTTTAGAGATGTAAATAAGCTTTCCAAAAAGGTACCATACTTGATATAAACATATTCTTGTCAAAAGGATGAATTAAAATACAAAAACACGTTTTTACGGTAGCAGCGAAAGCGAATATCATATTAAAACTACCGTGGACTCCACTCCTACTACCCCTACTCCTACTACTACTACTACCACTCCGGTTGAAATGGCAATTAGTCGGCGATTTAGAGTCTGCGAGACTCCGCTAATAGCGCAATGTAAACTCCAATGAAGGAACTCAGCCTTCGAAAGGTTTTACATGTCAAACATTTAAAAAGGACGTTTTCTTTGCTATTATATGAAATAATTCATCAAAGAATGGATATTATTCAAATAGGTCTGCATAAAAATGGAAGTTTTAGTTACTTATGCTAACTGAAAATACATTGATAGCTACTTAAAAGGAAGATAGCTACAGAAAAAAGGAAGCAGCCCATTAGTATTCTTGACAGCTGGGTGCGGCGGAAAGTGTCCTTTGCCATCATAAAGGCAATTCTTTGTATACGGGGAACAAGAAAAGCATGGTTCGACGATACATTTAACAACTCTCTATCAAACGACGCACTGAATACTGAAGCGGTATGTTAAATTCACTGAATTTTGTATTTTGTATTTTGTATTTTCATTTTTATGTAATGTATTAGACGTATATAATTGTATAATATATTATTGTAAGACGTTAAAAAAAAAAAAAAAAGAAAAAAAAAAATTTTAAAAACCGCCTTAATTAAATGGCACGTTAATTTCATGGAACAAAGTTAACTAAATTCCAAATTCTTAACTATTTTCAGTTCTTAACTGGACATTAGCTATCATTCAAAATTGTTAATTTGTTTATATAACAGGAAAAATTAGATTTTTATAGAAATATGTGACATAGCATGCACAAATTCCTTTAAAAAAGTAATTGATCCATCTTTCTGTCACCATAGTCCAAATCGCCATATAAGCATACAATGCCAATTCTTTAAAGTTTGATAACTCTATTAAAACTCAAGAAATCGAATCACCTCCTATAGACATAACCAAACTCCCACTTCTTACTGCGAGTGCTCTTGTTACATGTTTTTCCAACGTGTCAGCTACGTTTTTCATATCTTCGCGGTGATTTTTAATAATGTTAGTACGACATTCAATAAGGTCTTTCAGTTTTTCTTCTAAATCTGCGAAGACCGATGTTACCACGTTCACGAAGCAATTATTCAACTCTTTTTTATACTAAAGATATTAAAAGGATATGACGTTCACATGCTGGTGTTTTCTAACGAACATCCATCCTTAGCAAAGATCAACTGTTTCACCTCGAAATTTAACGGAAGGTCTGAAGGTTGAATAAGAACCCTTCCCGTCTCTTCATCTGCATCTATTGACAGTATATCTCTACTTGCTACATAAATGTTTGTCCAGCAGTAGTCGTTAATACTGTCGAACAGCCTGGGCACAAAATTGCTAATTTCGTGGCTGCCATTGAACATATGCCTGTTATTCTCTATTAAACTCTTAAGATACTCCAAATTTGATGCCAATTTCGGTGGGTTTGTCTGTAATAAACAAGAATTTTGTGTAACTGCATTGTGATGTTTTTAGCGGGGGAACCATAGATTTGTTTTTAGCGGGGATGCTGAGATGCCGTGATAGCTACTGAAAAGAAACACATTCATTGAAAAAGTTAAACAAGAAAGGCAGGCTTAAATCCTTACAATATGTCATTAGCTAAGCCGGACCCTAACTTGTCTCACCTTTAAAATAACGTAACTGAGAGTTGGCATTAGTTCGTCTGCTCCATTCCCATCTTTACCAATTGCGTTCATTGTGTGTTGACAACACAGTACTAGGCTGTTCAGCTTCTCAAAGGGATCTTCGAACATGGTCATTTCGGCTAGTACATGAACAGCTCTTGCAATTTCGCTTATTGTATTGGTATCCTTATTAAAAAGTAATAATGCATAAAAATACTAGGTATTCGCGCTTAATGCAGAACAAGATATATTCACCATTCGTTCTTGTTTCATGGATTTGAATCAAGTTTATGTACTCCAAATTAATCAAATGTTTGATGATGTGGGAAATAAAGGAGCAATATAAATATGAATTAAAATTTACTTGTATGTTAATACTGCTGCCCAAGTGTTCTGGTGTGAGCCAATACAAAGAAATAATTTTTCGAGATATCTCTGCGTCCCTATCGTGATACTCGACCCATTCTGGATAATGTAATCCGTATGCTAAAGTTGTCCTGAGAGTATCTTCTAACTGATTGATAGCGTGACTGGAACCATCATTAGTATGTGTTGTAATTCGATTCAAGTAGGCCGTGAGATAGTTTGCTGCATCCTAAATAATTCATTATGATAGAATTATTGGCTATTGTTCGGAATGATAAATTGACCAATTTACTTCAAACTTGAAGGTTATTTTTTCATTCCATGAAGTCGAATGAAACACGTTAGAAGAACTAATATCTAATTTTTTAAGTCGTACGTTAGCCTTCCTCACCTCAGAAGAAGCCTTATTGTCTTTTTCTTGTGGCATCAATAGAATGAATTGTTGTACATGGGTAACTTTAATTAAAATAACCTACAGGGATTACAAAATCATATCCCAGTGAGAAAACCAAGGTTGTTTGATTTGCCAGATAGTTCAAAATGTCTTCTATATGTCTATAAAGTGTCAATAAAGTTGCAGAAAAATCCTTTACAATCGTTTGTTTATTACTTTCTCTATATGTCCGATTTGAATCTTCTATGCAGTAATAACTGTCATTTTAACTTTGAAACCCGGGACAGTTTATATCTTTTTAAGAAAAGCAGAGAAAAAAAAAGGTCTTTGTTTATCTCACATAAGGTGGCATCCATAAAGTACGTACGCACGGAAGAAGGGGAAGAGGTCACTGTAAAAGCGTATGCTTGCGCATGGGGGGAGTGGGTATACAGAGCGATGTTATGTACGAACTCTAAAAATGGTATTGGCCCTTTTATCAGCGGTCACTTGACTTGCACTTTGCGTTCATTAAAAGTTTGAATCAATGTTTATGTGTTTATCCATTGTGAATTTTCCAGGCTTAAGTTAGCCAATCATGTTAGGAGCGTGACGTACATTTTCAATTCAAAGCTCTCATGCAAAGTAGCTACATGAGATACATAAATTGTAAATAGAGTTGATTTTGAAACAATCAAATGGTATCACACCTGAAACGTTATAATTTCGTTTGTATCAGAATCTTCAATATCGTCCTCTTGGTTTTTTGTTTTACTAAATGATTGACCCATTATCCCTTTCCATAACACTCTTTATAATTTTCCTAAAACATAAAGAATTTATTATCTCAGAAATAGCGTCAATCAAAACCGTGAAAGAATACCTCCACAAACAAATACAAGGTCGTGTTATCAGTTCATGTCGTTTCGAATTTTATTAAGGCAAGTGTTGATCGAAGTGATGAAAGTGAAAGTAAGGAAGAAACTTTGTCACACTCAACCTCGTACCTAGGACCACCTATTGCTTTTTAATATGAAGATTGAGACATATGTCTCTGAGTACGAAGTTGAATCACCCAACAATCAAGTCAAGATCAAAATCAGTTTTCTAACATTTTCTTCAAGAAAACTTAAATACAAGTTAAAGAGATCCTTAGTATACATGAAAACACGTTAATCAAGAACAGAGAAAATAATGTTGAAATAAATGCGTTGTTGAGGAAAGAAGTAGTTTGATTTGGTTTCTGATGAAAAAGCCGCAGATGTAAATGTTTTAGTAGAAGATAAAAATTTAAAGGCCACAACCTAAAAAAGGAATTGAAATAGAGTTTGCTATCGAAGTAGTAGTGTCAGTTCAAACAATGAAGGCAATCAGAAAAGAACGGTGACTGTTAAGAAGAACTAACGATTAACAGAATTGGGGCGGCTTTGACGGCCTACTTTACATTCATTTTTATGAACTTAGCGGAACTACATGATTAGATAAAGAAAGATAAGGTAACTGAAATGCCAAAATATGTTGTTTTAAAGGATTTGTAGCTATAAAAGAGCCGTTTTCGATTGTAAACTGCTGAAGACTTTATTTGTGTCTTTTTCTTTGGAGTGGACTTCTTACCAGTTTTCTTGGCTACAGGTTTCTTTCCTGCGAGTTTCTTCTTAGGGGTGAATTTTATAGTAGTTTCCCCAAGTAAAAAAAACGTCCGACTTGACTACTGGCTTCAGTTCTCTCACGACTCTTATAACAATTCATAATCATTAAAATATTTTGTCTATGATTCTATACTTATTTTTCTACTTTCCAAGTGCTTCTCTTAAAAAAAAAACAACAAACAACAACAACAAAAAACAACAACAGCCGCAACAGCCGCAACAAAAAACGATTTAGCACTTCTCTTCAAAATGATTTTTTTAACTTACCTTGGAAATTATGATAAATTGCTCTTCCAAATTTTGAATCACTGACCTGTACCTTTGGCGTAAATCTTTGACTACCCTGGAATCATGGTTTGCTTAAGAACTGTGATAACACTTGGACTACACGCTTATTTAAATATGATTTAAGCAATATTGAGATCTTGTGATTCTTCATAAAAAACAAATATGTATGGACGTATAAGATGAAGGACGTATTTTAAAGCCTTTTAAATTTTATTACTAAAATCTTTTATCATTTCTTTAATATAAATCTCGCCTCTCATTTCACTGGATTTTGGTTTAACTGGGCGGATGTATACGAATCTTTGTCTCACTCGTTGTGAAAAATCAAAGAAATTAGAAGAAAGGTGAATCATACACTTTTATTTAGTACTTCAAGAATGTTACTCGACCTTTCTCAGAAATCATTGCGAATGCTAATGTTTATTTCAAACGAAAGTTGCACATTCTTTACACGACCCACCTCATTTCCAGTTTTTTTTTATTGTAGTGGTGGAGTAAAGTCGTTAAAATATCCCTGTTATTCTTCCTTCTTCTCTCGCTGCTACTACTGCGAGTTATGAACGATTTTGTGCAATTTTTACATGAAATCGTTAGCAAAATTGCAATTGGGGTCAAATTTTGACCAAATTTTTAAATTTCTCCAAATTTCATAAAAATTTGCGCAAAGTACAATTAGAAGGCTCTGATTTCGCATTTGGCGGTCATTTTTCAGATTTTCCACAAATTGAGAAAAGGTTTTCAATTTTATAAAAGATGAAAAACTACTTAAAATTTATGTTGTGACCTGATTGAACCTTAAATTGCCAATTTGTTCCCCTTTTTATTTTTGCCAATTTTAGCATTTTTGACGGTATGGCATAATTCGTTTTTCGCAAATGACCAAACATGGTAAAATGAAATCCATTTTAAAACCATCCCTTATAAAATGTTAGATGTTATTTCCCCGTTAGCGGCCCCAAATTAAATTCCGATAACGTGCAATCAAAAAATCTTAAAGTTTTACATATCCTACAAATGTATCTTATTTTTACTGACAAAAATAAACTGCTGAAATGAAATACCTTTACATGCTTTCCATTCGGTTATGTTCTCTCAGGATCTTGTCAACAATTTTCTAGTTGATATTACAGGCTAGCACACTAATAAAATACTTCTACTAAACATTAAACCAGTAAATGAAATAGCTACTTTCTTTTCACAAGGCAAGTATATATTCATAGATCTGTCAATAACTTTTGATAGTATTGACCACAGCATACTCTGAGAGAGTATGAGAGAGTATCATATCATGGATTTCATAGAAAACCACTTGAATAGCTTCAAAGCTATTTGAGAAATTGAAAACAGTACATAAACTATAGGGAAACGAATTACCGAAGTATTTGATATTATTTGTGGAGTTCCCTAGGAATCCATCTCGCGACCGTGAATGATCTTTGTAGATGCTCTACAAGCCATTGATGATGTCACGAATTCATTACATTCCCGCAGAAATGACTTTACAGAACTCTCATGTATCTCAGGGTTTAAACTGATCCAAACATGAAAATTGAAATTCAGATACTTTATTGATGCTTGCCATTACACTTTCTGTTTTTTTTTTCTTCATTGAATATTTAATGAGAAACATGAATTCGTGTTTTCCATTTGACCATCTTGTCCATCTTCAGTCTCCTTCGCCAGCTTCTCTTCGACCTTGTTCTTTCGGGGGGAAAGAAAAGCAAGAACAAAGTTTGACTTTTCAGAGCCATTGTTTCTTCCAAAACCCTCATAATCAGTCCTTTAAGAACGTTATAAAAAGAACGTTATTTATTTATTTATTTGTTTATTTATTTATTTATTTATTTATTTATTTGGCATTGTTTTACGTGTATAACATCTGCTTTCCAGGAGGGGACACAGCTTAGGTTGGAAACTCCAAAGTATTTGACTCTCTCAAGATTGACACAAACCTAATCACCCGATGGATCATCTACCCAATTTCCAACAGAAGGCATGGGTCGACCCGGCGCTATGGTACATTCACTCGCGCATGGTGAATCACCGCGAAGGCGAATTGAACCCCTAGTGGCTAGTGGCTGCAAGTCAGCTACCATTCAATCAGATGAAAATGACCATAACATTTGTAAAAATGTTTTTGGTGTAGTGGATATATATTTCTTCACTTAAAATTTAAAATTTTAAAACATAAAAATACACGAGTGTCAGTTTCACGCCAAGGCGACCATCAGATGTAATGTAGTGGTTAAGTAGGCGATCCTTTATTTTAAAAAATTTTCTACCTACCTCTGATCGTACTTTATTCTTTTCGTTATTCCTTCTTTGACAAAGGTGAAATCTACAACCTCTTATTAACGTTTCATGAACAGAAGACCACCAGAAAAGAAACATTCATTCTGGAATGTTCTATAGCAACAAAATCTAGACCAAAAAACAACACATTGGAAACCAATAGTCAAGGAACCTTGTGTTTTTTTAGCTCAACTACCATTCAAGATTCAAGCTTTTTTCGTCATTTTTGAAATTAAAACCCGTAAAACGTTTCTACACAGATATAACAAGGAGAAATCATTACATCTGCTGTCAGGTGTAGGACGGAAAAATATGCTGGATTCGTGCTATCACCAGAAAGAACTTGCCAAAAGCATGGGTTTTAAGTGACAAATGATTATTTTAAGGAATTGTGTCATTTGAAAACAACACTAATGCCTCAATCCTCGAGAGTAAAAAGTTTTTTCATAAGGAAGCTATATACCATACTAGAAGCTAATCCTTAAATGTATGTCAACGTCTGTATAAAAAGGAATTGGTTTTCCAACATGTAGCAAGAAAATGGCAAAAAGTAGAAACAAATATGCTACTAGATTAATTAGTAGTCCCATCGTTTTACAATGTGTTTGAGTCAGACAAATAAAGTTTATGACAATATTGAAATTCACTTCATAGCAGTTGGAAGGTCAAAGTGGGAGTAAATTGAGGTAAAGCTGGTGTCACCGTAAATAACTATTCCCTTAAAAATATAGCTACTCCCAGGACTTATTTACTGGGAAATAATTACTCCACCGTCATTATTCATTTCCTAGTCAATAAGTACACCTTCAGGAAATAATGAAAAATGCAATATTTTTCCAGGGGGTTCCATGCTAAAGAAAATATGTAAAAAGTAACAAAAAATACCATAATTCTGGTATCATTTAACCATTCTTACCAAGTTGCACTTGAAAATACTTGAAAATACTTGAAATATACTTGAAATTTCAACAAAGTCAAAATACAAAGAAAGTTGATTGTTTAAAACGACTTATAGCTTCTGAGTGGACAAAAAAATGGAGTCTGATATTTGGCATCCTTATATGCTTAAATATTTCGATAAAACCAGTTTTTTAGGGAGCCTCATAGCTGCTCAACACTCGCTCTAAATTGTTATAGAACTGTGTCGCATTATAATCAAAGTCATGAGACGAGTAGCATTGAGGCTCACGTCATATCACTTGTAACTTTTAATGCATCTAAACAGGCATAAAATACCCCCCTTCATTCACAGAGTTGACATGATGGCGTCAATTGAACTTCAGGACAAACTGGATAATTGAAAAACTATTTAATCGGCCAACGGGCATTTAAAGAACAAGCACTGTTAATGACGTCATTTCTATTGTTTTGAAGAGAACAAGGGTGAGGGAGAAAAGTTCTGATGAATGTTTTTATAAAACTTTGCACAGTAACAAATATATACATACTAGTATCCCGCGTAAAAGTTTTTTACGGGTTTTAACTGCGAAAACAATGCGTCAAACCCTGCGTTCCCATGTGTGTGTACCCCGTGATGAAAATTTCAATTATAGAATTGGAAACAGAAAGTGCACCCATGTTGTAGAGCTCGAAAAACTGATCAAAAAAGTGTATGGGATCGTTTCGCTACGATCAACCGTTGCAGAGATATCGTCGATCAAAGATTTTGATGACGTCATAGCTGCAGTACCAAATAAAATTTAGGCCCAAATTTTGCGTCACCCCTCCACCCGTATCGCGGACCCCAAAAAACGTCAGTTATCCCTATTGGTTATCGAGATATTTCCCCATAAACGTCGCGTTCGATTGGGGATGCAATGCAATGATTCCCCGTGATCATAAAAAAAACTGACGTCAAATGCCACGTGCTTTTGGAATATTCGTGAAAAAAAATGTCTCTCGCTTCTACGTGGTTTTACGCACACATAAGAGGACGATGACCGTAAATAAAAACTAAACTAGTATCTCGCGTAAAAGTTTTTTACGACTTTAATTTCGAAAAGAATCTGCAGAAATACGACCCGTTCCCGTGTGTGTACCGCATGACCAAAATTTCAATTACGGAATTGGGACTGGAAAATGTGCCCATGTTGTAGAGCTTGAAAAACTGATCAAATAAATGTATGGGATCGTTTCGCTACGACCAACCGTTGCAGAGATACGGTCGATCAAAGATTTTGATGACGTCATAGCCGCAGTACCAAATAAAATTTAGGCCCAAATGTTGTGTCATCCCATCACCCGTATCGCGGACCCTAAAAAACGTCAGTTATCGCTATTGGTTCTCGAGATATTTCCCCAAAAACGTCGCGTTCGATTGGGGTTACAATGCAATGATTCCCCGGTGATGCGATAAAAATAACTGACGTCACGCCGCGTGCTATTATACTAATCGTCAATTGTCAATGGTCTAACGAAAAAATGACCACGATTAAGAAGATTTTGATCGTAAATTTAAAAAAAACACAACACTCTCTAAAATAAAAGTGGGATGCACACACGCGAATTAGTATATATAGACTAGTAACTGGCGTAAAAGTTTTTTACGGCTATAATTTCGAAAAGGATGTGTCGAAAATAGGTGACGAAAAATTAAATCACAAAATCGTGACTGGAAAGTGTTCCCATGTTGTGGAGCTCGAGAAGCTGATCAAAAAAGTGTATGGGATCGTTTCGCTACGATCAACTGTTGCAGAGATATCGTCGATCAAAGATTTTAATGACGTCATATCCGCAGTACCAAATAAAATTTAGGCCCAAATGTTGTGTCACCCCGTCACCCGTATCGCGGACCCTATAAAACGTCAGTTATCCCTATTGGTTCTCGAGATATTTCCCCAAAAACGTCGCGTTCGATTGGGGATGCAATGCAATGGCTCCCCCGTGATCATAAAAACATCTGACGTCAAATGTCACGTGCTATTATACTAATCGTGAATGTGTCTTGCGTGGGCGAACTGCCGCTATATGACCACGATTAAGAAGATTTTGACCATTAAAAAAACAAAAACACAACACTCTCTAAATTAAATGTGTTGCACACGATTGCGAATTAGTATAAGTAGACTAGTATCTCGCGTAAAAGTTTTTTTACGACTTTAATTTCGAAAAGAATCTGCAGAAATACGACGCGTTCCGTGTGCGTAGCCCGTGACGAAAATTTCAATTACGGAATCGGGACTGGAAAATGTACCCATATTGTAAAGCTTGAAAAACTGAGCAAAAAAATGTATGGGATCGTTTCGCTACGATCAACCGTTACAGAAATATCGTCGATCAAAGATATTGATGACGTCATAGCCGCAGTACCAAATAAAATTTGAGCCCAAATGTTGCGTGACCCGGTCACCCGTATTGCGGACCCTAAAAAACGTCAGTTATCCCTATTGGTTCTCGAGATATTTCCCCAAAAACGTCGCGTTCGATTGGGGATGCAATGCAATGATTCCCCGTGATCATAAAACATCTGACGTCAAATGCCACGTGCTATTATACTAATCGTGAATGTGTCTTGCGTGGTCGAACTGCCGCTATATGACCACGATTAAGAAGACTTTGACCATTAAAAAAACAAAAACAAAACACTCTCTAAGTTAAATGTGTTGCACACGATTGCGAATTAGTATAAGTAGACTAGTATCTCGCGTAAAAGTTTTTTACGGCTTTAATTCCGAAAATAATGTGACGAAAACAAGTGACGAAAAATTAAATCACCGAATCTCAAAAAGACACCGTGCCCATGTTGTAGAGCTCGAAAAACTGATCAAAAAAGTGTATGGGATCGTTTCGCTACGATCAACCGTTGCAAAGATATTGTTGATCAAAGATTTTGATGACGTCATAGCCGCAGTACCAAATAAAATTTAGGCCCAAATGTTGCATGACCCCATCACCCGTATCGCCGACCCTTAAAAACGTCAGTTATCCCTATTGGTTCTCCAGATAATGAATCCCCCGTGATAAGGTAAAAAAAACTGACGTCACGCCGCGTGCTATTGTACTAATCGTCAATTATCAATGGTCTAACGAAAAAATGACCACGATTAAGAAGATTTTGACCGTAAATTTTAAAAAAACACAACACTCTCTAAGTTAAATGTGTTGCACACGATTGCGGATTAGTATATACTAGTAACCCGGGTAAAAACTTTTTACCGAATTTAACTTCGAAAGCATTAGGTCCAATCCGCCATTCCCGTGTACGTACCCCGTGACGAAAAAATAAATCATAAAATCGCAACTCAAAAGTGTACCCATGTTGTAGAGCTTGAAAAACTGATCAAAAAAATGTATGGGATCGTTTCGCTACGATCAACCGTTGCAGAGATATCGTCGATCAAAGATTTTGATGACGTCTTAGCCGCAGTACCAAATAAAATTTTGACCCAAATGTTGCGTCACCTCATCACCCGTATTGCGGACCCTAAAAAACGTCAGTTTTCCCTATTAGTTCTCGAGATATTTCCCCAAAATCGTCGCGTTCGATTAGGGATGCAATGTAATGATTCCCCGTGATATTATAAAAAATCTAACGTCAAATGATGCCACGTGCTTTTGGAATATTCGTGAAAAAAGTGTCTCTCGCTTCTACGTGGTTTTACGCGCACATAAGAGGACGATGACCGTAAATTAAAACTAAATATATCACTCTCTAAAATAAAAGTGTGATACACAGCGCGGATTATTATATGGGTTTATTCACGATTTCGAAATAAATTTCGGTACCGGTGTAAGTGAATTAAGCATGACGTGGCATAGTTTATAAAAGGGCGGTCTCTCAAGTCAAAATTCACACGTCGTTTAGATACTTTCGTGACTAGAAAATCGAAAAGTCGTTTAATTTGCGTTAATCATAACTAGTGTTTAATTCCTATTGTGTTAGAAAACGTATTTTAAAATTATTTTATAATGACATCAGGATAATGTATTTCGATGCGAGGGTGCATCAGGATAGTGTAACATGTGATGCGAGGGTGCATCAGGATAGTGTAACATGTGATGCGAGGGTGCATCAGGATAATGTAACATGTGATGCGAGGGTGCATCAGGATAATGAATTTGCGTATGTTGAGCTGAGTAAAATATTAGTCAATTGTAAATATTGTTTCAGACCTACCTTGCTGCATTTACAAAGTCTTGTAAACGTGCTGTTCAGTTCCTTACGGTTTCTTCTAGAACAAGTTCAGTTTTTTATAACGAGACAGGCTGAGCACCCACTTTGGCATTGGGGTTCTAAAAGTTTTTATCCGGGGGTAATTGAACAGCAGTTTTTCAAAGAAAGAAAGAGAAAGGGATAGCTATTCAACATTTGTTATCAGACGACTTTGTACATGTTAAAGTTGCATTTTATGCGATAAAATACTTTTAGTTCATAGAACTTATTCCTGTAATTATGCACACGTTCTAGTCACGACGTTCTGGTACGACATCTACTATCGAAGTATAATATAAAACCTGTCTCGAGTTGATATAGTATTCTTTGCTCCTTTCCAAGTAGTTAGAAAAAGTAAATAAACTAAGTTATTTTCGGTTCACAGATTAGAAAATAAAATAAGACTAGTAACTCGCGTAAAAGTTTTTTACGGCTTTAATTTCGAAAAGGATGTGTCGAAAATAGGTGACGAAAAATTAAACCATGGAATCGTATATAGAAAGTGTACCCATGTTTTTCAAGCTTTACAACATGGGTACATTTTCCACTCACAATTCCGTGATTTAATTTTAATCACGGGGTACATACACGGGAACGCGGGATTTCTGCACATCCTTTACGAAGTAACATTAAATACTTTTGTAATTTCCATGTAGTTTCCATTTCCACAGGTAATGTACTGTTTTCAATATCGCAAACAGCTTTGAAACTATTCAAGTATTTGTCCATAACTTCCTTGTGTCACTTTTTAAGAGTATGCTGTGGTAAAAACGATCAAACGTTATTGACAGATCTATGTATGCCAGTAATGTACTTGAGTGAAAACAAAGACATTATTTTATTTACTGGTTGAAGAATAGCATGTCCAGTGGAAGTATATTTTAATGGGCTAGCCTGTGATGTCAAATCGAAAATTGTTGGCAAGATCCAGAGTGAAATAAAGTGTAGAAGGAAAGAAACTAAAGCGAAAGTGTGCAAAGCGTGTAAGTGTTTGGTTTCAGTAGTTTCTTTACGACAGTAAAAATTAGATACATCTCTGCAACATAGATAAAAATGAAAGTTTTTTTATTATAAGTTATCGGAATTTGATTTGGCGTTAACGGGAAAAAACATCTAACGTTTTCTACGTCTTTAATATGGATTACGTTTTATCCATGTTACACGTTTTGTTTTTTTTTATAAGCAACAAAACCAACGAGAAATGAACTTTATTCTATAGAAAATTTTTATACAATGATTTCTTATGACTTCTTACCATCTCAATCATAAAACTTTCAGTATTGAATGAAAAGATATTCCTCTTCCCGTATATTTTCAGGCGTCAGTCAAGATACTTTCTAAGAAAACTGTATGCACCTAAGGCTGCTTATTTTATTGAAATTCGCTTGAACGGCCAAATTGAAAAAGGTTGAGTAGCATTTTTGGATTGCTGATTGAAGTTACAGACGTATAATTCCCATTTCTTCTAATTTGATTTTGATGTCTCGCACATATAAATATTCGTATAAATCCGTCCATGTACACCAAATTCCAGTGAAATGAGAGGCTAGGTTTATATTAAAGGGATCCCAAGGTTTAATAGATTATTCAAATAATACTATTTATCTTAAAAAATGAAGTAGCAACTCTTGTTTCAGTTTTTTCAAACGTTTTTTAGATCGTGAGATAATCACGTTATAAATATTTTTTCTGCATGCTTTAAAACCTTTTAAAAACCTTCTTCGTAGTATTTTTAATTTCGAGCGCCCAGACTTTTCCAATTGTTTAAAATTCTGTGACGTATGATTTGAGTAGCATTGAAATATGTCTTTTATCAATGTAAATGCAACAGTTGTTTTCACTAAGAAATTGAAGAATTCTGAAAGGGCGCGAAGCGCCCGCAATCGGAATTAGGATTTTATGAATAAAATCGAGGCAAGATTTAATACTGAATTCTCCCAACCGATTTTGCAAACAGAATGGCAGCCGACATCCCCGCCAACAAACTTTACAAAGATGATATGGGCATAAGTATTTGTGAAAGATGTCATAAAGAATCTTTATTCTTCATCAAATATAATACATATGTAGCACATCACTATATATAATACATCAAGACCCTAATTCTTGTACCAGGTCCTTCTGCGATAACTCATCACCTAAACAGATGAATAATATGCAATTAATGCAAGATAGGTTGGAGGTGGGCGGAAGTAGGATTTTATTCATAAAATCCTACTTCCGATTGCGGGCGCTTCGCGCCCTTTCGGAATTCTTCAATTTTATTTCATAAAATCTCGGCAATTCAATACTGAATTCTCCCAACCGATTTAACTACATAATGGCAGCCTTAGCCGTGCTAGACCTCTGTTTAAAGCGTACTTTTCAGGACTGCACCCTCAAAATTGTTCTGAGGCAAACTTTTGTTATAAAATTTCTGCCATGTTGACCCACTGGACCAATTCCCTCTTTTCAAGATATCAGCTATCGAGAGTCCTGCTAAGCAAGCCTTAGAAGTAGCAGCTGATCTCGTAGAGTGCGCCTTAAAAACTGTAGTACCAATTCCTGCATTTGCCAGAACTTGTTTTATCCATCCAGCAATTGTTGACTTTACAACCTCCTTGTGCGGAGCAACAAAGCTAAGGAGAAGTTGATTATTGTTGTCTGATCGCCACACCTTTGAGCGCTCTAAATATGAATTTAGCGTGGTTACAACACATAAACGTTCATCATCAGGGAAGGCATTGAAGACAACAGGTGATAGGGTTTTGCCTTTCTTACTGAACTTAGTCAGTCTGGAAAAACTGAAAACATAAGCAGAGGGAGAATTGCTCATGTATTTGACATTCAATATGGAAAGTTCCGAGGCACGTGATGCTGCAGTCAATGACAACAACATAGTTACTTTCAACGTTAAGATTTTGTCAGATAAGGCCTCGTTTTTACCTAAATTTTTTAAATAATCTAACACCTGTTCAACATCCCAAATGAAAGTATAACGTGGTTGAGGTGGCCGGTCATTATGTATCCCACTCATTAACTTACAAACTAAAGGGTTTTGACCAACAGGAAAACCGGAGATTGGTTCATGGTAAGCCAAAATAGCAGAGCGGCGGCAATTTATAGTGCGATATTCTAAACCCAATTCAAAAAGCTCTACTAAATAGTCCAGAATAAAGTTTAAAGAACATCTAAAGGGATCAATTTTTTGTTTGTCACACCAGCCACTCCATTGATCTCAGGCCGATTTGTAAGTAGAAACTGACCTTGCTCGTCTGGAATTTGAGACAAGTTTTGCAGCCCTGTCTGATAGGCCTTCTGCTGTGAGCTGTCTCCTGAAACCATCCAAGCCCCCAATGTCAGTGTTCTTTCCTGCACTAAAGGATGAACTTTCCCCATGGGATCCACTAGCAATTTGCCTGCTTGTGGTAATAACACTGGGTTTCGGATTGACATTTCGAGAAGCATTGTGTACCATGGTTGAGGCTGCCATATTGGAGTTACTATCAACAATACAGTCTTTTCGTTTTGCGCCTTTTTCAACACCCTGCCTATCAAGCTGAAAAGAGGGAATGCATACAGGTAACGAGTTAACCATGGTTGTTGCATCGCATCTACCGCAAGAGAACCGGGGTCTAGTCTCCATGACATATGCAGGGACAACTGATGAGAAGTCCTCGAAGCAAACAGGTCGATTTCCGGAGTACCATATATTAGACAAATTCATTTGAATATTCTTGGGCACAATTTCCATTCGCTGTGGTCCGCAGTAATCATGATCTTTTCGGAAAGAAGCTGATTCCAGATTTCCTTTGCTACTCTCAGAAGTTCCGTGCTTCGAGTGCCTCCCATTTTCATTAGGTATGACAAAGCTGTCATGTTGTCCATCTGTACATGTATGTGTGTCACTGATCTGTCCTTTGTAAAGGAGAGAATTGCCAATTGAAATGCCTTCAGTTCTAAGACATTTATGTGTAATTTTTGTTCCTGTAGTGACCAACGCCCCCCCCCTATTGAGTGGCCCTGGCAATGAGCCCCCCAACACATCATTGACGCATCTGTTGACATGAGAAGGTCTGTTGGGGGTAAAATTATTGACCTCCCGTTGCAAAGTTTTAAATTGTTTATCCACCATATCAGTTCGTCTTTGGACTCTTTGTCCAACAATATTGTTCCTTGGTATGATTGTTTTATATTCAATCCTTGGATTTGCTTCCTCTGCAAATGCCTCATATGTAGTCGAGCAGGTAGAATTGCTAGAGTAGTCGAGGAGAGTTTTCCCAGTAGGCAGGTCAGATCCATTAGAGACACCCTTGGGGATTTCAGAAGAGTTTGGCACAATACTAACAGCCGAGTTTGTTTCTGTTCTGGTAAGTAGATCTGTATGATAACTGAATCTATTACCATCCCCAAAAACTCTAATTTTTGTACTGGTGTAAATATTGACTTCTTGCTGTTTATCACAAATCCTAGATGTTGTAAAAGATTATAACACTGTGTCTCGATGGGTTACTGCCTCTTGATAAGTGCGACCTAGTATGAGTATGTCGTCCAGAAATATTATTAAGCGTATGCACAGTCGTCGCAATAAGGAAATCGAGAGTCGTAGTAATTTGGAAAAAATCAGGGGAGCAGGTCCCAGACCAAAACATAGGCACAGGAACTCGTATAGGTTCCCTTTCCACAGAAACCTCAGGTACTTTCTGCAGTTTTGGCTTATTGGTATAGTGAAGTAGGCATCCTTCAAGTCCAACTTTATCATAAAATCCCCTTCCTGAAGTAGATCCCTCAGCAAATGAAGTCCTTCCTTTTTGAAATGTTGGTAGGAAATGAATGAATTTAGTTGTTTTAAGTTTATCACAGGCCTTTTCCCCCCACCTTTTTTGTCTACCAGGAAAATGCTGCTGATAAACTCCCTTGGACAGTGGTTTACTTTGGAAATGGCACCTTTTTCCAACATGTCTCGAATTCCTGATTTACCAACTGAGATTGGCAATGACTCATTTGTATTGCTTGAGGAACTTTTACTTGAGATGGTTCCTTGAAGAAAGGTATTTGATATCCTTTCACTATGGACAGAATATTGGGATCCTGTGTTATCTTCTTCCAATTTTTTTCGAAATAACGAAGTCGCCCTGCCAGAGGAATGTCCACTGGTATTTCTTCTGAAAATAATTGTTTTATTGCTGGATTCACCTTCTGATATGTTTTGGCATCCAGGACATTTACTGACATGTTGGAATAAGGAGGATTTGCAGATTTCTGTCTTACCTCCTTTTCCATAGTAGCTTGGTTGCTTCCGCCCTTGATGTTGTTGTTGTGGTGCTGAGGATGTTCTTTGTCGATTGAAGTATATTTTACGCCCTCCACTACTTTGGTCTTTCTGTTGAGGGCTTGCTCGAAAAGGGCCGTCTTGAACTGGTTGAATTCAACCCTTTAAAAAGGGTTCTTTTGTCGAGTCTTCACTGTTTCCGTAATATACGTTTGGAATTTTTCTCCAAAAAGATTATAATGTTCATATTTTAAAATGTCCATTTTCTCTTTCAGAGTTTCTTTCACTTTCTTATGATTTTTGACAACTGCACCCAATGCATTAAATCGTCGATGGAAGGCTGTTGCTTGGAAAGCCTGACCAAAAAGTAACATAATTTGGTCAAGCAGAGTGGTGACTTCTGCCAGAGAAGCAACAGCATCATCTTCTTTGCTGTTGTTACAGTCATCTACCACCTTCCACACCCTGGAAAGGGGGCCAAATACGTTTACGATCCTTTGTTGTATCTTCTCAAAGGAAGAGTCAATAGACACCTCTGTCTTTGACATCAGAGATGTGAGAAAGTCATCAAGTTTCTGTGGCTTATCCACGTTATCGACACTGGATTTCCATGCAAAATAGACTCATGGACATCCTTTTCAGCTATAAACACTTGCATGTGTTCATTAATATAATTTGCCATGTCATCAGGGAGAGACCACCGAAATTTCGTCATCGGATGACACTATTTTAAAACGTTTATTCGGTGGACCAGCGACCTCTTCGTTAAGGCGCTTTCTTGACAAATCCTCTTCAGTTTCAGGATGGTCATCATGATCAGAATGCAACTCATCATCAGCAGGCATTCGGGCTGGTTGAATCAGGGTGTTAGCTAGGGTCCTACAGGTGCCGTTAGACGGCTCTTTCCCAATATTATATCCATGTCAAAAGATACAGATTTTGAAGTTTGGTTAACTTGATATTTCACGATAACAAACTGCACTCCACTCCGTTCACTAACGATTGGAAAAAGAGGTTTAGCACGGCTAAGGCTGTCATTATGTAGTAAAATTGGTTGGGAGAATTCAGTATTGAATCGCCGAGATTTTATGAAATAAAATTTTCACAATAAAAGTGAGCCATTTATAACTCGGTTTTTATACGTAAAATTTCCAAAGTTTCACAATGTACAAAAAGTGAAAGATAATAAAAAAAGGTGATGCAACCTGTTATTAAAGAAGTAAACAAGAGCCAGATGGCGCAAAACGGTAGCAGCAAAAGTACTTGCCACAAGAATACTTTTAAATTTGAAATTTTACTTAAAGTTCTTAAACGTTCTGTAAACGTTATTTCTTGAGATATCTTACTGGTGGAAAACAGGCATAAACGATATTATAATGTTTAAAATTACTAACTCGTATAAATAGGGTCTAATCGCAACACACCAGCATTTTAATTTATTAGAAGACAAAAAAATTATACATGCATGAGCTGTTTATAACGTACGTTTTTTTTATAAGAGCTTATGTAGAAAAAAAAAACGCGTTTCTTCGAAAAAAAAATGTATGTTTTGAATTATAATTTTTTGAAACCGAAAATGAATTCAAACAGATAACTGCCTTTTTTTAACTCGATTTTTGAAAACCTTGATGTTCAAAGACAGAACAGATAGCTAACAAACGTAGAAAGTAATAAGAAAGTCTGATCTGTGCTTTACTGACACGAAAAACATATCTATTTTCAAGTGCCAAAGTTCATTGATTCAGTACCATAAAAGTAACTAAAAGTCCCAGTTTTATGTAGACCTATTTGATTAATATCCATTCCTTCATCAATTAAGTGATAAAATATCAAAGAAAACGTATTTTAAATGTATGTGATTGAAAACCTTCGAAAATTCAAAAGGCTGCGTTCGTTCATTAGAATGTATATTGAGTTTTTAGTGGGGACTCGCATACTCTAAATCGTAGGCTAAAAACTGCCGTTTCGGCCGGAGTAGTAGTAGTAGTAGGAGTAGAGTCCAAGGGTGTTTTAATACGGTATTCGCTTACGCTGCTACCGTAATAAATATTCCATGTAATAGATTGAATATTAGTCATGAAGAAATCATAGTCGAAAATGCGCCTCACTGTGTTGATCATAACTAATAATCAATCGAGTAATAATAGTAAAATATCTTTTCATGCTTTTCTTCGGCTTCAAAAAATACAACGTAACCTGCCCAACGAAATAAATATATTCCTTTCACACCATTTCGAAGAAATTTGTTTCGATAAAAGTCATGACAGCGGTTGAAATATTCTCCGTCAACAAAGCAACGAATAAATAAGTTAATCAATAACATAATTAACATGCCAATATGTACATATCAGAACATGGTGAATCCAAAAACGTCAGTAGATCGATCGTATAAAGCACAACAATCCGAAGTAAGTGTTTATACCCACTGTGTGATAATCTCCCTCCTCCATGTTTAAATCTTCATTTTGTAATTTCACTATTTTTACTCTATCTTTCTTTCTATTAGGTTTTTTGAAACATTGATGTGGACTAAATGAAACAAGTGTTGTTGAAGCAGAGAACTGCGCCGTAGAAACGATAACGGAATATCATCCACGATACAGAACAAAACATCCTTATTCAAGCATGTTGCCTGGAAACCATCATGTTCAGTTATAAACTTTAAGTCTAAAGCTGAATTTCGACTACCTTAAAGCTTACCTCCCGTGAAAAAAAAAGTTATGTTCAAACCATTCAGAATGTGTAACTATATAACAATTTAAAAGTTTTTTTTGATAAATCGCACTGTTTATGAAAAAAATCGACAAAGTTAACTCGTGTATTCACCTCGTGATGTTCGTTGAGGACGCCATTTTTATTTACAAACTCAATCGGATGAAATCCGATTGTGACGTCAGAAGGTTGCTCGCGATAAATGTTTGGAGAAAAAATCCCCCGTGAAAGCGTATTAATAGTTCATTGAAACGTTGAAAAACTGTACATTATGTGAGAATTTTGATGAAATTTTGAAAGATTCTTGTACATGATTGAAAAACATTTGACAAATTTTGACATCAACCCTGCTAACCATTATTTAGTGCAGCGATGGTGTAGTGGTTAGTATCTTTGAGTGCGACCGCTACGACCCGTGTTCGAGTCCAGTCATGTTGTATCTCGATACTCCACTCCGATACGCTTTAAAAGCAGCGTATCAGCCCATTTAGGAGCCATCGACTGACTGCACACTGGCCTTCGGGCAAGTTAGAGCAATGCTATACGTATCTCCGGCGGTAAGTCAACTAATAGTTGCAAGTCGGCGGGCGGAAGAACCAACCGCCACGGATGGAAGCCCAAGGACTAAAAACTCTCGGTTAATACTTACTTACCTTAGTATTTATATACTAAAGGGGATGTCATTTTCGTTTTTGTCGGTCACAGAATGACGACTCCACAAATCAGGCTGACAATTTCTCAACACAAGTTAATTTTTATGAGGTTACGTTAGAAAAAGCGAGGTCTCCGGAAACCAAGCCACGTGAACACTCTGTGCACAATTCTATTTTATATTGAGCATTTACTTTGAATTTTTTCTCAAATATCTTCAGAACACAAATGTAACATAAAGGCACTATTTCTTTAAGCTTCCAGTAGGCCTTTAAGGAGTAATGAAATCCTTACAAATTTTCTAATATAGGAGGCAAAAACTAAATATATATCTATGCAGACGCAGATTTTGCAACTCTCCCTCAACTCTCCCTCAACAGCTTGGAGAATATTCCACATCGACGATGTCATCGTAGATTCCTTGTGAAAACTTTCTCAAAGAATTTAAATCAGCAGTCGATTTATCTTTTAATTTGTAAGAGGCTTGAATTGAATTACACTTTTTCATTATTCATTTTATCATTGTTATTAGCTTCGTTGTTAATAGTTCTGTTATCAGTTCTGCTTCAAGTAATTTTATTTTCACTTTCTTTTAATACTTTTTTTATTTGTACGCATTGTTTGCTGCAAACAAAATTATCGACGGGGGTAGTTGAAGCATAAAGTAACATAATATACCGATCTTAGATCTCTGAGAAACATTTTTCTGCTGTGTTTACTTTCATTTCTCAATGTTTTCATGTGCGATGAGCAACCTCATGACGTCAAACTGCTGGCCATTATGAATTTTGATTTTGATCGGGAAATCAATATGGCGGCCTATCGAAGCTTCATGTTGAGCCAATTTCTAGACTTTTGAATTACAGATAACAGATATACGAAGGACTTTTATGCAAAATGAATTTCATATTCCTAAATTATACGTAAATATACGTTATTCTAACATAAATTATTTTTTCACGGGAGGTAAGCTTTAAAAGCAGAAATTTCAAAACAACAAAACACGAAAGTTTTTTCGTGAAGATGGAGAAACCGATGACGAAACCGATTCTGAGTGGGAAGTTGAAGAAAATTAGTTGTAGTTTATTACTTTTAGAAAAGAAAAATTATAAAAATTTGGTTTCTTTTTTGCTCATTCGTGAAAGTTTTTTCACGCGAAAATAAACTTTTTCTTCGTTCCGCGAAAGTTTTTTCCCCGAAATTAATTCCAAAATCTGCGAAACGCGAAAGTTTATCCCATAAATTTCGCGGTTTTTTCGACACGCGAAAGTTTCTGCCCGCAAAAGTAGCCAAAAATGCTGTTTCCGCCCCTCCCTCGAATGATGTCGCAGGGAAGATTGAACGAGAAGTACAAACCATGGAGATTCGCCTTAAAAGAAAGAATTAAATGACAGTAGGATGGAGAGTTTATCAAATAATATGCACAAAATACTTTGATGATTTTTAGATTATAACAGGATTATAACAGGTGACATATCAATAAAATATTTCACATTTCGATTTATTTCAAAGAAGAAAGGTAATGTTTTGTGACGCAGAAAAATAAATATGTTCAGAAAAAGTTTTGTAATTTATTTCATCAATCTTTGTACAGCATAGACATTCCCGATCTGCAGACATGCAATGGGAAACGGCAATAATGGGAACTTTGACAGCAGAGATTCACGTCGCTACTTAAACGCGATATTTTGTTGGATATTTAAATCGTTTAATTGGTAGATAAAATCATCTTCTACATTCCCAACATCTTCTCATTCATCATTTGATTTGCTCGTTTTTATTTTGTTGTTTTACTGGCTCTTTTGGTATGATGTCACAGACATCTATATACAGTGGACTCTGGATATAACGAACCTCCAAGGGGAAATGAAAAAAGTTCGTTATATCGAGAGTTCATTATATCGAAAGGTGAGAAAAAATCGGAAAATTTTGCTTAATTTGTTAATATTTCGTAGTCCTTTCGAACAAAAATGCTTTAAATCGGTATTTTCAGCTAGGATCCCGTTCAAAAGTAAAATGAAAGCGAATTCGAACAAACACGAGACGTTCGAAAACAGCTTTGAAACTTATTATATTTTTTCTTCCATTCGTCTAGAAAGCCATAGGCTTTAAAATCAACCAGATCGAAGGCTTTTGGAAAGTGAGATCGCTTTTCTTTGATAATGATCCCGTTGACAGGGATATTGTTCGAGCACGCATTTTTGAACCATAAAAAAACAACTTCATCAAAATCTTTATTGTCACTCTTCTTCATGTTTTTTCTGTTTAAATTTACTTGGCCTGATTTGTAAGCTTCTGTGATTTTTCTCTTGTTTGCTACCCAAGTCGAAACAGTATTTTTCTTTACGCCATATTCTTCTGCAATGCTATTATTTGTACTTTTTGCCCTCCGCAATTTTCTGCAGGGCTTTTTACTTATCGGTTATGGAGATAATTGCCCCTTTCATCTTGATTTAATCATCGTATACACTTCACCTTCTTAAATTATAGATTGCCTTACAGATTGTAGCTTTGTTTATGTCTAGATTCAAATGGTGCGATCCCAATCGTTCGATTTGAATGACATTCTATACGTTTAATTCATGGTTGATTGATTGACATATTTTTAGTTAAGAAACATTACAAGTTCGCAGTAACTGTATAAATTTTCAGTTATAGTTTTTGTCACAGTTAGAGATATATTCTGAATCACAAAATTCAATCTGCACGATGCAATAATTGTTTTTGTTTTCTTTCGCAGCATTTACTGCTTTGAGTTCGTTATATCGAGGCTTTTTGGGTTTGAGGGACGAAAAAGTTGGTTCTTAAATCGAGAGTTCGCTATATCGGGGGTTCGTTATATAGAAAGGATTTATAAGAGTTTCTTAAGGCAAAATCCAATGGGGAATGGGCATTGGTTCGTTATATCGAGATGTTCGCTATATCGGGGGTTCGTTATATCGAGAGTCCACTGTATTAATAACCGGTTCTCTGTCTGTCTGTTTGTTTGTTTGTCACGCAAAATGGAAGATTGAGTTGTGAGAGTAATTATTTTATTTTATTTTGTGCGACGTCAGTGTGAAACCATTGTATTGAGACCCTAATCGAATGCGACGTTTAGGGAAAATTATCTCGGTAACCAATAAGGATAACTGACGTTTTTTGGGGTCCTCGATACTGGCCATGGGGTGACGAAAAAATTTGGGCAAAATATTTTGGGACGGGGCTCTATGACGTCATCAAAACTTTTGATCGACGATATCTCCGAAACGGTGCGTCATGGACATATGATCCTATGCATTTTCTTGCTCAGAATTTTGAGCTCTGCAAGATGGCAACACTTTCTATTGTCCATTCCTTAATTCCGTTTTTCGTGAACTCTTTGGGAGGTGACACAACCCAGGCTGAACATTGGCAGCGAGCGACGCCGCCTTGGCGGTTAGTTTCCTGCTTATTATGTGAGCCGTTACTCAAATGATACGTCACAACTACAAATTCTGTTAAGGGGACTGCTGCATAGAGTTGCAAATAGAGTTCAAGTTAAAAATAATGGCGGACGAAGAGCACGTAAAAAATGTGTTTTGAATCGAGTAATACTGGACTTCAGATAAATTACAAGAGCAAAATTTTTAATTAACGTTATTTTTTGCTATCATTCTTTTAAATAGTATTAATTTACATTACGTTATAAAATAATGTTATAAAATTGTCAGTATTGAGACAATCAAATGGTTTTAAACTCGGAGAAAAAAAATCGGAATTTTCAATCCTTTATTTACCAAAAGAAAAACTTATTTTACTTTTAAAACACTAGAAAATTCCTTAAAAAGGCACATACTTAATCATACCCTAAAATGGCACTTTTTGCCAAGTTGAAAAAAACACTGACTTATGTTAAATCCATTTGGTTTTCATGATAAATTTTCAAGAAACAAAAGATCTCAATATAACCAAAATCAGATCAAAAATAAGCGTGTTATCGTTGTGTTACTGTTTTTAACTAAATAAATGTTCCAGCTATTAGTAAGTTCACTGTAGTGTGGCTAATCAAAAGTAGCCAAGCACTTACGCCAAACCAAACCGTATATACAGAAAATAAAGGCTATATTAGGTGCTAGTCAGTGTTTCGAAATTTGGAAGTGAAATTTATCAAAATTTTAAAGGGAAGTTTTAGAAATATTTTTTGAATAGAAGTAACTGAAATGTGGAAGAATAGTGTAAGTCCGATGTCCTAATAATATAGAACATGGTAAGTAAATAAGTAACTGGGAGTTTTTAGTCCTTGGGCTTCCATCCGTATTTGTTGGCTATTCTGCCCGCCGACCTGCAACTAATAGTTGACTCAATAGTTCACATAGTAGACATAGTAGACAAAATATTTTAAAGATAATAAACTACTATAAAGATCAATAGAGAAGTAAGTAAGTATGTATTTAAATGAAAGTTTTTAGTCCTTGGGCTTCCATCCACAATGTTTGGCTCTTCCGCCCGCCAACTAAAGTCAGTAGTTTTTTTACGTGGTCATTTGCTTACCTTATTTGTTTGCCATTTCGATATCTGCCAATGCTTGTTTCTCAGACTCAATTCTTATTGCTATAAACAAGGATTCCCACTGCTGACATCAGCACACTGAAAGTCTCAGTATTTATAACAGTTCATATCTTTGGGAAAATAACTTATTGCCCAATATCATGTATGTATATGTGATCATAGTTAGCACTTCTTTCAACTGCATATCACAATCGTCACAAGGAAAGTTATTCTTTAAATTTGTCGTGGATTCAAGTAGATCATTCAGGAGTTGAAAAAATACGAGAAAATATGTTCTCAAAGATGTTGATCAAGAAGAAACGTTTCTATGTAATAGCTTTGAAACAAAACTTTTACACATGTTTTGAAATCTATGAAATCTATCTATTTGAAATAATTCCATGTCACGACCATGAACGAAAAGGATTGCTCACAAGAATGCACACGTGCAAGAAAAGTTTAAAAAACATCGTCGCAAAAAAACGTCACGCATCTTCTGACAATCCATCGCACTGAAGATTGTTTCTATCCTCCGTTTCTGTGGCCTTTAAAGTTTTTGTTTTCTACTTGGTTTGTTTACATCTTCTGCTTTATCATCTGTTGCATTTTTGTAATACTTTTTTATTTTAAGAGTCTTATGAAAAGAAATAATGGAACAATCATCAAGGAGAATGGAAAACCAAGAGAACGATTTTGAGGAGTTTGATCCGAACGCAATTACAACGTTTCAGGTGTGATATCATTTGATTCTAGGACAATATTCTGATAGATATTTGCTCGACGGACAATTTCCCCAAGAACAATAAGCCGACTGACAATTCCCCCGATGGACAGTAGCTGGATCGGAAATTTCCCAGACGATCCCAGACTAGACCATCCAAGGACCAAATATCAACCACGAAATAATTGATCATACAAGTGATCACGAGTTTGTTATTAAAATACCCCTGTCTAAAATGTTCAATAGAGTTTCTATTGAGAGTGGTTGATGTAAGATTAAAAAAAACGAGTTTATTTTAGTTCTTCTAACGTGAAATTTCATTTAACTTCAAAGTTGTAGCAAAATGGTCCGTTTTCTATTTCAATTCGACTAATAGCCACTAATGCTATCATAAATGATATAGGATGCAGCAAACTATCTCACAGCCTACTTGAATCGAATTACAACACATACTAATGATGGCTCCAGTCACGCTATCAATCAGTTAGAAGACACTCTCAGGACAACTTTAGCATACGGATTACATTATCCAGAATGGGTCGAGCACCACGATAGGGATGCAGAGATATCTCGAAAAATCATTTCTTTGCATTGGCTAACACCAGAACACTTGGACTGCAGTATTAACATACAAGTAAATTTAAATTCATATTTATATATTGTTCCTTTCATTTCCGAGATTATCTAGTACACGTTTTTTTTATAAGCAACCAAGGTGAGACCCTAGTAGTAATGTTGCTTAAAAAATGACCCTATTTTAATAGCAGTGTTGCTTAATTTGTTGCTAAGCATTAATCGAAGGAATATATATTTCCAGTCTAGAAAACCTTTGTGAACGTTATTAAAAATTAAAAATTCAAATCATTACATAGAGCGCACAGCCTAGTATTGCAACCTATTGTAACCACCTAGTGTAACAATTTTAAGAAATGTGCTGTAGCTATGCTAGTGCTACATAATTTCAAAATTTTGTTGCTAATTTATCTAAGATTCTGGTAGTACTGTTGCTTAACTTTTTGGGAAAAGTTACTAGGGTTGCTTATAAACTTGTTTCTTATAAAAAAAAACGTGTATTTAAATCAGTGCAAAAGTTAGATTCTTTTTCTGTATAAAGCTCAAATATGAAATCATTTTGACATGCATTGTATTTTAATGTTGCTTCTTGCTTGATAAGTGTGAATCTAGCATCTAGAATCTAGAATATATGTTTTTCATTAAGGATACCAATACAATAACCGAAATTTCAACAGCTATTCATGAGCTAGCCAGAATGACCATGTTGGAAGATCCCTTTGAGAAGCTGAAGAGCCTAGTTTTGTGTTGTCGACACACAACCAAAGCAATTGGTCAAAACGAGAATGGAGCAGACGAATTAATGCCAACTCTCAAATACGTTATTTTAAAGGTTAGGCAACTTAGGGTCGGCTTAGCTAATAATGTATTATAATGATTTAATCTTGCCTTTCTTGTTCATCTTTTTTCAATGGATGTGTTTCTTTTGAGTATCTTAGCATCCCCACTGCAAAATAGAATCTATGACATGCCTACACTGAAAAGAGTTACGGTGATTTTAACTGCACAGAAATTCAGTAAAAAAAGTCGTGTTTATTACAGACAAATCCACCAAAGTTGGCATCAAATTTGGAATATCTTTCCAGTTTAATAGAGAATAACTGGCATATGTTCAAAGGCAGCCACGAAATTAGCAATTTCGTTCCCAAGCTGTGCGGCAGTATTATGGATTGCTGCTGGACAAATATTTATTCGGCAACTAGTTCTATACTTTCAATAGATGCAGATGAAGAGACGGGAAGGGTTCTTTTTCCACCACCAGACCTTCCGTTAAATTTAGAGGTGAAACAGTTAATCTTTGCTAAGGATGGATGTTCGTTAGAAAACACCAGTATCTGAAAGTCATATCCTTTTTTAATATCTTTAGTATAAAAAAGAGTTGAATAAATGCTTCGAGAGTGTAGTAACATCGGCCTTCGAAGATTTGGAAAGAAAACTGAAAGACCTTATTGAATGTCGAATTACTATTTGTGAAAATCACCGCGAAGATATGACCAACATAGCTGATACGTTGGAAAAACATGTAACAAGAGCACTCGCAGCAAGAAGTGGAGGTTTGCTTATGTCTATAGGAGGTGATTTGATTCTTTGAGTTATCTAACTTTAAACAGTTAGCATTCTTTGGAATCGGTGTATATTATGTCACCTGTTATGTTCCCTGCTACATAAACAAACAACGAATTTTCATTTTAGATAGTAAGATCCATTTAAGAACTAAAATACTTAAGCATTTGAAATGTAGTTCTGTTTTTCTCATTGGTAAAACTTTATCAGTTCAGAATTAAAATATTCCAATCCTTTCTTTCTAATCACCTTATCTTGTTGGTATCTAACTTGTCTTGTTGGTATCTAATCTGTGCATTAAGGTCTTCAACGTTAAAAACCATTAAAACACCCTCTAGAAGCATCATTCCACGCCTTCACATATTTACAACATAAAACCAAAACTATGATGTTAAGTCACGTGCTTGGCACGTGAACCTAATTAAAATGTGGAAATCGAAACTTGACCATCCAAGGATCAAACATCAATCATAAATTGATCACACGGGTCACCAGTTTGTTATTAAAATATCTCTATTTCATATGTTCATAATTTATACTATTCTTTTTCAATTTTTCAATTTTTCATAATTTTTTTAATTATTTTTTTCTCACTTTCATGCTTGCAGGTGGAATAGTGAGTGTTATTGGATTTTCATTCATTTTTACAACGTTTGGTGTATCTTCGGTTTTAATTCCGATCGGATTAGGGGTTGGTGGATTCGGAGGTTTGGTTGCAGTCGGCTCCAGCATTACAGAATACGGAATTACCAAGTGAGTAGCCGGTGGACAAATTTGTTGCAAATCACTGCGAAGGAATACATTACACTCTATTTCAATGGAAATGCTCCTTGTGACTTTTCATGATTTGACTACTCCCATCACCTTTGTGTACGTTTAAGTTGTTTAATTAAACTATCAAGTATAAAGTCTAGGGCAGTCAAATCATTATAAAGAGCAAATAACCTTGTGCAATCTAGTGTAACAGCCTAGTTCAACAATTTTAAGATATGCGCTGTAGCTATGCAAGTGTTGCATCACTTCAAAATTTCATGTTGCTAATTTATCGAAGATCCTTGTGGTACTGTTGGTTATCTTTTTGAAGAAAAATTTACTGGTGTTCCACATAAACTTGCTACTTATCAAAAAAGAACGTATAAGCACTAAATTCAAAAATCTTTGGCAGGTGTTATCAGAGATTCTATAAAATTACCTGTATTTACTAAAAAGTTAATAGTGCGAATTGTTGATAAAAATTGCTTTTTCTTCTTCCCTGATTGTTTCACCTTCCAAAACTTTTTGCACCTTCCAAAACTTTAGTTTTTGAAAATTTAGAAAATTTTAAAAATCAAGTTAATTACAACAACAAATAAAAAGTTAGTAACACACAAAATTCGATGATTTTTTTCAGAGACACACTGTATGTTTTAAAACAGTTGATATATATCCTACACCGAAATTCGAAATTTTGGAAATAACATCGCTTGATATATTTTGATATAATTAAATTTCCCATTTTTATTCAGATCGAAAACCAAAGAAATCCAAGAGAAGCGAGTGGTTTACGAAAGGAATCTAAAAGATGTTTTTACATCTTTGAGGCGTATCGAAAAGCTGTTAATAAAATACTTGGAGAAATCAAATGTTGCAATAAAAGCCAGTAGTGAAATCACTCTTCGTCTGTCCGATATCGTCTTGAAACTTTCAAGAACCGTCGTGGCCTTGTATGATGCCTCCGCGGACGCAACTACAACAGCATTTCGTGCTGCTGGTGCAGCGAGCAAGGGTTTGGCGGTTACCGGCCTGGTTTTTTCAGCTTTGATGATACCTATTGATATGATATTTTTAGGTTTTACTCTTAAGCAATTGACAAATGAGCAGAAGTCACAACAAGCATCTGCAATTCGTGAATGGCTGGACGAACCATTACCAAGCAATGATGACATATCTAAAGTGGTGGGAAAACTAAGAGATGCAGTCATTGACCATGCGCAACAGCTTCGCGATGATATTGGTGGCAATCAAGAACAGAAAGTTGAAATCAATTCACAACTAAAGGCTTCCTTCGATGAAGTACTCAATCTCATTTAAAATTATGGTGAAGCTATTATTATTGAAAAGAAAAACATTTACTGGTGATGAAAATATGTCAGAAACGCTACTCAATGTTACAATTATGTTGGAACGTTAAAAAATTAACTGAAGCAATAAAATAAATGATGAACTTATACGAGACAATCAAAACAACTTTTTTTCTTCCTTCTATTCCTGTTCATGAAGTGTAAAAGGCAATCCTTATGAAGTATTTATCTTAGATTAAGGTCAAAATAATATCGAGTCAGTTGTATTCTGTCTATCAATTCCAGAACACACACAATACTGTTCTTTACATATTAACATATTTCATTTCATGTCTATATTGATCGTTTACTGTTTTGATTGAAGTCACACCGATGATCGATTCCAAATATCTCGATTTTAAAAATCCCCATTCTTATGGCTGTATATACACAGTCAATAACAGTTGATCATTTGTCATCGAAATGTATTAGGAACTAGGGCTGATCATAAAAGCTAGCAGTCATGCATTTTGCAATTTTTTCCAGGTAACTAACGTATCTTAATTGTAACGGAATATTGCAATTGACATCGAGCCAAACTAAATCGTACTTGCTTGGATGTTTCTAAATAAAATTACATCATGTTTTAGTGTTCATGTTTTAGCAAAATCTGTTGAAATGCATCAAACATTTGATATAAAGAAATTATCGTATCTTACGTGTCGCAGACACGTTTCCATGGTTTCACCTATCTCATCATGATACCATATGGCTGTCACTTCTACCCAAGCTGTGTCAGTATTCCGAGGATCATCTACATATCCTGAATACATCTTCAAAAAAGGGAAAATAATACCATCAATTTTCATCAGTTATGCAACAGAGAATCCTGAGTAGGTTATAGATTACCTCTCTTCCGTTGTGGATCATTGTTTCGACGGCCTTTTGGTATTGGGTCTTTTGTGTTGTTGTCATGGAAATAGATCCATCACTTAAAGCATCAAGATTGAGAAGGTTCCAAAGAAAAACTGGCAATGTGGCAGATATCTCTCCTTCAAAATTCGTTGTTAATGGAGAACCCTAAACATAGTTTTTGTGCGTTAAATCATGAAGTTACAAATCGTTCCAGGAAAAAACATTTTGAGCAATCCAACTTACGGTGGGAAAAGTATACTTGCTAGTCTTTTCATTCCTGATGACAAGAACTTGTAAGACAGTTAAATCTTGCGAATTTTTCTGTATTCCCATGCTATCTGGTTTAAATCTTTAAAAAAAACATTAACAGTTCCAAATTTGTTGACAGGCAACATACGGCTGGCACATGACATACTGTACAGGTGGTAGATATATTTTTTGTTTACCTCGTTGATATTGCTTCAACCACGTGATTAGGTCCTTTCTTCGCTAACAGACCACATCCACTAAAACCTGTTCTCCCGTTCGGATTTCTGTAACTTTATAATATAAACAGAACTTACAACATTTTACTCTTGAGAGAAGATGTTTTGGAAAAGTGTCACCTAATGTAAATCATAACGTGACAAATCTCTTCACCCATTATGAACAATACTGATTGGAGAAACAAATTCTTCCCATTTTACCATTACTCTTCAATGCTTACAATAAACAAATGCAATTGCTGCATCAATTGCATTTGTTATCTACAGTTAGTTATTACTACTGGGAATCTTGATGAACTTTTCTTGTACGCTATATGAACATCTTCTATTATTACGTATCATCGTATACGATAGCCTAGGTGTCTTAGCGCATTGTCTTAGCATTTTTGAAAATTTCTGATGACTTACCAACCCATGCAATTTCTTGCTGTGAAAACATCTTTCACTTGCGAAGGTCTATATTCATTCCACTCAATCTAAACGTGTTGAACGGTTATGATGACTATTTTGAATCGATAAACCAAGTTAAACCAAGTTGAAAAGATAAGGACTTTTCAATAGAAAATCTAGCTTTCTGACGTGCATATTATTAGGAAAAAGGGTAAAAAATGAAGATAGAAGATTTACCTCCCAAAGTTCCTTTCCTTTCTCTACGTATTCCCTTCTTATCGCTGACAGAGGATAATAAACGACTTTTGAAATATTTTTACGCTTAAACTGCATCTATGGTAAGATGGCAAATTATCCCTTATTGTGGAAAAAAATGTCGGGGAAAATTTTAGTCGGGGAAAAATTTAGTCACCTAAGGAAATTTTAGTCACTTTTCCCGACCAATTTTTGAAATTAGTAACTTTTCCCTGACTAAATAATTGCAATATAAGAAGAAAATAATCAGGATATTACAATAACGTCTGAGTTATTGTATACCTTATCGGAGAAAAAAGGGGAAAATTTTTGGTCGGGTGCGGAAAAGTCGGGGGGAAATTTGGTCGGGGAAAATTTTAGTCACCCCCGAAAACAAAATTAGTCACTTTTCCCCGACTTTTTTTCCCTGATAAGGTAATTGTCTTTTCTTCTTTTTTTCTTTTTGTAAAATCATTAGGTTAAAATGTACCTTCTGCTTTGTTGATTGGCATTCTCTTTGATGTGCTGAACACTTTGGCATTGGTCTATTATAGAGAATAAAACATCAGTGGCATTCTTGTTAATCCTATGACTTGTTCAGTATTCCGTGCACTTATAAAAAACTACTGACCAGAAATAATCTCAAAAAATCATAGTCAACGACGACGACAAAACCCTATTCCAATAGTCAGCTAGTTAAAGCAACTGACTAAAAAATTGAATTCTTATTAGTGGAAGATTGAGGCAAATTTGTGTTGCTGAGAAAGTTGAAGATCTCTTCCTTCTTTATCCATTCCCAATCCACTACTGCTGCCCCTCGCCTCCACAATTCACATTGCAGAATATGATGTATAGATTGATGTATTGAACTCTATTTCTTTTAGAGAGAAAAAATAAAAAACAATAAAGGGGATACATAGCAAAGAGAAATGAGAATCAGAGCATTAATGCAGCTTTGTACCCAATATCTTTTTTCTTTCTGTGATTTGTAGATTATAAAAATGACATAACTGCATTATGTGTACGAGGCTGTACTTATAAATGATAATCAATTAAACACGGTTTTAGCCTTTGCCCATTTTAAGCTATTTGATGTCTGTTTGTACATGAAATATGCCTTTTTTTTGTATACATCACATTGGGAAAACGTTTACTAGGCATGGTTATATGTCATGTCTCCGGGCAAAATCCTTGGTTTCAATTAATTGGCTCTCAAATGTTCAGCTCTGTTCAGCTACAGTTTGAGTGAAAAGGTAGAAAATTTTTAACCGAGATACTAGTATCCAAATATTTTTCATACTTCTCTTTTATATTTTTTTCTCCTTTTGCATTTGATAAACAAAACATCAACCCTTCTTTTTCAAAACCTTCAAGTTCACACCGTTCTGCTGCTGTTAAATCTATAACAAATTCGTTAGATGTGTATGACTTAGTCCGGCGGTTGATTCCAGTGGAACAATTCCTGAGACCAATGCATACCTTCACTAACATCCTTTTGTATTCTGTAACAACACATATGTTTCCTTGCATTCGTTAAACAAGAGTAAACGTCCCCGATGATTGAGAAGGGTATTGGTAACTTAGATCGGTTCTCACATTCTTCTACCAAAAAGTATAAATCAAATTTCCATATTCTTTCAGCTTTACTTTGCACTTTGCTATAGGTTGCACTAAAGTAAAACCCAATTTTTTAGTCAACATAATTTATCTTTAGATAATTAAGCTTTTTGATAGATTTTTTTAGCACATGCAATATACCTTTACCTGAGCCTTGCAATTAGTAGATTGATTAGCAACACAGCAGCTATTAACGTATAAGCGGCCATTAGGAGGGATGCAATTGGTAGGACAACACTTTTATAGTTCAATGAAAATGCTGTTAAATTTGATGCAACTAAGAAGAAATACATTTACTACGTATAAAGAATTCTGTACGAGCATTTGATTGATACGGTGGCCCAAGTGACATTTGAATTCACACTTTTTAAAAGTATCCATGTAACTGTCGATTCGCCACTTAACATGTCGTATTCGTCAAAGTACCAGAAATACTTTGGGCCTTTAGACACTTACTGTCATCTTCTAAAACATTTAAGTTACCTCTCTTGTGTTTCTACAAGAGTACTTCCACAGTACACTTAACGCAACTCGAATGGTATCTCGATGGACATTGATTCCTTTTGACCTAAGCTTTCGAAACATTAATCGGTATCTGAAACTTGAACCACCTCCATTCAGTTCATGGGTCACAGCTAGCTGACAAGGTTTCATTTATAGAAACATGACTTTTTTTTTCAACTGAGATTCATCTCCCTGAGAAATCGATTTAGCTGCCTCACTGAAAAAACTATATTGTGGAATTGGGCCAAAAATCCATTAAGCGTGGTACTCACCGGGCGTTTAAGTGCGCTTATCCTATTGAGTATATTGCGTACGCACTTAAACGCCTAGTGAGTACGGTTCGCGAACGTGCTTATGTTGAGTATAAACACCGATTTTAGGCGAACGCTCGTATCAAAAAATTTTGATATTGCGTTCGCAAGATGAAAGGCAGCCGAAACTAAGCAAGAAAAAATGCTCAGAGAAAAGAAATTATCCTCAAGGTACATAGTGAAAAACTTCTTTTTCCAAAATAAAAATGTGTTAGTTGACAAAATATTTTTATCACGATGTCAGTTAAAAAGAATATTTCTCTTACTGAAGGAGAAATACTTTGCGAAAGGGTCAAATTGTACCCTGTACTTTATAACAAGACCCACAAAGGGTATAAGAAGCGAAATGCGGTCAACAATGCTTGGGCTGCCGTTGCTAAAGAAGTTGGATTTCTAGAAAGCAGTAATAAAAAATAAATAGGAATAAAAGGTCCTCGTAATCTTCACGATCTGGATCCATCTTTCACATTTATTTGATGAAATCATTCAGAAAAACTTTAAAAAATATTAGAAAATTCAAGACGTTTATGCAAAAAAAGGAAACCGTACTCACTAGGCGTTTAAGTGCGTACGCAATATACTCAAGGATAAACGCACTTAAACGCCTGGTGAGTACCACGCTTTAAGGAAATAGGTTTTTATTATTTCACCGCGGTTGTTTGCATGAGGGTTTTCATGAGTATCATGTTGTAAAGCTTCTTGCATTAGATGAAAGAATGAGTGAATAAGGAAATTGAAAGTTGATTTTTAAGATCTGAAATGTCCCAATAACAAACAAGCAAAACGTCATCTATATACTTACTTAAGAGATATACTTACTTAAGTGGCGAATCGACAGTTAAGAAGACTAAGTAGCGAATCGCCATTTAGTAAGTGGCGAATCAACAGTTACATGGATACCTTTAAAAAGTGTGAACTCAAATGTCACTTATGGACCACTGTAGATTGATCTACCAAAATCTGATTGATAGCTTAAAGCGTTGTTACATTCAGCGTTAATAAATTATTGGGTTGTTATTACAAGGGGTGTAATTTTTTTTATCAGTAAAATATTTTTTAACACGTTGCTTTTGAAAAGACAATCAGTTTGTATCTATTTACAAAATAGTTCATGTCATTTTTTGATCCTCACCTTCGTGATCCACTTCTCCCATTGCATTTGCATAGAGTTGCTGGTAAGGTATTGTTAATATAGTCGATAGAGCAGCATCTGTTGAATCGTTTATTGGAAACAAGATCGTAAATCGCAATATACCATATGCTGTTAAGAATACCGTTAATACGAAAACAAAATAGAGAAGGTCCACCATCTACAAAATCGAAGAAGGTATCGAAGTTTAACAAGAATGAAAAATGACTGAGACATTCATTTTAGAAAAGATGTACAAAACGTTTGACTTGATTTACCATTTTATAGATTAATTCTAAGTATTGTCCAAGATTTTGACTGATTGAGAAAATACGGAGCAAACGCATGACCCACATGGATATATCAACTGCGTAAAACAGCCGTGCTTCCAAAACAGATCTTAGAGATAATCTTAAACAAAATGCTATAAGGAAAAACAGCAACGCAAACATATCGACGATATTCCAATTCGATGATAGATAATGGTGAATCTTCTGTTTTAAGGTTCTGCCAACAGTTGCTGTCACGATCTGTAATATGTAGAGAAATTGTTGGTTATGAGCTCCTTAGTGTACTGGATTTTAAGTTCAATGCTATCTCAGCTGCAAAATGCATATCCGTTGTTGTTTCAAATAGGATTCCATTATTTATATTTCCTGTTTTCAAACTTACTTGTCTTACTTCATCCATTGCTAAAGCAATCCAGAAAACGAATAAAAAGACTTCAATAACAGTGAAGTGATTTGGTAGCTGGTGAGTTACCAACCACGCATACAAGAATAAAAACACACTGTATGATACCTAAAACAAGATAAATCTTCATTTTGTCACTTTATTCTCCCTTTTTTTTTTGTTTACTATAATTACATTGCATCAATCTTCGTTGCATTTCACTTTTAAACTTCCTTTCATTTGTAAATATATTTTGTTCTTATAAGCGTTTTGTAAGCACATACACGAATTAATAAGTTGTGGTTGATTTGTGAGATGTCATTGCTTACCAAATAGGTGGCAAACTTGGTGATTGGTGCATCGTAAAAATATATCCATTTTAAAGATAATGTTCGTAATGAATTGACGACTTTTCTATTCCAACTAACGTGGTTGTCGTCCGGCAACCTACCAATAAATTGGAAATGTTTCAAGAAGCAAATTCATGTGGAGATAAACTAACGAGGCTAATGTGGAAGGAGGCGACATTTTGCTTCTACATAACGTGCATCGGAAATGGAGAAGCAATCTCAACAAACCAACACTCCTGATTGGGAAACATTTTGGGGTTTTGTCAAATGTCTAGAATGAAGACATTAAACTTCACGGAATAGCAAAGTTCTCACGTCCACTATCATTTTATTATTTCCTTGCAGACCTCGAATATTTTTGTCAATTGGGACTACTACGAAGAAGGAAATGTCACCTTGTGTCCACACCTTAAAACTTTCTAACTAGTACTGCGAACATAAGTAATAAAAACATTGCTTTGATAACGTATACCTTGCACAAGTAACCAGTTTATTTTCATTTATTTCCTTCTGTGTCATTCCCTCCAATTCTTCGTGCATTCTTGATTTGAAGTTGAAACACAAGAACAAGGGTGGCACGAGACATATAAGAACCTGAAGGTTTGTAAATGGAACGGAATGAAAGTTTTATGCAAATCCTACCAATACACGATATTTAAGTATTCATAAGAACGTCTGAATGTAGAAGTATAACTTCAAGGAAAGTGTGTTTGTGAAAACTAGAAAATGGAAAATTCAACCATGCAGTTGTATAATTCCTCTAAAAGCCTTTCATATTTCGTAAAATCACTAAAATAATATTCTTTACGGATTATAAAAAAGCGGGTACATTTACTTTATTCATTTATTTTTTTATATACTTTTGGCACACCCAATATAATTTTACCAAGTGAAGACATGAGCCAAAGTATACGTACCATTTTAAGTTACAGATACTTGTATATATTACATAGCTATTAAGTTTTCTTACTTTCATTGCGTGCATTACACGAATGTTTCCTGTGAACAACAGTTTCCCGTGCCACACGCTTTTATTCAACATAATTTGACAGGTATCCTGTGAAACAAATTCCATATGTCTGGAAGAGGCTGCCAAACTTAACAGTGTCTTGGAACCATATTCTCTCGAGTTCTGCCTTAGTAGACGCCCTGTTAGGAGATTCTGTTTCTCTGCCAAATGCAGAAGCAACGCAAGTGCCAGGCTTTTGAAATATCTAAACAATATCCATGATATTTTCTCTTACAAACCTTAGAAAAAAAACTTGAGCATGACTCCACACGTCAGTTTCGTGCCAGTAAAAGCGTTGACAATGTGGTGTTTGAGTTGTTACCTTCTGTTTTCAGCGAATATATGAAGCACGCCTTTCCTTTGTGACTTGGTATGAGCTTTATAGTAATTCTTCATTTTGTCATATATTTTACAAGCTATTAACACTTTAGCTAATGTGCGATTGCCATAGTGTAGAAACAAAACAGCCATTTCTTTCATGTTGTTCAAAACGGCCAATAGAAACAGATGCTTGTGAACATCTTTAGTGAACGTCTATGAACAAAGATAATAGTGAAATCTCTATAGGACAATTGTCCGTCTTTGGAGAAGTGTTCGTCTTACAGTGTAGGGTGAGTTGTAGTGCTAGGGAATGGCAAAGTGCCTTTTTTAAGAGGGTTCCACTCTACTAATAAATTATAAAACAAATAAAGGTGGAACCTGGTAAATTTAAGAAAACATGTTTTGGAAATGTGTATTACTCAATTCAACAATGACGTGAAATTCACAAAGCAAAAGATTGTACCTCATCGCATATATCACAAAATTCTTTTAACAGTGCCATTATATCGCAGTGATAAACTTCGTTTGGATCCTGCAGAAAGTGATAAAGAACGCTCATATTGGACATCTTATGTAGGAGGAACGTTACATGTTAAGGATTTGGTGACTAAAAAAAGCAAAGCATTCAGGGACCTTCAAACAACGCACTGAACTATTGTATTGTCTGATTTCATTCGATAGATGTGTTCAGATATTTTCAAGTGTGGATGCTTTTAATTGAATTAGACAAATCAAATGTGAAAAATTTCAAAATGTTACCTTATAATTAAAGAAAACTTCCATTGCACTGTTAATCCTATTGTTGGAACATTGCTTTAGAACCTGTAAATAAATGTCTTGTATCTATATTCTTCTATATGCTATCGTGTTAACATGTATAAGGAGTTAATGATTACCTTTTGGTATATTTTGACAAAATGTTCATCAGAGATGCAAAAAGTACCCTGATTTTCTTGCATTTCATAATCCATCAACACTTTTACCGAGCTTGGTTTATTGTGTGCAATTGCATATATAAATAGCTTGTGTATTTGCTGATTTATCTAGAAGGATGGTGTTATTGAAATATTGAAAGTGTATTATTAAAGACAGCAGAAAATATTTTAGTACGATGGGTTTTTCTTACATTGGATGGGACTGGATTTAATTTTGGCAATAATTTTTTGGCAATACAAGCTTGATTCCATTTGATGGCTAAACTTATATCATCGAAACATGATCCACCCTCAGTATCATCAACTAGACAAACAATCAATAACAAGGTTGAATACATGAAATTTACAGGAGTCACAATAAATCTAGCAATAAATGGCAAGGATGTTTATTGAATTTACATTAACTTATAGACAATAGACAATAGGAAATTGTCCACTGACGGATTTGTATCTTATCGACTTTAGGTCACCCGTTTCGGAGTAAAGTCTTTAAAAAACCCGTCATTTCTTCTTCTCCTCCTCCTCCTCCTCCTCCTCCTCCTACTACTACTACTAGTGGCGTAACTGGGGGGAGGGGGTGCGTTGGGTGCGATCGCACTGCCCTCAGATTAAACTTGCCCTTTTTTACAAAGCCTTTTTTCATAAGTATATTGTGTTTCCAATAAACGTTAATAAATGAACTTACTAAAAGAAGTTGTAATGCAGAATCGTCTCTCCTAACCAAAAAGTCATTTTCGATATTTGTGTCATTCCTTGGGTCGAAAATCTAGATGGATATAACCAATTTCTTCTGGTATATCCGTACATAGTCGAAGCTCTCGAAGTAATTGCAAACAAGCTCCACCTAGACAAGTATCCTAATTGGCGTGACTGGGATAACGAATCAAGGAGAAGAGCTTCAAGTGCTCTTGCCGGTATTGCAAATGTTGAATTTTGTATTGTTTGGGTCACAATAGTCAAGTCTTTGTCATTTCTACGTGGTCCGACGAAAAAGATCTAAGGAAATCTTTAGATTTGTACAATGTAGTTGGACAGGTCAAGCTAGCAAGCTAGCCCGAAAAGCTAGCCCGAGAAGATTTGATTTCCATTCGTGGAGGTGGAGGAAAAGACTTTTCGTGTTTTTGCGTGTTTTTGACTACGCAGAAAGAATTGCTGGTCTTATTGGTCTTTCCCCATCCATGCCAAGAATAGCAGGTCGCCAAAAACTCCGAGCAAACGCGGGGTATCAGAAGACTACTATCGATTAAACATGTGTCTTCCGTTTCTGGACCAACGGCATCGATGTACGTTTTGATAAATACGGTCAAACTGTGATGTCCATGGCTGGGTTAGTCCTCTCAGTGGTAGCAGAACAAGACGTATCGATAGAAGAGGTGATTGAAATATATAGCGATGACTTGCATAGCCCGATACATTGTGAGGAAGAAGTTTTTCGTTGGAAAAGAAGATGGAATCCATGCGAAAGTTCAAAACGACCTGACTTGATTGCAAAGGCTTTGAAAGAGTGCGACAAAGGATATGTATCCAAATAGTCACACGTTGTTGAAGATTGCTGCTACAGTAGCTGTCACTTCGTGTGAGTGTGAAAGATCTGGAAGTGTTTTAAAGCGATTGAACACATACCTGCGTGCGTCAATGGGACAAGCGAGAATGAGTGGTCTTGCTTTTATGCATATAAATTATGATAAAGATATTGACGTCAATCGTGTTTTAGACATTTTTACTCAAAAGCCTAGGGCAGTGGAATTTTGTAATATATTTTCTTCTTAGTAAAATTTTTATTCTTGATTGTATATTTCTATATTTTCATTGATACTTTGCTTGTTTCTAACTGAGATGTTTTAACCTATGTGTACTGTGAAGTATGTGTCTAATTAACTCCATATGAGAAAAATTTTGAAATATGCCCAAATATTTAAGAAAACGCACCTGCCCTCAGTTGAACTCAGTTACGCCACTGGACTACTACTACTACTCCAACTTATGAAAGATTTCGTGCAACGTATACTCATGTATACTCATACTCATCGTTGACAAATTCGCAATTTCGGCCAAATTTTGGACTTTCAGCACACAAATCTTCCTCAAAATTTGCTCTACGCACAATTGAAAGGTGCTGATTTCGAGTTTGACAGTCACTTTGTCAGATTTGGCTAAAATTGGCCAATTCTGGCCAAATTTGGACCAAATAACGAAAGTTCTCCAATTTTCATAAACATTTGCATGGATCACAATTGAAAGGTGCTGATTTCAAATTTACAGTCATTTTGTCAGATTTGACACACAATTGGGAAAGTCGGCAACGATACATTGTTGAGAATATGTGTCATTGTGACACGTCCTGAAAATCTTCAAGCCAAGCGGTTTCTTGTTTTTTAATAAAAATCCTATTGTTTCGTTTTTTAAATGTGTCTATTGTTTATTGTTTCGTTTTGAAGACTTGCCTGGTAAACAAATAAAAATATGCAGACTTATTGCAATAAGAAAATAGAATATAACTTTACACACCAGATGGCCAAAACGTGCTACTACCACTGCCATCAATAGTTCGAAGATTTGCTATTTCTCACCTTCAGATGCCTTTAAAATTGCTTTCAATATGGCCTCATTCAATGACTCTTTGCATTCATCATAGAAACTGTATGTGGACACCTTCAGGAAATTCGAAACAGTCAATATGATTTATAACATATCATTCATATCATCACGCTTATTATCATGGAAAAAAATATTAGAAAGATGCCATTTACCACAGGCTGTTACTTACGTATTGAGAATATTCCATACACTCCATTATGGTACCATAGTATTTCGTTTTATCCTCCATTGTCAAATCTGGGTACTCTTGACCAATCAATTCAATCAGTTTTTGGTGTTCTTCAATCTCAACTAGATTGCAGTCTTCCAAAGGTGTTAATTCGTAAGCATATGCAAACAAAGCAGCAGCTTGTGATGTTTCTTTGAATAAAATCACTGGGATCTTGTTTTCTATCGTCTCTCGTACATCTTCTATAACATGTGGTCCACCACCAACCACCAACTTGACTGTTGCAAGCTTTTTAAAGGATCCTTAAATTGAGGATAATTTAAAATGCAAACAAATCACAGAAACATTAGAGGTGTCGGACACATTGATGTTTACCTTCCTTTTTATTGTTGCAATTATTCCTGATGAATTCTTCCAATCTTTCACGAAATTCAAGGTCGACATCGGATTTACCACCAGTTTTATTTTCCACAAACAAAAAGTGGGAATGATGCTGGTCTAACCTTTTCTTTTGGCGGATGTCAACATAGTATTTCAAGATGTTCTGTTTGCTTGACGCGTATGCAGATTGGTTTCTATTTCTCATAACTTCCCATGGAACAATTCCGATGCACTTACTTTTACTTTCCTTCTGAAGTTGTGTGGAAGTACTATCTACTCTCGAAACATCTTTTAATGCGTCTCCAACAATTTTTGACACTCCTATACTTCTGCCATTGGTAAATATCCATGCATGTGTGTTGATTGCAACCTAAACGACAAAAAATTATCATATGACTTTAAGAGTAAGTTTAGAAAAGCTAGAAGTTGTTCTACCAGTTACCTGTTGCAAGCCCTGTTTAAATTCGTCTTCAATTCTTTTGATTTTTGTACAACTACTTTCAGATCCAACGACAGAAATCAACAGTTGAACGGCGTCACCAAATTGCCATTCGTTCACCATGAATTTGGTCACATCAGAAACACACGAACCATCAAAGATTCTTACGTACTAAATAATTGTAGTAGTCACACTGACATGAATCTGCTAAATAATAAGTACTGACCAACTGAATTACCTTAGCTTTTGTGATTTCATGGATGCACTCAAATATTATATCTCCAAACGCATTTGACGGAGTCATGGGGACACAAAAATATTTTATGGGTTTGTTTGTATCGTATTCGCCTTCTTTCGTCAGGATAGTAACAACCCGTCGTCTTCCGCAATCACAAACACACGAAAGATCAGTGTTTTCCCTAAACATCCATCAATGTAATATTTTGATACTTTCCCCTTTCCCCATATACGTAGCTCTTTATAAGCAACGAAAATTTCAAATCTTTTATAAAACGAAACGAATTGTGAGCAACAGTCTAGCCTGGCTCTGTCCAGTAAACGGCAATAAAGACGCCAAAAGCTGTCTTCATTCAGAATACAGAGATGTTTTTTTTTTCTTTTTAGGTAACTTGTAACAAACAAATGATTGATCAAATGTCCAATACGGATCATCAAACCAAAAATGTTTTGTTAAGTAAGAAAATCCCCTGTTAGGAAAAATCTTCCCATACCACATGTCTTGTCAGCACACCAGATAAAAGTCTAGATCATCTTCTTACCTGGTACTTGCAACAAGTTCCACACTACATTGCGTTGGCTTGTTACCATGTAGGGAAAGCTTAAAAAGAAGCGATCAAAAATAAGTTTAAGTTCTTAAAAAGAATCTTTAATCAATTAAAAGTTTCAAGAGTAGAGTCCACAAAATCGATTTTGAGTTTGTTTCAAAGACGTCTTAAAGCTGTATTAAAGACGTCTTTTTTGCATTTTAAAAGACGAATTAAAGACGACTTTCAGACGTTTTAAAGCCGGCTTTTGCGCTTGTCTGGAAGACGTCTTTGAAACTCGTCTCAAAGCGTTACAGATTTCAACCAAATAGAGACATATTAAAGACGTCCTTTTGGTATCTTGAAAGACGTCTTGAAGACGTTTTTGTGTTTACTGGGTAATTGCAAATGACTAAAGAGTACTTTTTGAAACTTTTTGAATTTGTTTTTAGAGTGTACACTTGTAAATTCCGTTCAAGAACATGATGTCAACAGAAATGTTGATTGTTTTAAGAATCAAATTCAATAAAAGAAAATTATTTCACTTTCTGCTTTTTTGACTTCTCTACCATCGAAAATGATATATACTCTTCTTTTTCTTCATAATTGTCAGTCTTCATTTTGTAACATGATTGAATGCTCTCCCAATAAAAAAAATCATCGAATCCCAATGTCTTCTTGAAACTGCGGATAGAATAGAAATTATAATTTTTATTATTATATGCAAATTTCGAAGCAACGGCAATGCAAACAATCTTCAAAATTTATAAGATTTAGAAGAACAACAACTGAATTTACCTTGACGCAGATATAAAGCTTTCGGCTATAAACTTAGCAAAAGGAAAAATGGAATGAAAACAGCATCATCAAAGGTTACAAAAACTACCCATTGGCTTTTTCCTGTTCATAAAGTGTTTGAAAAAAAACATTCCTTTTTGAATGACAACCAAAACACATCTGCCTCAAAGATTTTTTCCTGAACTCGTATTTAGATGTTAGAAGGATGCTTACCGTTAATGACGTCATAATTCGAGTTATCAACTTGTTAAGTTTTACCTTATCGGACAAAATTTTAGTCGGACGAAAATATTAGTCGGACAAAATTGTAGTCGGACGAAAATATTAGTCGGACAAAATTTTAGTCACCTCCAAATATTTTAGTCACTTTTGTCCGACTAATAATATTGTCCGACTAAAATTTTGGTCCTTTTCTAAAATTTCATAACTTACTTAATTTTCAATAAGGATTATGAAAAAGCGTGTGGGAGTGCGCCGATATTAGTTCTAGATGTGTATAGGAAAACGAGAGGAAAGGCATATTTAATAAAAACAGTTTTGCCGACGTGAAAATCATATGTCCAACAAAATCATCATACCACGACGGTACAATTTTGCCGTCGGAAAAAAATCCTAATTAAAAGGGTTGTAGTATAATTTTACTTTTCAATTTCAATGTCATATTCCTGATCAGTATAAAAATCTATTTTGGTTCCTGCATTGGCTTCAGGCGTTTCTTCCATTATGGCTGTCTTCTTCATTTTCTTTTGAACTACCTCGCTATCACTTTCATCGGAAGTTTCTGTTATTACCGGCTTTTCTCTTTTCCTGTGGATTCCTTCCTGGAATAAGCGAGGCTATTAAAAAGGTCCAATCTGTTTAAGAAAGGGTCGAGAATAAACAATGAACATCATGAAGACCAGCGTTAATATTATTTATCAAAACACTTTACCACTTTAGAAATTGTTTATTTCATGACTAAGTCATGTAAAAATATTGTATTCGTTGGTGAGTAAAAAGAAAAATCATAAAGAAATTATAAATATTTAAAATATTGTAATTAAACTGATAAGAAGAAAAAAATTCTGAAAAAAATGATTTGGACCAAATATTTAGTCGGACATAATAATTAGTCGGACAAAATTTTAGTCGGACAAAATTATTAGTCGGACAAAATTTTAGTCACTTCCAAAACATTTAGTCACTTTTGTCCGACTAAGTTTTGTCCGATAAGGTAATTTTCGATTTCACTCCGAGTTATTAACAAGAAAATCTTCATTAGAATTAAACGATTCTCATTAGGCTAAATTTGGTTTAATTTGGTGGTGAGGAACATTTGATTTCAAAGAAATCTCAACATGGTTATTTTGAAAATAATGCTTGTAATATAAAATTAAAACTTTCAAGTTAATAATTCGAATTCTGACGTCATAATCCGCAACTCGACGTTATAACTCGATTTTGTAACTCGTGTTTTTCCGGGTCTCTATCTTTCACTTGAAGCAAGTGAGTAATAAGTAAGTACTTATTTAACACCTTCATCTTTCACTTTCACTAATGTGAGTGTTGGTACATCTAACTTTTCATCTGGCACATGAAATATCTTGAAATATCTCGGCAGCCGGCAATATAGCGATATTTTGATATACATATCAGGCAATTATACTGTAACCTCTCCCTTAACTGGTAATCCATAATCCATTGTAGGGGTAATGAATCCAACTAGTGGTCAAGCCTTTTTTGGTAGTTTTTTGGGTGTCAAAAATGATCCAGTTAAACGTTCCTGACGATGTTCTGCGGATGCAGAACGAAATATTGAAAAGTATTTGAACAAATGAGGCTAAGACCGAACCTTACCCTCACTAACTCAGACAAATTTCACAAGGTTTACACCGTAAAGTTTAATGTTTAAATCCTGCCCCCATGAACTGTATGGAAAATTCCATCGGAGAGTAACTGGATTTCGGCTAGTTGTTATAGATGGCTTCACGTGAAACTACCCGCTAATAATACCAGTAATGTATTTAAATAGACTTTTTCCCGAATTTCTGTTGGAATGGGAATTGAAAATAATATCATTAAACTAAGAAAATGAAATCAATGGAACAATGAATCGCATGAAAACGAGGTTAGATATGAAACCCAGTCACAAAAGACCTTTTCGGAAACTACGTCACAACAGATCTTGCCTCCTTTCTGATGTTTTTAATTACTAACATAATTAAGAATGATGAAAAATGTTCGTTTAACATTTTCCCCTCGGGTATCGTTTCTTTTCAAAAACAACGCAAATGTCATTAGATTGAAAGCGAGGCAAGATCTGCTGTGACGTTACTTCCGAAAAGGTCTATTCAGTGTTAAAAAAGAAATTTGGGAAAGGTCTATTATGTATCCAATCCAATGACAATTTTAATTGTTTCGGTATTTTAGCAAGTCCGAGGTATTCTTTCTTTTGATGACTCATTCCATTCATCTCAAACCTTAAAATACCCTGAAAAGGAATTGAAAACGAGTTTGAAAAAAAATAAAAATAAAAATAAAAATAAAAATGAAAATAAAAATGTAATGATAAAATGATTTATCTTTAGTTTTTTTAGTTTTTGTTTTCGTGTTTTTCATCTCCAAATAAAGCTTTGCGTGGTGTAACTAGGACTTTATTTATAATGAAGCTTTAACACTTAAAATGCAATTTTGCTATAAATGAAAATTGGATTTCAACAACGATAAGAATTACTACTGATCTCTTTCATGTGACAAGCGTAGTTCGTATGAACACACGTGGTAGAATGGCTGAAGGAATTCGTAGACGCTCATCTCAACCAGTTGATGGACGTAAAAAGGTTTTTACTCCTATCCATTTGAAGTTTGAACATCTAGTTGTGACGTCAGGAGGAACGCAACTGTTAAAAGATGTTTCAGGTGAAGTGAAACCAGGCGAATTTTTAGCGATAATGGGACCTTCTGGTAAGTCTCTCGTACATAAGTGATTTCTTGTTTTTTGTTGTTGTTGTTGTTGTTGTTTTGATTGTTATGGATTTAGTTTCATGCAAGTTCACCGTAGTGTTTGTTTGCATTGTTTTTGATTAGAAGTAATAAATAATGTATAATAGACTAGAATTAAACAATGTTTGATGATTCAGATACAAACGCTGTGAAAGGTAATGAATGTTACTGAAAAGATTTCTATAAAGAGATGAAATTATCTTTTCCAACTGAGACAGTATCGTTGGGGCAAATTAAACGTCACTACAAACATAATGTCCTTTTCATACACACTACAAGTGTGATTTTTAGCTCGAAAACTTCTCTTAAAAATACCTGTTGCCACCGGACACCAAAATTTTATTGTTTTTTCTATCATTGTTAGTATTAATCGATATATTTCCACCGAAAGGTTTGCAACTAGGAATAAAACAAAACCAAAAACGTATGCTCTTTCATAAGATGACATGAATGAATGTTTTTGAGCAGCGCCTCATAAAGTAGAGTCATGTGATTTTTTTTCTGTCTAGTAAGATTACAGCGTAATTAAAATAATTTCCACGATTCGGTAAATTAATTGGCATTTGTGAATTGAGTCTTTGAATTTCAAAAGGGTCTGTATACACGATGAAAATTATACGTTATTGTCTTTCATAAAGATCCCTTTGTTTGCTTCAGCCTTCTTATCAACCTTGTAACTTTTTGTGAGCTCCGTGCAAGAATGACGACATAGATGACCTTTCCAAATTTACGTACTATTTTTAAATATGCTACGACATCAAGTGATCACCTTGTGGGCATGCGCAAACATGGTAATTAGATACTCTCTATACTCAGGAAGCCCTTTTTAAGATTTCTGCTAAATACCCATTACAGATCGAAATTTATGTTTGTAAGGTTTTCAATATAAAGAGTCTATTAACGATTTATTACTTTGAAATCTAGACAGTACCTGTTACTAAGCAACCACTACTTTTGTTCTCATTTGCGTGCTGTCTCTTTTTTTTCAACTCATTTCACTGAATAACCATCTTTTGTTTTTCATCCATATTTTGATATCTTAACTCTATTGGATCATAGTTAATCTCTTTTATCAGCTTTGATTGGATGGTTAATTTGATTGGCCAGTCATATTGCTAGGAATTTTGAATGAATTTTATACAAAGATAGAAGGGATGGCTTCTCAATCAATGCGATAGGATTATCTCAGACCTTCCGAGTATCTGTTTAATCCTTGCTATGGTTAACAAGTAAAATTTTGAATTGCTTTTGATTGCCCTACCGCAGAATGTAAATATTTAAAGAAGATTACTGAGTAACAAGAAATGTAGCTAGCTAGTATAACAACAGAATGCATGGAAACGAGGCTTTTTTAACAAGATGGAAGAAATTCCGACTAGCTAGTTAGGTCTGCTTTTCTTTGTTCGACAATATCTCTCTTTTAATCATATGAACATCAACTAGAAACACTGTAATCACCAACTCAACCAAAGCCCTTGGTCTTTAAAGAATGTTGGAAAGACGTTTATGTAACTTTCACTTTAGGTGCTGGTAAGTCGACATTGTTGAATACTATAGCTGGCCGTTCTAACGCAACCAAGTGGAGAGCGGGCAGGTGTTAATCAATGGACAGCCAGCAGATGATAATCTACGACTAGACGTGGGATATGTGTCTCAGTTCGATGTGTTTTTCTCCCCATCTTACTGTTGGGCAGACATTAAAGGTATTTCGAATTATCATTAATAATCGTGAAATTTATTTTTATTTATTATTCAATATAAGAACGTCTTTTATACTAAGTCTTCGTTTTTGAAAATTCCCAGTTCTGCAACATTGACTTTTGGTGTTCCTAATAATGCTTACCGGAATGGGTTGATTGATAAAGACACATAAGTTGTGTGTAAATGCAACCCCTTCTTTG